>SJYA01001556.1:2051764-2077191 GCA_006410615.1 Neotragus moschatus | reverse complement strand
TTATTTTGGGGGACTCCAAAATCACTGCAGAAGGTGACTGTAGCCATGAAATCAAAAGACACTTACTCCTTGGAAGAAAAGTTATGACCAATTTAGATAGCATATTCAAAAGCAGAGATACTACTTTGCCAACTAAGGTACATCTAGTCAAGGCTATGGTTTTTCCAGTAGTCATGTATGGATGTGAGAGTTGGACTGTGAAGAAGGCTGAGCGCCGAAGAATTGATGCTTTTGAACTGTGGTGTTGGAGAAGACTCCTGAGAGTCCCTTGGACTGCAAGGAGATCCAACCAGTCCATTCTGAAGGAGATCGGCCCTGGGATTTCTTTGGAAGGAATGATGCTAAAGCTGAAGCTCCAGTCCTTTGGCCACCTCATGTGAAGAGTTGATTCATTGGAAAAGACTCTGATGCTGGGAGGGATTGGGGCAGGAGGAGAAGGGGACAACAGAGGATGAGATGGCTGGATGGCATCACTGACTCGATGGGCATGAGTCTGAGTGAACTCCGGGAGTTGGTGATGGACAGGGAGGCCTGGCGTGCTGCGATTCATGGGGTCGCAAAGAGTCCGACACTACTGAGCGACTGAACTGAACTCAATATTGAAAGTAGAATAGATTTTATTTTCGTGCATATTTTGCATATCTCATTTAAAATCAAAATAGTGACAGAAAAAGAATAGTGACAAACACTTATGTGTGGCTTTCCCTGGTGGTCCAGTGGTTAAGCTTCCACATTTCCAATGCAAAGGGCAAGAGTTTGATCCCTAGTCAGGGAACTAGGGTTCTATATACCATGTAGACAGAAAAAAATTTATGTGGAATCCACACTTTCTTTTGATGAACCTCATTTGTATGGATAACCACAGTCACAGTTGGCACTAATGTTAATATATTCTAATTAGAATAGCATGGTCAGTAGACATGTTGTAAGTCTGGATTTGAACCCCAAAGCAAGGATGTAAGAACTGATTCTAATCTTTTGTCAATTATAAAACACACTTCCTCCTCTTTGACTTTTTAACAAGGTAGGAAACACTTTGACAGTATTTTCATTTATGATAGGTAGACTGCATTTCGCAGAAGAGCAACTTCCAAGAAGTGAAAACCATCAGACTCATACAAGACAACAATTCCGCTATCAGTTGAGTGTGTGTGTATGGACTGGGGTCGAGATATACAGAAATACTTAGATATGCAACATTAGGAAGTGGTACACACACCAATATCAGTCAGTTCAGTTCAGTCACTCAGTCATGTCTAACTCTGCGACCCCATGGGCTGCAGCACTCCAGGCTTCCCTGTCCATCACCAACTCCTAGAGCTTGCTCACACTCACATCCATCAAGTTGATGATGCCGTCCAACCACCTCTGTCATCCCCTTCTCTTCCTGCCTTCAGTCTTTCCCAGCATCAGGTTCTTTTCCAATGGGTCACTTCTTTGCATCAGGTAGCCAAAGTATTGCCCTATTATACCAATATACCTATTTATTTTTTATTTTTAACTAGTCAAATACAATGGAGATGGCAATGGCACCCCACTCCAGTGTTCTTGCCTGGAAAATCCCATGGACGGAGGAGCCTGGTTGGCTGCAGTCCATGGGGTCGCATAGAGTCAGACACGACTGAACGACTTCACTTTGACTTTTCACTTTCATGCATTGGAGAAGGAAATGGCAACCACTTCAGTGTTCTTGCCTGAAGAATCCCAGGGATGAGGGAGCCTGGTGGGCTGCCGTCTATGGGGTCGCACAGAGTCAGACACGACTGAAGCAACTTAGCAGCAGCAGCAGCAGCAGTCAAATACAATGAGTCAATTGGAGGCAAAAAGTCTATGCATGCTAGTTGTAAAATAAAAGTTTTCAAAGAAACACACACCATATTCTTTATACTTTCTTTATAAAATACATATATACTATGTACTTTCTTTATAAAATTATATTTATTTAGAACATTTGACTTTTGGGCAGGCACTTTCTTCAGCTCTTGCTATGGCCTGGTTCCTAGGTGGCTCACTGGTGAAAAATCTATCTACTGAGAGGGAGACAAGGGTTTGATGCCTGGGTCAGGAAAATCCCCTGGAAGAGGAAATGGCAACCCAATCCAGTATTCTTGCCTGGGAAGTCTCATGGACAAAGGAGCTTAGTGGGCTATAGTCCATGGGGTTGCAAAGAGTCGGACATGACTTAGTGACTGCTGCTGCTGCTGCTAAGTTGCTTCAGTCGTGTTTGACTCTGTGCAACCCCATAGACGGCAGCCCACCAGGCTCCCCCGTCCCTGGGATTCTCCAGGTAAGAACACTGGAATGGGTTGCCATTTCCTTCTCCAAGGGATGAAAGTAAAAAGTGAAAGTGAAGTTGCTCAGTCATGTCTGACCCTCAGCGACCCCACCAAATAGCCTGGTTCACAAACATCGCCTCTGTACAGTAGTTGTTGGTCACTCTTAAAAAGGATTGTAGCTGTTTTAAAAACTGTCACTCTTGTGGACTCATAGCAATTGACCTTTCCCACTCCTAGCTCTCGAACTTCCCAACATCAACTCTTTCGTTCTGACCTCTCCATAGGTTCCCTAGTGATTTCACAAACAAACATATGCTTCCCTGGGTTCGTTCTATTTCAGGAGCCATTTCTGGTCAATGCTTCTGGTAAAGCAATAGCTCTTCCTTAAACATGTCTCCTAGCAGCCTAGATACTCTTGACACCCACATGTCAGCTGCCTACTTCTTTGCTCCCTCCTCAGAGTAACTGATATGGACAGAGCTTCATCCAGTTTCTTATTCCACTCTGTGGTCCAGCTTCCACCAACCCCCAGGACATCTTAGAGATGCCAACTGCTCTTCCCTCATCGCCTCAAGTTTACATTCCTACCTTCCTGCCTCCAACTAAAATCTTAAACAGTAAATCCATTCATTAATAGGTAAACCTGAAAGAATAGACTAGAAGGAGAGGAACATTAACACAAAAGCCTGCTGAATGTCTCAAACTCTTGGCTCCAAGTTGTCCCAAACTCAACTCCAAGGTTGGCTCTCAGCTGCTGGACTACACAATGTTAATGTTTTAGTCCCCAGCCTAAGAGGAGTAAGTCCACATTAAGGATGGAGTTGGGACCTATAGGTCTTGCTCCCTAATTTCCTTTGCCTTATCTTCAGTAAAATTGAGTCTTGGAAGCTTTGAGATCATGCAAGGCCTCTTTGTTTACACACAGCTGAGGCAGGTCTTTCCACATTAGCACAAACAAATCTTGCAGATCTATAGCAACTATGCAGGAAGGACATCTTCCCTGCGTACCTGCAATTAAGGGTTATACCCACTCCAGTATTCTTGCCTGGAAAATCCCACGTACAGAGAGGATCTTGGCGGGCTACAGTCCATGGGGTTGCAAATAGTCAGACACTACTGAGAGAGTTCACTTTGAACTTTTTGAACTCACAAAACTGGCCTTGGTGTGGTTAATGTGCCAGGTAACGGGAACTTTGTTGTCACTTCCTGGAATTATTGGGCTAACTCAAGAAGACATCTGAGCTTCCCAGGTGGCACTAGTGGAAAAGAAGCCACCTGCCAATGCAGGAGACATAAGAGACATGGGTTTGATCCCTGAGTCGGCAAGTTCCCCTGGAGAAGGAAATGGCAACCTACTCCAGTATTCTTGCCTGGAGAATCCCATGGACAGAGGAACCTGGTGGGCTACAGTCCATAGGGTTGTACAGAGTCAGACAAGACTGAAGTTTCTTAGCACACATAGCAAGGAGATATTTGAAGACTCTGAAGAGTGTGAGCTTGCTGACTGTTAGATTCAGAATTTTATATCCAGATCTGGCCAGGAATAGAGCCCTATATCCTGATCAGAGAAGAATATAAATGAAATTGCTCATTCAGTCTTTGAGTTATTCTTCTAAAAGCACTGGATGTATACCAAGTTCTTCACCCTGTGCTCACAGATGAGTTCTAGGAGGGCCTACTCACTGCGTTCTGGCCAGCCCTCCTGGATGGAAGTAGCTCTTCTTGTCACCTTATATTCTTCCACCAATTCTTTCAGATCAAGGGCTCATTGTGATCTTCTGGTGGGGTCTTCTGTCAAAAAGTGTGCTTACAGCCTAGGGTCTCCTCACTGGCAGCCCACCTTGATGCCAACAAAGTACAGTCTTTACAGACAATTTGAGAAACAACAGGCAAAGAGAGGGCCCCTTCAAAAAATATTTTTACTCCAGCCAGATGCAAAACAGATTTATCACCCAGTCAAATGATAACCTGACCCTTCTACTTCCCCTACCCAACAAGCCTAAACTACAGATCTATCCCTTTGGAAATCTGGAGACTTTACTGATTTGGATTGACAATATGAAAACATACACTTGCATCATTCCAAAAGCTAGCCTTGGGTGGAAAAGCTTTTCTGTAGCCCTATCAAATATAAGACATTTACACTTTAAGACTCTTTTTCTGCACAGTGTTGCTTCAGTGAGGTTGTTCAAAGTCATTCTCATACATTTAACCTTCAGGTTTTAATACCCTATTCTAATAGGCAAAAGCTTCTCTTTCTACAGCCACAAATACTCATCAGAGAGATAGTTTGAATGAAAACATGTTCATAGTTATTATCAACAAACCCATTTATGGAACTGCCCAAGACACTTAGATAAAATAAATCAAAGGGAAAAATGTGTTTTCATGATCTCAAGAAGGTTAGAACACCAGACTGAAAACACTCACAAGGACAAATGATGTTTGGTCCACTCTTAAGGGGCTCTTAGGGTTTGGGTAAAGAGGTTGGAACAAGGTCAGGGGAATCCTCCTAAAACTGTGATGACTGAGAATAGCTGGTTGTTAATCCAGAATGCTTCAGGAAATGGGACCAGCCTGTTGAGAAATCAATCAAACCAACATGTTACTTCAGTGTAGTTTTGAAAAATATTAATAATTGTAACAACTAAAATTTATAGATGACAGTCACATGTGAAAAATCCAGTTCTAAGTGATCCCCATGTGTAAATAATCTGAGAAAAAAGCTGGTATGAGAGAGCTTCAGTGGGAAGGTGGTATAGGACAGAACCTGCAGGATCTGGAGTTTTGGAAATAGATATGAAAAGAATCAGCAAGTATGAAATTTCATTGTTGTTCATTTGTTTTCTTTATTTCAGGTGTGTTCAACTCAGTCTCACAGCACAATTTCACTTTTGTGATACTAAGCGGTGATCTACTCAATGGTGTGATGCTGGCCATAGAATCCCTGAGGCTGTCTCTAAAGTGAAAGTGAAAGTGTTAGTCACTTAGTTATGTCTGACTCTTTGTGACCCTACGGAATGTAGCCCACCAGGCTCCTCTGTCCATGGAATTCTCCAGGTAAGAATACTGGAGTGGGTTTCCATTCCCTTCTCCAGGGGGTTTCCTGAACCAGAGATCAAACCCAGATCTTCTGTATTGAAAGCAGAGGCTGTCTCTAGGATTGTATTAAATGACTAAAATCTTTCTGTTAGAAAGATCTTTCTGTTAGATGATTGCTGATATTGATAATTGTAAGCTTGGATGTAGACTTGGTGGGCAGGACCAAGCAATACTGTTTTTCAGTGGCTCACAAATCCCCTTGAAAATGGAGAAATTGATACACAAATAAGGAGAAAATACAGGAAAAAGGATATAACTGGAAGGATAACTGTGCTGCAGGTGATATTAGCAGGTCTATTTTCCTCAGTGGTTTTGTATCTTACACGTACATAAGAACCACCTGGGGAGGAGACAGGTACTTGTTGGAAAGGCATATTTTTAGGTTCCTCTTCCAGAGAATCTGATTCTGCTGGCAGTTGAGAAGCAGAACCTAGAAACATTTGGGGCAAGCACACAAGTGGCTTTGATGTGCCTTTGAGAAATAATTCACAAATCTCAGAAAAAAGACAATAGAGAAAATATTCCACATGGAATCTAAAAGGAGAAAGGACATGAAAAACACAAGATCCAAAATCATCAGGAGCCCCAATAGGAATTATATGACAAAATCACACAATCAGTGATGAATTATTAATATAATGAGTAATCATGACTTTTTAGTTAGTGTTTATTCTCTGCCTATTTCCATTAAACTGTCTAGGAAGGATAAGGTTATATATATATATATATATACACACACACACACATATATATAAACATTATCTATGTTGAGAGAGGATAGTTGGGACAAGGGGAAGAAGTGATGGAAAATAAATCACCTGTTGCCTGGTATGAATGCTACATGCCTTACGGAGCTCAGTGCTCACTTTAATTGCTTACTTATAAGTCTGCATTCCTGAATGATTTCTGTGCTGCCAGGAGCAGGGGTTCATCTCAGGCATGTGAGTCTGATTGGTTCAAGCCTGGTAGGGTAAGAAACATACAAGGAAATGCATCACTACTGATAAAACGACATCTGAGGAGAAGCAAGATAATAAAGCATTAATTTTGAGGAATGTAAATGAATTTCTGTTTTAAAGTTTTTATCACTGGAAATATTGGTCCAATAATTACACTTAGCATTCTATAATCAAAGAAATTATTAGCAGTTTTCAAAAAATAAAGTCACGATAAAAATAATGGTGGTAATTATTTAATCATATTAACTTTCTTTTAAAGATATCTATATCCTTTCAAGCACTGAATCAAATGTGTAAAGAGATTCGTGGCATGGAGGAGGACATAAAAATGGATATAAATGACTCATTAATATGAACTAAAGGTATAGCATAATATACTCAGTACATTTTAACTAAGCAAAAAATATTCTTCCCTATGTTTAAAAAAAGTTTTTAAAATTAACATCCTCAGTATCTATTCCGTCACATGTTCTTTAAAGAGAGTTGTGGATATATAATATTTTTTTTCGTATAGTCTTCTTGGATTATTTCACCAAGACTTACTATGGAATGAAATAAATTTCCTTAAGAATTATGACCAATCATACTTGATTGAATTGAAGGATAAACTGTATGAAAGTACCTTAGAGAGAGAAAAATAGACATCAGTAAACTGTTGCCTTTTTAAGCATCATTTTCCCCTGTAATTCAAAATTCCTTTTCTGCTTTCTGAGACTTGAGCCACTGAACTGCCAGCAAGAACCATAATCACGGGCATCACAAGCCAGACACGAGGTCAGGGTGAGCACGTGGCCAGTGCTGGCTGATGAGGGCTGGGCCTTGTCATTCGGGAGAAGTGGTTCCTTCTACAATGGAGAGTGGCAGAGATTTTATTGAAAAGCTGATTCCTTATGAAAGAGAAGCGTATGTGAAGGGTAAATCTCAAAGGAACATGGAAATAGTAACCATTACTCTCATTCCTCTTAAAGAATGAATATGTGTATGTTCAAACTCAGTCTGACTGTTTGTGAAACCCATGGACTGTAGCCCGTCAGGCTCTGCCCATGGAATTTTCCAGGCAAGAATACCAGAGCAGGTTACCATTTCCTACTCCAGGGGATCTTTCCGAACCAGAGATCAAACCCATGTCTCTTGCGTTTCCTGCACTGGCAAGCAGATTTTTTTTTTTAACCACTGGAGCCACCTGGGACACTATAAATTTAAATAGTAAATGCTTCAAAAAGTGAAAAACAAACAACAATCATCACCACCAGAATGAACATGATGGGAAAGTTCAAGATGACCTGCATGTTGGGTCAAATTATTCTTTTAAAAAATGTCTTATGTGAATAGAGTAATAATGATAGTGCCTAGATTGAAACTAGACTCACACAGTGATAGAAAAGACAGAGTGATGTGTGGGAGTTAAATACACCAAAACTTTCCCACCACTGATTTGAAATAACCAAGCGGAAGGGTTGGGCATGGTTCTGGGGCATAGAGAATAGTACTCCAGGGTCCACTTACCCTCAACCTATTTGTAAAACCTACTATTAGTGGCAAGTGACAGGGGCAGGGGGTGGGCTGGAGCAATGTGAAGACTTTTCCCCTAAGAGCACATTGGCAACTAATGTTATATAATTTCCTTTTACTGACCACAAAATAGCTGGTCATTATAGCTTTTAGGCACTATGCATCGTTATTGTCCTGTAATACCCTACACAATAGAGTTTACCACAAATACTGCAATGAAACTTTAAACGCTAAAATCCTAGGAAAATACAATGATTCGTAGAGAAGTAGTTCATCAGGAAGGAAATGTGTGACTTTCTGTCAGCATCTATGATTAAGTGGAGAAATGTAATGATTATTATGATTCTTTGAAATGTGTTTTTGAGAAGAAAATTTCATAACTATTTTTAATAATTTATAAAGATGAATAAAAATACTATGCATTAATATTTTAAATCATTTCATGCAAAATCATTTATGCCAGTAATTTTATCTTGTTCTTAAAGTTCTGGGTTCAAGTGTAGTTATACACAAGTTGTTTTTCATATTTCCCATCTTCCTGTTGTCCCTAACCTATCAAATATCTAGGTTGTATGAACTGTATCCTACTTACTCAACACACATAGATTAAAATTTCTCTTCTGCAAAGGGATCTATGCCACACTGAGGTGTAACTGATAATGATCTTGATGTCCTACCTATTTCAAAACATTGACCACTGAATGTTTAGAAGGTTTAACTCAAAAGACTGAATCAAAAATGCTCTAATACAAAGAATTTCTAGGTAATTTCTCTTATATCTTCAGACACAGTCCCTACTGGCTTCTCCTTGCTGCCTCAATATGACCCTATAGCTATAATTTCTAATGTTTTCTTATTAAAATGCTAATATGTTTGAGAAGGAACAGTTACTTCCTTCCATATTAGTCAATAATATAGAAGCTCATATGATCTTTTCTTCTCTGAAAAGTAACCAAAAGTGGGTTTGTTAGGAAACAAGATGGTGAGATCAGCTCTAAGAGGAAAAGCAGTGGAGTTCACTTATTGAGATTGTTGTATGCTAAGCATAATGCTCTATCTATATGGCACAATCCTATGTATATTAATTCATTTGGTTTTCACTTAAGTCACATGATGTAGTTAGCTTCACTTTATAAATGAGAAGAGTGAGATAATAATTGCATTTTATGAGTGATAGAGATTGAAGCCAAGTGATGTGTGAATTCAAAGGCTTTGCTTTTTTAAGGAGCACTGAAATGGGAAGGCAGGAGGCCCACAAGCCCCACTAGCGTCCGGCAAAGCAGCTACTTGCCCTCAAAACTGAACCAGGAGCAGATCTCCAATTTCCCAACTCCTGGCTGAGTATTCCCACAAGCCCCACTAGAGTCCAGCAAAGCAGCTACTTGCCCTCAAAACTGAACCAGGAGCAGATCTCCGATTTCCCGACTCCTGGCTGAGTATTTCTTCCACGAGACCACACAGAAGGCTCTTATGAAATCATCAGGATTAGAGCTTGGCTCTTTCGCCGAGTAGCCAAAGCCAGTCTCCATGAGCCAAGCCAGACCTTTTATCCTGGTCTGGGGCAACCAGAGGTAAGATTCAACCTGTGTGATGACACTTCTGGAAATGGTAGGGGAAGGGAGCAACAAGAATTTGGCTTTCTCTTCAAATACCTTTGAAAAACTACCGATGAATCCCTCCAAGACAATTGTTCTTATATGTGGTGTTGAGACATAGGGGTGTGTGTTGAACTTGTGAGAGGCACGGCATAGACAGTAAGTCATCATCAGTCATGGGATCACTGTCCTCAAAAGAACCACAGCTGATGGGACTATAAAATCTCAACAAAAGCAGGGGGAAAGAGAATTAAATTAAACCACTTATTTCACCTGAGTTGCTGCTGCTGCTACTAAGTCCCTTCAGTCGTGTCCTAGTCTGTGCGACCCCATAGACAGCAGCCCACCAGGCTCCCCCGTCCCTGGGATTCTCCAGGCAAGAACACTGGAGTGGGTTGCCATTTCCTTCTCCAATGCATAAAAGTGAAAAGTGAAAGTGAAGTTGTTCAGTCATGTCCGACTTAGCGACCCCATGGACTGCAGCCCACCAGGCTCTTCCGTCCATGGGATTTTCCAGGCAAGAGTACTGGAGTTGGGTGCCATTGCCTTCTCCGAGTTAGAACAATACAAAGTCTAAGAAAACATCCCCTTTTTATTTATCAATGTTACAAATGTTCTCCAAGTGCACACCTATAAATCAATTCTTTCATCCAGCCAGTGTTACTGAACCATCTAATCAAGTTTGATTTTTATAAAGTACAAATGCAGGGTAAACAAAGAAGTTTTCTTCTCCAACTGAACAATTTTCATAACTGTCTGTGAAACCAACCCTCTGTTATAGTTCAGGTGATTGGGAGATCCAAGTTGACTGCCATTTTTTCTTTAATTCCACATTCGTGTGAATACTACATACATTTTCAGTATAATAAATAACATGTACTGCTTTCATCCTTCTGGAATGAAAGAAAGCTGAGAGATCCGTATGATACTTTTGCCATGTTTTCTACTGGGGTCTTAGAGTGCTCTTAGCAATTTGTAAAAGCTCACTGTGTTGTACATATGTTGTTTGTTATATTCATATTTGTGAGGATTAGCTATTTTAACAATGATAATTTTAATGTAATCAATATATTGATGTTTTGTGACTTTTCCAATAATTTCTAAGCTAAGAAATTCCTTCCTACCCAGAGATAAACTAAATATTTATTTAGTTAGTTTTTATTTATGTCTTACTTTTTGGGATTCCATGACTCCTCTGCCCATGGAATTCTCCAGTCAAGAGTACTAGAGTGGGTTGCTATTTCCTTCTCCAGAGGATCTTCCCAACCCAGGAATCAAACCCAGTTCTCCTATGTTGCAGGCAGATTCTTTACCAACTGAGCCACTAGGGAAGCCCATTTATTTATAGACTTTTATAAATAAATCTATAGATTATCTCTTGAATTTTTGTGTAACTTTTTTTAGCATTTCTTTCTTAAATCCTATTGGAATTAATTTTGAATTTGGGATAAAGTGATGATATAAAGTGATTTTTAGACAAATAATTAAACTTTCATTAATGCCATCTACTGAATAATTGACTCAACTTCCATAATTATTTGTGATTTTTATCACATCATATCACTATATATATTAAGATCTACTTTCAAGCTACATTTATTTTTCACATTGAGTTGTCTGAATGCTCTTGTAAGCTGACGCAAAAATGAGAACTATTTTATTTATGAAAAACTAAGTTGACCTGTACTGCATGCATGCTAAGTCACATCAGTTGTGTCTGGCTCTTTGTGACCCTATGGACTATAGCCCATCAGGCTCCTCCATCCATGGGATTCTCCAGGCAAAAATACTGGAGTGGATTGCCATGCCCTTTTCCAGGGACTCTACCCAACCCAGGGACTGAACCCTTGTTCAATCCAATATAGTATTCAATCCAATACTAACACTATATAATAATTAACATTTATTGAAAGCTTGCATATACTAGAAATGATTCAAGTTCCTTGTATATTTTAAAGGCTAATTTTATGTGTCAACTTGGCTGGGCTACAGTGTCTACATATGTCATCAGACACTCTGGAGATTTCTGTGAGGGGTTGTTAGAATGAGATTAATGCTTAAATTTGTGGACTTTGAGCAGATTTCCCTCCATCAATGTGGGTGAGTCTCATCCAACCAGTTGAAGTCCTAATTATAACAAAAGATTGACCTCCCCTGAGCAAAAGGGAAATCAGTCAGCAGATGGCCTTTGGATCTGAACTGTAACACTGATTCTTTCTTGGGTCTGCAGTCTGATCATTTTTGGACAGTTTTGTGACATTGATTTTTCCCTGAATATCTAGCCATATGGTCCACCCTGCAGGGACTTGCCAGCCTCTATATTCACATGAGCCAGTTCTTTAAAGTAAAATATATCTTCTCCCTCTCTCTCTTTCTGTTTGTGTGGAGAATTGTAATGAATATACATATACATATGTATATGTATATATATAGAGAAAGAGTCATGTTTTTCATTACCACAAACCCCAACAGGTAGATATATTTTTATCATTTTCATTTGACAAATAAACACTGTGTCTGGGAAGCTTAAATAGCCTGTCCAACATCACTCAGTCAGTCTATGGTAGGATACAGCTTCAAAGTCATTGCCAACAATCTTAACAATGCAAAATACTTTTTAAGATCAATGAAACTAACTTTAAAAATTATTCTATTTCTTTCTTGAGAAAAAAGAACAAAGGCAGAAGTATCATGCTCCCTGACTTCAGACTATACTACAAAGCTACAGTAATCAAAACAGTGTTACATTGGAACAAAAACAGATTATAGATCAATGGAACAGGAGAAAGCCCAGAAACAAACCCATGAATCTATGGTCAATTAATCTATGACAAAGAAAAAAGAAAAAAATATATACAATGGAGAAAAGATACTTTCTTCAGCAAGTTCTGCTGGGAAAACTGGACAGCAACATGTGAATGAATGAAATTAGAACATTTTCTCACAGCATATACATAGATAAACTCAAAACGGACTAAAAACCTAAATGTAAGACCAGATACCATAAATCTCCCAGAAGAAACCAAAGGTGTTCCCAAAGTGGAACACTCTTTGACATACATCATAGCAATATTTTGGGGGATATATCTACTAAGACAAAAAAAAAAAAAAGGCAAGAATAAACAAATAGGATCTAGTAAAGTTAAAAGCTTTTGCACAGCAAAAGAAATCATTAACAAAATGAGAAGACAACATACTGGATGGGAGAAAATATTTGCAAATGATGTTGACTAATAAGGGGTCAATATTCAAAATACATAAACATCTCTTTTCATACCTTATTCAAGATTCCATACTGTCTTTAATTGCACTGAGCAGCTTCAGCTGCATGTAACAAATTCTGAAAAATTCTCTTTTCATTTTTATTCTGTTACAAATATTTTCTAAATTTCCTTGCTATGGCTCCTTAGATACACCCATCATTTAAAAGTGAACATTTAATTTCCAAATTCATGGGATTTTGAAAGTATCTTTCATATTAATTTATCATTTTGATATTAATTTCTCCCTTAAATGCTTTCTTCTCTGCAATCACCCTCTGTGTTTTTTTTTCAGTCTTTTCACTTTATTGAGGCTTTCAATGACTAAGGCAAACATTTTCTTAGTAAATGTCACATTGCACTTGAAAATATGTGGGTTATTTTCAAATATCTTTTGATATTGATTTCTAACATAATTCCACAGTGATAAGAGAGTAGACTCTGTATGATTTTAATATATGTAGACCGTGAAAATTTTACACCTTATTTTATGTCACTGGATATGCTCCAGGGTCTCCTGGTTTATAGTCTATGGGAACTTGAAGAGAAGAAGTTGTGTCCTGCTGTTGTATGAAAATTTTATAAATCTTAGTTATGCTGAATTGGTTCATGGTCCTTTTCAGGTTTACCATATNAGTAGACTCTGTATGATTTTAATATATGTAGACCGTGAAAATTTTACACCTTATTTTATGTCACTGGATATGCTCCAGGGTCTCCTGGTTTATAGTCTATGGGAACTTGAAGAGAAGAAGTTGTGTCCTGCTGTTGTATGAAAATTTTATAAATCTTAGTTATGCTGAATTGGTTCATGGTCCTTTTCAGGTTTACCATATCCTTCTACTTTTTTGTCTATTCATTCTATTAATTTTTGAAACTTCAAATAAAAATTTTAATTTATCTACTTTAAAAAAGATTGCAATATATAGTGGAACTATATACAACTCTGTTTTGTATTTTCCAAGTCTCCTGTAAATGTGTTATCATATTTACATAATTTTAAAAATAAAAAAGAAAGAACAAAATACATAAACTTCTCATGCACGCTAAGACACTTTGGTCATGTCTGACTCTTTGCAACCCTAGGGACTGCAGCCCACAAGGCTCCTCCATCCATGGGATTCTCTAGGCAAGAATACTGGAGTGGATTGCCATTTCCTACTCCAGGGGATCTTCCCGACCTAGGGATTGAATCCACGTATCTTACATCTACCTCTATTGGCAAGTGGGTTCTTTACCACTAGTGCCACCTGGCAAGCCCTTAAACATCTCACATAAGTCAATATAAAAACACTCTAAACAATACAGTTTAGAAATGGGCCGAATATCTGGTTAGACATTATTCCAGAGAGGATAAACAGAAGGCCAACAAACACAGGAAAAGATGTTCAATGTTGCTAATCATCAGAGTAATGCAAATCAAACCCACAATGAGATATCACCTCACACCTGTTAAAATGGCTATCTATCATCAAAAAGTCTACAAATAAGAAATGTTGGTGAGGATGGATAAAAGGGAAACCTGGTACTCTACTGGCACGAATGTAAATTTGTGCAGCCACTATGGAAAACAGTGTTTTCCCTCAAACCACTAAAAATCAAGCTACCATACCAGCAATTCCACCACTGAGTGTATTTCCAAAGAAAGTGAAAACAGTTAAAAGAGGTACACATACACCAATGTTCACTGCAGTAGTATTTACAATAGCCGAGAGATGGAAGCAACCTAGATGTTCCTTGACAGATAAATGGATAAAGAAGATGTGATATACAATATATATATATTACTCAGTCATAAAAAAAGAGTGAACTTCTGCCATTTGCAACAATGTGGATGAACCTAGAGTATACTACGCTTAGTAAAATAAGTTAGAGAAAAACATACTCTAGGTTATCACCTATGTGTGGAATCTAAAAGTAAAATGAATGTATGTATCAAAACGGAAACAGACAAATATTGAGAACAAACTAGTGGTTACCAGTGGAGAGAGGGAAGGAGGGACAAGAAAGGGGTAGGAGATTAAGAAATACAAACTCCTGGTGACGGAGGATGAGGTGGTTGGATGGCATCATCACACAATGGACACGAGCCTGAGCAAACTCCGGGAGATAATGAAGCATAGAGTAGTTTGGCGTGTTGCAGTTCACAGAGTGTCAAAGAGTCGGATGGGACTGAATGACTGAACAACAGTAACAATTTATAAAATACATGAATAACAAGGATATACTGTACACCACAGGGAAATATAGCCATTATTTTGTAGTAACTTTAAGTGGGGTATAACCTATAAAAATATTGTATCACTATGTTGTACACTTAAAACTAATATAATATTAAAATATAAAATATAAATTATAATTATAATATTATAAATATTATAGTATTATAAATACTTCAGTAGAATTTGTAAAAATTATTTTGCTTCTTTAAAAATAAAATAATACATTGTAGTTCCTTATTTGTTTTTTATTTTTCTTAGGTAAACCAACATGTAAGTACTCAAGGCAGTTATCAGAAAGCAAATACAAATAAATCATTTGCCTTTCTCACTTTCATTTCCTCATGAATGTACAGTTGAGATTTTCAGTAGCTATATGACTTATGATGGTATCAGTGCTCTGATGGTAACCAGTAGTGTGCTTATCTTTGTTAATTTTGAGTAAATATTTTTAAAACTTCTCAAGTTTAATTTATAATATGTGCTTAATTGCTCAGTCGTGTCTGAGTCTTTGTGACCTCATGGACTGTAGCCTGCCAGGCTCCTCTGTCCCTGGGGATTCTCCAGGCAAGAACACTGGAGTGAGTTGCCTTGCCCTCTTCCAGGGAATCTTCCCAATCTAGGGACTGAACCCAGGTCTCCTGCATTGCAGGCATATTCTTTAACGATGGAGCCACCAGGGGAGCCCATGAATACTGGAATGGGTAACCTATCCCTTCTCCAGGGGAACTTCCTGACCCAGGAATTCAATCAAGGTCTCCTGCATTGTAGGTGTATTCTTTACCAGCTGAGCTACTATCAATATAGTAAATATCAATAAAGACACTTTTGTGAAGAGAATATTGTTACTTACAGTTTAGCAGATGCATTTTAAAAGGGTTCTTCAATACTTCACAGTCAAATCTGAGTAAGAGAGGGGAAAAATAAGCCTTTAAAATGGGTCTTTGCAAATAGCTTCAATGCTATTTTCAGTTTTCAATGTTTTTATTTGGCCACGGTCAGGATAATTTTAGGCCCTGGGTCTATAGTTTAGTCATAATTCTTCCAATTTTATCCAATTCTCATTGGGTAAATGTTAGCTTATCTTCTTACAATGGTGAATTAAAGACGAACAAAACATATCCCCATCTTTCTCAAATGTCGAGCAGTTGGATATTTGCAAGAGAGCCCACTGCAGATGTACCTAGTGGAGAAGAGATCTGCGTGCTGGCGTTCGGGTGCACAGTGACTCTGCACTTTCTGGTCCAGCTTCCTGTGGGCTGCCTGGGGACAGTCCACATCCCCTGGGCATTCTCCCAAGGGTGGAGCGACAGCCCTAACAACGTAACATCGCTTTACTGAGCATGTCAGAGGAATAGCAGCAAAGCTGAGGCATAATGTTCTTAGACCAGTAACCCCCTCTTCTGGAGATGCAGCTTGTCTTAGCTCAGGGGCAGAAATAAGGAGTTCAGAAGCTCATCTTCCTCGTCTCTCCCACTCACCAGGGAAAATGTGGCATAAAGTCTTTTGTTTAGTCGCTAAGTCCTGACCGACTCTTTGTAACCCCATGGACTATAGCTGATGAGGTTCTTCTATCCATGGGAATTTCCTGGCAAGAATACTGGAGTGGGTTGCCATTTCCTTCTCCAGGGATTCTCGACACAGGGATCAAACCTGTGTCTCCTGCTTGGCAGGCGATTCTTGCCTCAGTGTTATTAGATGAGTCAGTGAGATGGAAGACAGGAATCCCAGACTGACGCCTCTCTCTCATCAGTTTGTGGAGAGTCTTGTTCTGTCAAAATACAGTTGTTAAGACTCCCCGTTTCTACTGCAAGGGACACGTGTTTTGATTCCTAGTCAGGGAACTAAGGGCTTCCCTGGTGGGTCAGCTGTTAAAGAATCTGCCTGCAATGCAGAAGACCTGGGTTTGATCCCTAGGTTGAGTAACTCCTCTGGAGAAGGGAAAGACTACCCACTCCAGTATTCTGGCCTAGAGAATTCCATGGACCGTATAGTCCATGGGGTGGCAGAAAGTTGGACACAAATGAGCAACTTTCACTTTCACTTCAGGGAACTAAGATCCCACACGCACATGCCTCATGACACAGCCCCCCAAAACGACACCATTATTCCCTGTGTTTGTAAAGTTTACAAAGTTTACAAAGTTTACAAAGCACTTTCACATTCGTTATTTGTCAAAGACACTGTGAAGAAAACCAGGCAAGTATTGTTAATCTTTTGTTAGGAATCAGAAAATTGAGAATCTAGAGGGTGAAGCAATTTACTCAAAGTCACAGGTAGTAAGAGCCTTGCCAGGCCAGGAAGCCAGCTCATCTGATTGCAATCCCACATCAGGTCCATTGACTATGCAGGTGGCACACATGATCTGTTTCCTCATTATACCTGAAATTACTTAACTGGAGGCATGTTTGGCACAAGTGCATTTGGAAGGAAGGTAGAGAGACAAAAAGAAAAAAGTGGAGACTGAAAAGGAGAAGAAAAATAATCACAGGGAAGGAAATGCGTATCCTTTTATAAAATGTGTGACTATCCTCATTTCTTAGCTGATATGCAAAGAAAGTCTGAGGTCATCACTATCTACTTTCAGAGATTAAAAAATATTTTTACATGCAGCAGAAACATCAGTTGAAACTGCAATGAAAACACCTGTTGATACAAGTTTTTCCTTGGGTGTCAGTGGCCAAAATAAATTGGGGTGCTTCGCAGATTCCAAGGTTAAGATAGGAGTCCTTTGGCATTCACCAGGATACGCTCTCAAGGGCTACTAGCATGCAGACGCTCTGGTTCCACAGCTTGTGCTGAATGCAGAATGGCCTTCTGCAGGATGTGCTAGAGTTTCTTTAGCCATTAATTACTTTTACAGCTGCAGCTCTAAAAATGGAAAGGATAAAAATTGCACTGTTTGTTCCACTGAAAGTGCAAAGAGGACCAGCAAAAGGAAACCCACAGACTCTGCCTTGCAAATGAATCAAACTTTTCCTTGAAGGTGTTTTTGCTTATTTGAAAATCACTTGTAAGAGAGTGTTAACAAATATCAAAACATAAACATAAAAAATGTTCAAAATCATTAATGAGGTAGGAAGTGAAAAACTGATGGCTCAGAGAATGTGAGGATTTCAAGACATGGCATCTGAAATGCTTTTTTTACCAAGGCATAGGAGTGACTTAGCGGCAGCAGCAGCAGCAGCCGGACCATGGTCTGTCTTGGTCAGAGCAAATGAAATTAAAGAATTCATAATTAAGGAAACTAAAAGGCACTATATGGAAAAACAAAAATACATTTCGTCTTCAGTTTATTTTACAGCTTGAGATTGGTACTTGCTACATAGATAAAGATTTGACTATCCACCGTGAGCACCGTTACATTACAGCTCACTTATTACAGACATCTTTGTTAGTTATTTCTACCTTAATTCCCATTCTCTGTCTTCTGATCTCTTCTTCTCCATTTAGCAGCAGCTTTTCACAGCTGCAATTGCAAGGCAAATCTCTCATTCTTCCCTCAGAGGGACATTTATTTGCATAACCATTGCGGCTTCCAATTACTCCACTGAATAAGTGNACATCTTTGTTAGTTATTTCTACCTTAATTCCCATTCTCTGTCTTCTGATCTCTTCTTCTCCATTTAGGAGCAGCTTTTCACAGCTGCAATTGCAAGGCAAATCTCTCATTCTTCCCTCAGAGGGACATTTATTTGCATAACCATTGCGGCTTCCAATTACTCCACTGAATAAGTGCCACTTAGGATCTTCATAAGCCTGTTGTTACTGTTATTGCAAAGTAGTAGGAACTTTGAATGCCAGATTTGAAAAATGTGTTTGAAACTAGGGAAGATGTTTTAGAAGAAATTAAATGTGAATACCTACTCTTCCAACAATTATCTTGTGTAGGTTTTTCAAATGAAGAGTTGATTAATGATAATAGGAAAATCATCAATGGAAGCAATCCCCATACTTTGGAGATAATGTCCTTAAATTATGGACCTCTATACACTCTGATTTCTGATTTATATGGCCCTTTTTAAACTTCCTTTTGAGCATATAGGAATTGTTTTATATAGTCAGACCTCTTCATGGGGTAGGTCATACCCTGACATTCTGTTCATGAGCTTATACCTTGAAACTATGTTTATATCTGGACTAAAAAAGTGAATTATTGGAGAGATTCAAGATTTTCTAAATCATATCAAATTTTCTTTCATAGGAAATATATCTACATTCTAGAGCATTAATGTGTGTTAATAGTCTTCCTCACATCTGAAACAAAATCACACCAATATCCTTATTTGACAGGTAAACTATAGCAATAAATTGTTGTTTTTCAGTTGCCAAGACTTTCAGTTGCCCAGCTCTTTGCAACTTCATACAGCAGATGCCAGGTTCCCCTGTCCTTAACTATCTCCTGAGTTTGCTCAAACCCACATCCACTGAGTCGATGATATCATCCAACCATCTCATCCTGTCACCCCCTTCTCCCGGTCTCAATTTTCCCCAGCATCAGCGTCTCTTCTAGTGAGTCAGCTCTTCACATCAGGTGGCCAAAGTATTGGTGTTTCAGCTTCAGCATCAGTCCTTCTAATGAATATTCAGGACTGATTTCCCTTAGGATTGACTGGTCTGATCTCCTTGCTGTCCAAGGGACTCTCAAGAGTCTTCGCCAACACCACAGTTCAAAAGCATCAGTTCTTCAGCACTCAGCCTTATTATGGTCCAACTCTCACATCTGTACACGACTACTGGAAAAACCATAGGTTTGACTAGGTGAAGCTTTGTCAGCAAAGTGATGTCTCTGCTTCTTAATTCGCTGTCTAGGTTTGTCATAGCTTTTCTTTCAAAGATCAAGTGTTTTTTAATTTTGTGGCTGTAGTCACATCTACAGTAATTTTTGAGCCCAAGAAAATAAAGTCTGTCACTGTTTCCACTTTTCTCCCATCTATTTACCATGAAGTGATGGGACTAGATGCCATGATCTTAATCTTTTGAATGCAATAAATAGACCATTATATAAAAAAGACTGTCAGACTTTTCCTGATTTTTTCCTTTCGGTGAGAAGAATCTTTTCCAAATGACTTTAGAATCAGTTATCATATTTCAGTATCAATAGTGGCTAATAGGACAGTATGGGCTCTGGAGGAGCGAGGGGATATACTAATGATTTGTCATTTTTGGCTCTTTTGACCTTGAGGACATTGCTATACTCCTCTAACCCTAAGCCTTCTCTCTTGTAAAATATAGTGCCTATCTCATAATATTGTTGCAGGCATTAAATGGATAATATATATATAAGAGTTCAGCATAGAAGTAGGTACATAATAAGAGTTCAGTTAAGGAGAACAATCATTTTTATCTCCAGAATCCTTTCTTGTGCTTCTCCTGACAGAGAGGTGGCAGAGAGCACAGCATGGTAATTCTGTCCAATAATAAGCCTACATATGGATACTTTCTGGGGAAATGAGGGAATGAGAAAAACAGTAATACGAGGATCATTTAGCTTAAAGTGGAAACAATTAATGGGAATTTAAACAGCAATCTTTATGCTGAAGATAACACAAGAAGAAGTTTAAATTGAGGAATATAAAATCTAGGTTCAGATTAAATAATTTCTTAACCAGAACTTCTTAGTTACCTTTTTTTTTTTTTGCTGTTAAGGTTATTTCTTTTTCTTTAAGTAGTTCTCTTTATTATCTAAGAATTATTATTTTTACTTTCCACTCTAATCAGTCAAAGCTTCCCAGCTCATATCCATTGGTTCCTTTTAATTTCCAATATTACCTCCCAGGCTGCATTTTCATCCTGCCACACTGAGATTAATGTAATACCCTCCTAGACCTTCTCTCGGGCTTTTAATATCTTCCTTTTTCTATTAAATCCTGGGTTCTGCCATCAGATTAATTTTCCTCAAATATTACTTTGTTTCATCTCTCTGACTTCAGACTGCTACATAGTAAGATTAGAATTCCTTGGTTTAGCTGTTAAGACTCTATTCAACTTTAGCCCGCTTTTTATCCCCCTCTCCTCACCCCCCATCCTATCTAACCCACACTAGTTAGAGGAAAGTGGTGTGATATGAAAATGAGAACAGAGACTCCGGAGCACGCTACCTACGAGTGAGCTCCAGCCTCACCACCAAACAATTCGGACAGATATTCTGAACTGTGGAACAATATCAGATATACCTGCTGAAAGTGGAATGTGGGCTTTTCCCCCATTAGGAAGGGTCCTAACCTATTTTGCATGTTTCAGGTAAAAGTTCCAGGTGCAGAGAGGAAGAGGATAGCTAGAGGCGGGATTTAGGGCGTCCGCAATGAGAATCTTTCATAAGCCCCCTTGCCAGACTCTGGAGGTCTGAAGAATCAGCGAGGAGGCCGGGTGTGCCGAGCTGGAGGAAGCTAGCAGTGGCAGGGCCAGAAGAGTAAGCGTGCTAGAGGGATAGAAGTCTGCCTTTCCCTTCTGTACGCAGGCCTCCCCACCCCCACACGGAAATGAAGATTGCAGTGTCCAGGGGCTTTGAACTGCTCCCAACTCAGGAGCCAGAAGGAGGCAGTGACTTGCTAAACTTGATAAGAATCATTGGGTAGGTGTTAGTGTCACAGGTCACAGAGAACCATTCCGTTTGAATCTGGGCCTCAGGCAGGGGACGCAGAGGGCAGCAGTTCCCGGGCCAGTTTCCTAGAACCTGTGGGAGAATAGCTCTCCATGACAGCCTTGAAGCCCAAGACCTCAACAGTTCACAGCTTTCCTCAGAACCACTGCGATTTGCTCAGGGATGGACTTGCGGAGGGGCCTTGTGGCTCAGACGGTAAAGCGTCTGCCTACAATGCGGGAGACACGGGTTCGACCCCTGGGTTGGCAAGTTCCGCTGGAGAAGGAAATGGCACCCTACTCCATGGGTTTGGATGATCCCTTGGAGAAGGGAAAGGCTACCCACTCCAATATTCTGGCCTGAAAAATCCCATGGACGGAGGAGCCCAGTAGGCTACAGTCCACGGGATCGCAAAGAGTCGGACACGACTGAGCGACTTCACTTCATTTCTTCCCAGGTGGCACTAGTGGTAAAGAACCCACCTGCCAATACAGGAGACATAGGAGAGGAAGGTTTGACCTCTGGGTCAGGAAGATCTCCTGGAGGAGGAAATGGCAACCCACTCCAGTATTCTTGCCTGGAGAATCCTATGGACAAAGGAGCCTGGCAGGCTGCACTCCATAGCGTCACACAGAGTGGGATACAACTGAAGCAACTTACATGCATGCAGGGGCTTTGGAAGAGGTGTTTAGACTTCGACCTACCCAGCATTTCACTATTTCCTGAAAGTGAAAGTCGCTCAATTGTGTCCAATTCTTTGTAACCTCATAAACTGTATAGCCCACCAGGCTCCTTTGTCCATTGAATTCTCCAGGCTAGAATATTGGAGTGGGTAGCCTTTCCCTTCTCCAGGGGATCAACCAAACCCAGAGATCAAACCCAGGTCTCCTGTATTGCAGGCGGATTCTTTACCAAATGAGCTGCCAGGGAAGCTCAAAGAAAGTATTTCCTGGATGATATTTATTATTATATTTTTACATCAAAGATCTTTAGGAATAATAGCATTTTTGTGCTCCTACTATAGTCCAGAACTGAAGCATATTGTCTCTAACCATCACACTCACTAGCAGCCCCTCTTCAGGAATGAAGAACCTGAGACTCATTTAGCTTAAGTGGTAGAAGGAGGACCCCAGCCCACACTTTCTGTCTCCAGAGCCAGAGCTTTCTTCATATGGATCTCCTGATTTCCTCCTTTCTCCTTTGTTTCCCCTAGCTTTGACCTGTCTCTCATCCCCAGCAGAATTCTGAATACCGGTTCTGGCTCTGAGCTAAGGCACACTTCATGAAACTTCCTCAATCCTCTTTTAACATAAGATGAGCTGAGAGGATGGGAAATGTAAACATTACAGTTCCTGTGCTATTCCTCATAAAGATTTAAAAGGAAATGTAGAAAGCAAAGCAAAGCTAATAACCCAAGTTTTTGTCTATTAGTCATAACACAATAAAGGGCAAAATCAGTCCCAGGATATAGTGAAAGTTACACTTGGAAGACAAATGAGAGGTATTTAGAAAGCACCTTATAAAAATTTTATGCTATACTATTACATCTTCAAGCCAAGCAACGTGTCAACAAATCTTTCCAAGGAAACCATTATGTGACAGGCATGGTGAAGGAGGCTGCAATATGTTTGTATGGCTTCATGAGTTTGATCTTTCCTATTGAGTTTCTTACAAACATTTTAACATTCCTATATTCAGGCTAACCACTCTAAAATTTAAAATAAATTATGTTAAATGACATGCTAGCATACTAGTGAATATTTTTTTAAGACTGTGCTTTATTCAGTTTATTCATTTTTATGACTTTTTTTTGCAGTAAAGGCAATTTTTCATTATGTAATGACATTCTTATAATGTATACTTTGGTTAAAAAATCTTTACCTTTGAATATTTTCTAACATATTAGAAAATAATAGCAAACAAATGTCTCATTTTTAAAATTTGACTTTAACCACTTCATCCTCTTGAATCATGTCCCTTTGATACCTAAATTATCCACTTAGCTAATCTGGTCCTGTGCTAACATGCACTGTGAGATCCCAGGGAGCAGGGCCCTGACTGATGATCTACGTGTCAGGTGGCTTTCTCCTTGGCTTCCCTTTTATCTTTTCTCATGCCCCCTTTCCTAGGGGAGTTATATGACTTTGTGTGAAGCATTCAGTTGCAGAACAGAGCTACACAGAGAATGTGCATGTGTGTGTGCTAAGAAGCTTCAGTTGTGTCCAACTCTTTGTGACTCCATGGACTGTAGCTCGCCAGACTCCTCTGTCCATGGGATTCTCCAGGCAAGAATATTGGTTGGGTTGCCATGCCCTCCTCAAAGGGACCTTCCCAACTCAGAGAGTGAACCCACATCTGTTACATCTCCTGCATTGGCAGACGAGTTCTTTACCACTAGAACCACCTGGGAAGCACATATGTGTGTGTGCCAAGTTGCTTCAGAGTATTTGACTCTTTGCGACACTATGGACTGTAATCCGCCAGGCTCCTCTGTCCATGGGATTCTCAGGTAGGAATACTGGGGTGGGTTGCCATGCCATTCTCCAGGGAATCTTCCCAACTCAGGGATCAAGCTCACATCTTTTACATCTCCTGAGTTGGCAGGCAGGTTCTTAACCACTCACTTGTGCCATCTGGGAAGCCTACAGAGAATGCAAAAATAGATAAATGGGTGAGGGGTCCACCAGAGCTGATGAGTCTTTCTCTGTAAAACTTAAGGACAACAGGTCTCTCAGTTGAAAAACATTAGAACTCTTGCACTAAAAACCAGGCAGCAATCCAGCTGTATCCAGTTGCTATTTTTTTGGTATCCATTCTAAGAAGTTATCATTTTCATGAGAATGAGGTGCTTATTTCACCACAGAAATTTTAACTTTGGAAAGCATCTCTTTGTAGTTCTAATTTCTCCAAGGGCACTATTTTTCAGACTTTTCTTTGTTTTTCATGTTTGGACATCCAAGTTCTCACTTTATGAGATGTCCTCAGTACTCTATCATATGAGGGCTATGATAGCACTCTAATGAGAGCAAAAGCTGAAATGATTAGGAAGTTAATTCATACCCAGATCTTACATCCCTCACTTAACAAGTCTGTTTTTGCCATATCTATAAATTGCTTTGGTCATTTCTTCATTTAGGAAGCGCTGATTTTTTTATACAGTGCTGCTCTTTTTCCTCTTCCTACAGAGTAATGCAGTATTTGGGTGCAATCTCGGAAATGACAGAATGATCTCTGTCCGTTTCCAAGGCAAACCATTCAGTATCACAGTAATCCAAGTCTATGCTCCAACCACTAATGCAGAAGAAGCTGAAATTGAATGTTTCTATGAGGACCTATAAGAACTACTAGAACTAACAACAAAAAAAAAAAAAAGATGTCCTTTTCATCATAGGGGACTAGAACGCAAAAGTAGGAAGTCAAGAGATACCTGGAGTAACAAGCAAGTTTGGCCCTGGAGTACAAAATGAAGCAGTACAAAGGCTAACAGAGTTTTGTCAAGAGAATGCACTAGTCGTAGCAAACACCCTCTTCCAACAACATGAGATGACTCTACACATGGACATCACAGTACCTTATTCTATTCTTTGCAGCTGAAGATGGAGAAGTCCTATACAGTCAGCAAAAACAAGACTGGGAGCTGACTGTGGCTCAGATCATGAACCCCTTCCTTATTGCAAAATTGAGACTTAATTGAAGAAAGTACGGAAAACTACTAAGCCATTCAGATACAACCAAAATTAAATCCCTTACAGTTACACAGTGAAAGTGACAAATAGATTCAAGGGATTAGATCTGATAGAGTGCCTGAAGAACTATGGATGGAGGTTTATAACATTGCACAAGAGGCAGTGATCAAAACCATCCCGAAGAGAAAGAAAAGCAGAAAGGCAAAATGGTTGTCTGAGGAGGCCTTACAAATAG
>SJYA01001556.1:1965743-2050122 GCA_006410615.1 Neotragus moschatus | reverse complement strand
GATGGTGAAGGACAGGGAACCCTGGCGTGCTGCAGTCCATGAGGTCACAAAGAGTCAAACATGACTGAGAGACAGAACAACAGCGATAGAATGAGTGATGTAAATAAAATAATAGGACTCACGGGTGGCACGTTATTCACTATACCTGTATTAAAAACAATCCCTAATGCACTGAACATTGCACCAAAGATACCAAAATATCTTTTTATGAGTCCTGTTAACAAGGTGAGCTTATCAATATTTGACTTTGAAACTGAATTTGTATCATTTTTATATAATCTCTTCAACATGAAATTATTTCTGTTTATTCCTATGGCCTGGTGAAAGCCTGAGCTTTGTGAATCAGAGGTTGGTTCATTCTTGTTAAGTAAAGCAATACATTATTGATTTTGGAGTTGTACCAAATGGACATTTTCATGACCCTTATTGACTGAATGCTAGTGTTTCCCCACCTCAATTAATATTTTGAAGGCTTAACCCTTCAGTTTGGATACATTTGGAAATGGAGACTCATAAGGAATGCTGCTGCTGCTGCTGCTAAGTCACTTCAATCATGTCCGACTCTGTGCGACCCCATAGATGGCAGCCCACCAGGCTCCCCCATCCCTGGGATTCTCTAGGCAAGAACACTGGAGTGGGTTGCCATTTCCTTCTCCAATGCGTGAAAGTGAAAAGTGAAAGTGAAGTCGCTCAGTCTTGTCCAACTCTCAGCGACCCCATGGACTGCAGCCTACCAGGCTCCTCCATCCATGGGTTTTTCCAGGCGAGAGTACTGGAGTGGGGTGCCATTTAAAGAAGGTTAAATGAGGTTGTAAGACTGAGGCCTTGATCCAATAGGACTAGTGTCTTTAAAGGGAGAGATACTAGAGAGTTCACTCTCTCTCCCAAAGGAAGGGGGAGAGAGAAGGTCATGAGAGTTCTTAAAAGATACCAATCCTGTGGGAATCTTGATCTTGGACTTCCACTTTCTGGAACTAGTAAAAAATAAATTTTGCTTAAAACACTTAGTCTATCATATTTGATTATTGCAGTCCAAGAAAATCAATAAATGACTAATCTGTTTTTTAAAAAAATGTTTAGCTAGTTATTCTTAAATCGGGCAATGCACAAAATAAGGATAATGCAATTTTAAGACTTCCAAAATAAATTTCTAAATTGGGGTTTTCAAAACTGTGATTACTTTTTGCTTCATGTTATTATCTGTGAAATGCCACTATAAAATGAGCATGATGGTTGAAATCTCATTAAAGCCAACTTAAAACTCATCTAGGAGCGTCTCAGCAGTGACACTCAAGTTTTGTCATAGTTTTTAACTTCCAGATAAGGTTAAAGCAAATCTGTGCATTGTCAGATACAAATCTATAGAAATTGCTACATAATGAAAATAAGGAAAAAAAAGTTCATGAATTCTATATTGTCTATAAAATAGAAGCTTACTTTCAGATATTTATTCATTAAATTATTTGTAGCTGCTGCTGCTAAGTCGCTTTAGTCATGTCTGACTCTGAAGAGGAGGGGAAGGAGGACGGGGAGGGGAGAGAAGGGGAGAGGGGAGGGAAGNGAGGGAAGAGGTTGCCAATGCCTTCTCCAATGCATGAAAGTGAAAAGTGAAAGTGAAGTCGCTCAGTCGTGTCACACTCTTAGCGACCCCAGGGACTGCAGAGCACCAGGCTCCTCCGTCCATGGGATTTTCCAGGCAAGAGTACTGGAGTGAGGTGCCATTGCCTTCTCCATTATTTGTAGCTAAGCAATGTTAACTATATAGTTCCATAGATAAGCAATACAGTTATATGATTAGATCAATAAAATTAAGCAAATTAAGTAACAATTGCACGTGCAGTATGATTTGCCCCTGCTGCTGCTTACTGACTGTGCTGAGGCTGCTGCTGCTCTCGCTTCAGTTACGTCTGACTCTGTGCGACCCCATAGATGGCAGCCCACCAGGCTCCCTCGTCCCTGGGATTCTCCAGGCAAGAACACTGGAGTGGGTTGCCATTTCCTTCTCCAATGCGTGAAAGTGAAAAGTGAAAGTGAAGTGGTGTCCGACTCTTAGCGACCCCATGGACTGTAACCCACCAGGCTCCTCCATCCCTGGGATTTTCCAGGCAAGAGTACTGGAGTGGGTTCCCTTTGCCTTTTCCATGATTTGCCCCTAAAAGGCATCAAAAAAACTTGCAAGAGTAATGTTTTTCTCGATAAGAAAATATATAAATTATTTGATTGTTACAAAACTCAGAACTATATCAAATTTTAGCATCTATTTCACCCCACTATTTCCCCCTAATGAATGAAGAAATATGATTTTCATAAAGTCACAAGATACTATCTTTCAAGAATTAATTAACATTTAATAATTGTGTACTTTGAGCTTTCCTGGTGGCTCAGACAGTAAAGAATCTGCCTACAATGCAGGAGACTTGGGTTCGTTCGAGCCCTGGGTCAGGACGATCCCCTGGAAAAGGGAATGACTACAGATTCCAGGAAATGGCAACCCAGTCCAGTACTCTTGCTTGGAAAGTCCCATGGACGGAGGAGCGTGGTAGGCTACAGTCTACGGGGTCTCAAAGAGTCAGACACAACTGAGCGACTTCACTCACTCACACATTCCAATATTTTTGCCTGGGAAATCCCATGGACGGAGGAGCCTGGTAGGCTACAGTTCATGGGGTCACAAAGAGTCAGACATCACTGGGTGACTAACACTTTCACTTTTTAGTTGTGTGCTTTATCTTCGGACTTTTTTGAGTCAGAAAATAAGGATTAATTTTGTACTTAATTAGTGGAGAGACAAACAGCAGATGGGCTGGAACCAATGGGACCAAAAAGTGACAATGCTGTCACAGAGTAACTATACTTGGAAACAGTATACTTGCCAAATTTAAACTAATTTCTGGTACTAAAAGAATCCTTCATAAAGTGCCATTTCCACCTCCAACCAAGTTTACCTGTATTCTCATAATAATACACTCTCAATCATATCTTTACTTTTTCTTCATGACATTTGTGATATTTTAAATTAAGCAGTCATTTGCATAATACCTAAAGACGAGAGAGTATAAGCTCCATTGGGGTGGAGCTTTCCGTCTGTCTGTGTGCTCCATCCTGTCCAACTTTTTGCAACCCCAAAGACTATATCCTGCTAGACTCCTCTGTCTATGGATTTCTCTAGGCAAGAATACTAGACTGGGTTGCCATTTCCTTCTCCAGGGGATCTTCCTGACCCAGGGACTGAACCTACAACTTCTGCATTGACAGATAGATTCTTTATCACTGAACCATCTGGGAAGCCAGGGTGGGGCTACATCTGTCTTGTTCATAGTGGTTTTGCCTGTACTTGCAACAGTACGCTCTTAATAACTATTTGTCACAGGAGCATGTATAACTTAGTAGACCTATGGGTGAATGCAATATAAACAGATAAGGTTGTTAAAATGACAGACACAACAGAAAGAAGATTATACTTCAAGGTCATTTTTCTGTCAAAAAGTGAAAAAAACTTAAAAAACAAACAACCTGAGGCCCTTCGGAAAATGATTCATTCTATTTCCTAATGGAAATCTACCACCTAGTAAATTCAATCCATTTTTAAAAATAGCAAATACCTAGTTCATACTGTTTGGTCAGGAAGCAATCTGTAGAACCGTTTTTCATATTACTATTTGACGAGGCTTCAGGGTTTACAAATATTTCAAAATAATTTAAATGAATGAATCAAGAGTTTTTGAAAACTCAAAACTGTAGCACAAAATATCATGGCATACCATAAAGCTTATGAGAGAACATAACGTCGTGATTTAAATGTTTTCTTACTCACTAGATTATTAACGAACTTGATTCTTTGTGAAAG
Organism: Neotragus moschatus; assembly: GCA_006410615.1. Lineage (NCBI taxonomy): Eukaryota > Metazoa > Chordata > Mammalia > Artiodactyla > Bovidae > Neotragus > Neotragus moschatus. The sequence goes on along the minus strand of SJYA01001556.1, from coordinate 2,046,275 downwards.
ATGTATTATTGAGAGAATTTTCTGAATGAAAGCAGTCAAATCATGAAAGTGTGTCCTGAAAGTTAAATTATTTCTCAATGTGGATAACAGAGTTATTTAGTTTTAAAGAAAAATTCAATGCAACTATTCAAAGACATCTTGTAAGAAAAGAGACTGAAGGGACATTATACGCTTCATAATGCAACGCATACATTATGTCTTCCTTCTCATCCTACTTCTCTTTTGGTTTCTTACAGTTGATTTTTGTTTTGTTCACATGGAATATAGGAAAATGGTAGAGATAAACCTGTTTGCAGGGCAGGAACAGACACAGACATAGAGGAGAGACGAGTGGACACAGGGTAGGGTAAGAGGGATGGGATGAATTCTAGATTGAGATTAATATATGTACACTATTGAGCATAAAGTAGATAGCTGGTGGGAAGCTGCTGTATAGCTTGGGGAGCTCAGCCTGATGCTCTGTCGTGACCTAGGTGGGTGGGATGGGAGGTGAGAGGGAAACCCAAGAGGGAGGGGATGTGTGTGTGTTAGTTGCTCAGTCGTGTCAGACTCTTTGGGAACCCATGAACTGGGGCCCACCAGGCTTCTCTGTCCATGGGATTCTCCAGGCAAGAATACTGGAGTGGATTGCCATTCCCTTCTGCAGGGGATTTTCCCAACCCAGGCCTCCTGCACTGTAGACAGACTCTTTACCATCTGAGCAGGGGGAAGCCCTATTTATACGTATGGCTGCTTCGCTATGTTGTAGTGCTGTAGTACTATACGTACTATATGTACACTATGCGGTAGTGTTGTAGTACACACTATGCTGATGTGCTGCAGAAACTAACACATTGTAAAGAAACTATGTCCCAATTTAAACATAGAATTCTCGCAACTAAAAAATAAAAAAAATCAGGACTTTCTGTTGGCTTTTATCTCACTGTCTTTCATGGAAACATTGCAGTTTTTGTTTACTGTCCTAGGAATTGATTTCATTCATTAATTGGATAAGAAAAGGAAAACCATCCAGCAGATGTGATGGGCAACTATGGGCAGTATTAATGGTAATAAGGTTTGACAGCATTAACAGCCTTTCATAAACTGGTGGTCGTTGAAACTGTAGCCTAGGGAAGCAGCACACGAAGATGGGTTCGGAGTCTGCCTCTTGGCATCAAACATAGAACCATGGCAAGAGAAATCTTACTATGCCTAGGTGCATGTGTGCTCGGTAGCTTCAGTCATTTCCCACCCTTTGCGATGCCAAGGACTGTAGCCTGCCAGGGCTCCTTATCCATGGGATTTTCCCAGACAAGAATACTGGAGTGGGTTGCCATGCCCTTCTCCAAGGGATCTTCCCAACCCAGGGATCGAACCCACATCTCCTGTGTCTCCTGAATTGCAGGCAGATTATTTACCACTGAGTCACTCTGAAGCCCCAGTATGCATAAAGCTGCCTTACTCATAAGAATTCATGGTAGATAAGCCACCCCCAGGTTTGCTTAGGTTTTTGCAAATAACGTATATTTTCACTGTTAGAATTTCAGCCTGGTAGGAGACAGTTTAACTTGCTGCACAGGTGAACGTGGACAGTTACTGTGCAGATGCAATCTCTGGACCATTTTGACTTTTCTGATCTCAGTAACTTCCCTTCTTCTGGAATACTTAGTCAATCACAAAAATTCAGCAATAGCTATAAGAAGTCCTGAAACAAACACTCAAGGGCATGAGAATAGTAACTGTTTAGCAGGGCCTGGACAGGATATTTTGACTTAGAAAGGCAGGAAACAGCTGCTGAAGATAGTTCATGACTTAAAAAAAAAACTCTGTGGGAGATTAATAAAAAATAATTTGATCTCAAGCAAATGTTTGAGCACTTACTATACGATGAACCTCACAGAAATATAATCACATACAGTAAAATAACAAACATGAAATGCCTGTTCAGCATGGTAAGTTTTTACAATTATATATACCCATGAAACTCAAATTCCTATTGAGCCTATCTATAATCCTATCAGGGCTTCCCTCCTGGCTCAGATGGTAAAGAATATACCTGCAATGAGGGACACCTGTGTTCAATCCTTGGGTTGGGAAGATCCCCTTTAGAAGGGAATGGCAACCCACTGTAGTATTCTTGCCTGGAGAATTCCATGGACACAGGGTCCTGGCCAGCTACAGTCCATGGGTTCAAAAAGAGTAGAATATGACTGAGCAGCTAACACTCACAAAACACATAATCTTATCTATAATCCCCAAATGTTCTCTCAAGCATTTATACTCTTCACCCACAGGTACCGCCATTCTCATATCTTCAATCATAAATTAGCAGAATCACACAGTATATAGTCTTTTGCTTCTGGCTGCTTTCACTCAACATAATTTTTTGAAGTTTATTCACATTGTTGCTAACATCAGGAGTTAGTTCTTATTAATGATGAGTTGCATCAATATATCATATGATTGATTATACCATAGTTCCTTTATCCATTTTCCTGTACTTGGATTTTTGAGTTGTTTCTAATTTTTATTTATTTATGAATAAATTTGCTTGGAACATTTTCATAGGAGTCATTTTATGTGCATGAGAAAATATTTCTCTTGGATAAATGCCTAAGTGTAGGATTGTTGATCATAGGGAAGGGTATATAAGAAACTGCTAGACAGATTTGCAAAGTGGTTATATACCAATATACAAGTCCTTTTTGGCAATGTATGACAGTTTTAGTTGCTTCATATCTTCTCCAACATTTGGTGTTGTCATTCTTTTTAATTTCACCATTTTAGTGGGTTTAGTCCTATCTCGTTGTCATTTTAATTTACACTTCACTGATGATTAACAGGACTAATAACTTTTAGTGTGCCTATAAATTTTGTGCATATCTTTCTTTACAAAGTATCCATTCAAGTCATTTACTTATTTTTATTGGATTGTTTGTTCTATTATTTTTGAGTTGGAGGTATGTTTTCAGGTTTTAAATCAAAGTCCATTGTGGGGCAAATATTTTTCCTAACCTGAGGCTTTCATACTTATTTTCTTAATGTTAGCATGGATAAGAAGAAATTTTAAATTTTGATTAAGTCCACTTTATAGCTTCCCTCGTAGCTCAGTTGGTAAAGAATCTGCTAGCAATGTAGGAGACCATTTTGATTCCTGGGTTAGGAAGATCCCCTGGAGAAGGCAATGGCAACCCACTCCAGTACTCTTGCTTGGAGAATCCCATGAACAGAGGAGCCNTATTATTTTTGAGTTGGAGGTATGTTTTCAGGTTTTAAATCAAAGTCCATTGTGGGGCAAATATTTTTCCTAACCTGAGGCTTTCATATTTATTTTCTTAATGTTAGCATGGATAAGAAGAAATTTTAAATTTTGATTAAGTTCACTTTATAGCTTCCCTAGTAGCTCAGTTGGTAAAGAATCTGCTGGCAATGCAGGAGACCATTTTGATTCCTGGGTTGGGAAGATCCCCTGGAGAAGGCAATGGCAACCCACTCCAGTACTCTTGCTTGGAGAATCCCATGAACAGAGGAGCCTGGCAGGCTACAGTCCATGGAGTTGCAAGAGTCGGACACGACTTTATGACTAAATTATCCCCACCAAAGTCCACTTCATCAAAATTTCCTCTTATGATTAAAACATTTTATGCTCTAAGAAATTTTAGTCTCTTCAAGGATTGAAAAAATAATCCTCTGTTTTCTTCAAGAAGTTTTAGAATTTTATCCTTTACATTTATTACTACAATATATCGAATTAATTTTAATGGATGATGTGGGGTATAATTAGAGGTGCATTTTTGATTTCATAGAAGTTGTTATCTTTTGTAGGACCATTTGTTAAAAAAAAAAACTTTCTTTACCCTATTAAATAATGTTGGTACTTTGGTTGAAAATAATCAAGTGACTATGTAAATATGGACATGTTTCTGGATTTAATATTTACTTGAATCTACTATAAGTCTCTATGCAATATCACACCATCTTGATTACAGTGAGTTTTGAAATCAAATAGTATAAATACTTCAAAGCATTATTTTATTTCAAGATTGTTTTGAATATTCTGAGTTTTTATTTCCACATAAATTTTAGAATCATATTGTCAACTTCTATTAAAAAAAACCCTGATGAGATTTAGTTTGAGAATGCTTTGAATTTATAGAAATATTTAGACAGAATTCACATCTTAAAAAAACCAAGCCTTTGTATTCATGAACATGTTATATATTTCTATTTATTTAGGTCTTCTTTAATTTTTCCCAGCAATGTGCTTTAGTTCCAGTGTAACAGATCTTGAATGCATTATTCTTAACTATTTTACATTATTTGCTACTATTATAAATAGTATATTTTAATTTTATTTTCCATTTGTTTTTTGCTGGCATATAGAAATAAAAATGGTATTTTTATATTGACCTTGTATCTGAAACATTGCTTTAATCACTTGTGAGCATCTGTAGTAATTTTTTTAGATTATTTAGAGTTTTCTACCCACATGATCATGTTCAGTTCAGTTCAGTCGCTCAGTCGTGTCCAACTCTTTGCGACCCCATGAATGGCAGCACGCCAGGCCTCCCTGTCCATCACCATCTCCTGGAGTTCACTCAGACTCANGATCTTGAATGCATTATTCTTAACTATTTTACATTATTTGCTACTATTATAAATAGTATATTTTAATTTTATTTTCCATTTGTTTTTTGCTGGCATATAGAAATAAAAATGGTATTTTTATATTGACCTTGTATCTGAAACATTGCTTTAATCACTTGTGAGCATCTGTAGTAATTTTTTTAGATTATTTAGAGTTTTCTACCCACATGATCATGTTCAGTTCAGTTCAGTCGCTCAGTCGTGTCCAACTCTTTGCGACCCCATGAATGGCAGCACGCCAGGCCTCCCTGTCCATTACCATCTCCTGGAGTTCACTCAGACTCACGCCCATCGAGTCAGTGATGCCATTCAGCCATCTCATCCTTTGTTGTCCCCTTCTCCTCCTGCCCCCAATCCCTCCCAGCATCAAGGTCTTCTCCAATGAGTTAACTCTTCGCATGAGGTGGCCAAAGTACTGGAGCTTCAGCTTTAGCATCATTCCCTCCAAAGAAATTCCAGGGCCGATCTCCTTCAAAATGGACTGGTTGGATCTCCTTGCAGTCCAAGGGATTCTCAAGAGTCTTCTCCAACACCACAGTTCAAACGCATCAATTCTTCGGCGCTCAGCTTTCTTCACAGTCCAACTTTCACATCCACACATGACCACTGGAAAAACCATAGCCTTGACTAGCCAGACCTTTGTTGGCAAAGTAATGTCTCTGCTTTTCAATATGCTCCAGGTTGGTCATAGCTTTTCTTCCAAGGAGTAAGTGTCTTTTAATTTCATGGCTGCAGTCACCATGTTACCTGTGAATAAAGAAACTTCTTTTTTTCTAATATTTATTAGAAATCAAAATACTTCTTTTCTACTTTTTCTTTTTTGTTCATCTTCTAGAACTGACTGAAACTTTTAGTAGGATGTTGAATATGCTGAACAAAAAACACATTCTTGTCATTTTCCCAATATTTGGGGAAAGTTTTGTGGGAAAGAGATGGCCAGATATATATTGATACATGGACTGTGGCTAATGGCTTAGTTGGATGATCATCAGTGAAAGGGAAGGTGATTAGAAAATCGATGATAGTGAGATCTGGGAAGAAGTAGGTGGGTAGATCTAGGCACAGATCATCATCAGGATAGTTCAGTCCTACGTCAATGCTCTCCAAAGAGTTGTTGATTTGTAAACTGGCTCCCGACATGGGGTGAAGAGAGACAAAGAAAGAAGCAGACCACTTCAGGTTGGGAGGTGGTACTTTTCATAAGTAAGGGAACCTACTTAGGATATTTCTCTCCACGTCTACCTGCCATACCTTAAAGGTTTACATAGAGGTCTTAACCAGGTTCAAAAACATAAACAGTTCAGATGGGCTCAATGACACATTACTTTCTAAAGGCTATGTCACTGGGACACCTTCTACAGCAGGGAAGGCATGTAGAATGCACATTCCAAGGACTCGGAAAGGATGGAGAGATGCAGACTGTTTGGGTCCAGCTCACAGCCTGTCAACTGGTAGTTATATCTTCTCATGAACTCCTCCCACAAGAGCCGCTTGAGCAGCAGAGGACACGATGATACACTCTGCGGGTGTAAATGAACCTATTTTTCAGCTATCCTTGTCTTTGTCCAGTGGGCTTATAAACAAAGTGGCTTTGGGGAGCAGGGAAAGAGGTTTTGCATAGGCTAAGCAATGTACACTCTCTACATCAAATCAGATATGAGGACAATTACTGCTGAGTGCCCAATCAGTGGTCAGAGATTAACAGTGAGTCTCAATATGACACCATTTCTGGCAAGTTCAGTCCAGCTACAAGGTAGTAAGAAGATTATATTATTTCCATCCTAGAAGGTGGATACTTTATTCTCACTGGAATAGAAGCTTAGTATGAATATGCATTTGCCTTTCTTGTCTACTGTGCTTCTGCCAAAATCACTCTCTGTGGACTAATGGGATGCCTTATTCCTTTCCATGATATTCTGCACAACATAGCTTCTGACCAAGGAAATCACTCTACAGCTAAGAAAGGTCAGTCCAAGGTCCGTGTGCAGGAAATTCACTGATATTATCTTCTCCATCACTCAGAAGCAATTAACTTGATAGAATGATGTTTTGAAGCCTGGGTTATGATGCCAGATGGAAGACAACACCTTGAAGGGCTGGACTAATGTTATCCAGGAAAGGGTATACAGTCTGGACCAATTTGGTGCTTTTTCTCTCATAACAAGGACTCATAGGCCTGGGAATCAGAAGAGAAATGGAAGGGCTCATGTCACTACTGATTGCTAATGAAAGTGAAAATCAAAGTCATACTGTCCTGTCCAACTCTTTGTGACCCTATGGAGATAGTCCATGGAATTCTCCAGACCAGAATACTGGAGTGAATAGCCGTTCCCTTCTCCAGGGGATCATTGATCTTTCTGACCAAGGAATTGAACTGGGGTCTTCTTCGTTGCAGGCCAGCTGAGCTGAGTCACCAACAAAAGTATATCTTTTCATCTCCATAAACTTTGGTTCTTTTTTTTTTTTGGTTCTTCCGTTTTAAAGGTCTTAGTTTTCAAGAAAGGAATGATTCTACTGGGGGACACAGAAATGGTTCCATTAAATGGGCATCTGACACTGTTATTTGGCCATCTAGAAATACTCATAGTAAATCAGTGAGTAGAGAAGAAGGATTCTAATCTGGCTGAATTGATTGATTCTATCAAGAGGATAAGGAAGTTTCCACTGCATTTAGGATGGTAAGGAGGAGTATGTCCGCAATTCATGAAATCTCTCAGGACACATCTTTGTACTGCCATGCCCTGTGGTAAAAGGCATTGAAAAACTATAGCAAAACTGCTAATGGTTTATGTCCTTCAGGAGTGAAGGACTGGTTTATCCCACTAGGAAAAGAATTATGACCAGGAAAGATGCTTGCTTAAAACAAAGCGGGTATGGACGGCAAAATGAAGCTTACAAAGACTATGTGAAAACACATGACCAGTAGCAGAAATTAAGACTGTAATAGTTGAGCATTTATTTCTTAATTTTATATGAATAATTTGTATTTTCATCTACCAGCTATATATTTTCTCCCCTTCCCCCTAACATATAAGACATATTAATAGCAGCTAAGCTTGTATCTCAGGATTTAAGTCAGAGAATATTAAAGAGCATCACGGATGCAATGGACATGAACTTGGGCAAACTCTGGGAGATTATGAGGGGCAGGGAGGCCTGGTGTGCTGCAGTTCATGGGGTTGCGAAGAGTCAGACACATGTGGGCGACTGAACAACGACAGAAATATCAAAGAGAAATGGACATGAACCAAAATTGAGTAAAGGGATTTGTATCTTCTTTTCAGGAGAGAGTTAGCATTATTTCATTTGCAGATCAAATACTTTTATCATGTTATGGAGAAAGATGGTTTTACTATTATCTTTACTTGGAAATGAAGTATGGTTAAAAGAGAAATATATGGCAGCCAAGTTGTGAAGGGATGGAGTGTGGTAGCTTTGGTTTGTGTCCGTTTATCTAGACTTGAACGTTTTCTCAGAGTTACACTGCCTGTATCATTGGCCACGACAGAAACAGGCATGAGATTAGGAAGGCAGAAAAGAGAATAGCCAGTCTCCACACATGGAAGGTTGGCATAGAGCAAGGCAAGTTGCAGCTTGTGTGTGCAGTTACTGGTCTGCTGGCCCACCTTACTGGTGCTGAGGGGCAACAGCAGGGCTTGCAATTCTAACCAGAGCTCCTCTTTCGGATCCTGTGAACCGCAGTCCTCACCATGCACATTTTCATTAAGAAAGTTGCCCCCGCAGTGTGCAGATCACTCACATTATCAAAATTGAAGAGGATGAGACAAACACACATTCGTATTTGTTCTAGTGGGTTCTAGTTTTTCCTCATAGATTTCAGTTTTCTGGCACAGATTTCTTCAAGGTTCATCTTTGCTTTCTTCCACTTCACATCTATATTTCCTTGTAGACTTCAGGCGCAATATCAGCACAGATGCAACGGTCTTATTGACTGCTAACCAGATCCCATAATTGAATAAGATCGAATCCTCAAAATAAATTCCTTATGTATATCACTTAGCCCTGGCGTGTAAGTGTTAACTGTTACCCCTAGGAAAATGCACTCTACTCCAGTATTCTTGCCTGGAAAATTTCATGGGCAGAAGAGTCTGGCAGGCTATAGTCCATGCGGCCGCAAACAATAGGACAGACTGAGTGACTGAGTGTCGAAGAATTGATGCTTTTGAACTGTGGTATTAGAGAGGACTCTTGAGAGTCCCTTGCACTGCAAGGAGATCAAAGCAGTCAATCCTAAGGGGAAATCAACCCTGTATATTCATTAGAAGGACAGATGCTGAAGCTCCAATACTTTGGCCACCTGATGCAAAGAACTGACTCATTGGAAAATACGCTGATGCTGGGAAAGATTCAAGACAGGAGGAGAAGGGGACAACAGAGGATGAGATGGCTGGATGGCATCACTCACTCGATGGACATGAGTCTGAGTAAGCTCCAGGAGTTGGTGATGGACAGGGAAGCCTGGCGTGCTGCAGTCTGTGGGACAGCAAAGAGTCGAACATGACTGAGCAACTGAACTGAACTGAACTGAGTGAGGACACACACATCACTTACTGTAGTTCTTTGACCTGATTGGATCTTGCTGTTCCCTGATATGGTCTTCTTTGTGTTTAGTTTGCTTGGCATTTGTTGAGTTTCTTGGATATTCTTGAAATTATACCATAAGTTTTTCAGCTGTCTTTTTTCCATGTTTCAGTTTTGATCATTTCCACTGCTCCATCTTCATTGTTACTGCTAGCCTCTTCAGCAGTATTTAGTCTGAGGTTAGGTCCATTCACTGAGTTTTTAGTTGTTGATACTGTATTTTATCCTTAGTATTCCTTTTTTTTCTATAGTTTTCATTTCCTTATTATTTCATATTTTCCTTTTTAAGCCTTTTTTTCCCCTTTAAATTCTTCAGTATCTTTATAATAGAGCTTGTAAAGGCATGGTCTACTAATTTTATCATCTGTGTAATTTCTGGGTCCGTTTTTATTGAATAATTTCTCATAATGTTTATGGGCTGTATTTTCTAACTTCTTTGAATGTCTAGTTATTTTTTATTATACACTGGACATTATAGATGCTTTACTGTTGACTGGATTTTATTATTTTCATTAATGGAATGTTGAGTTTTGTTCTGATATGCAGTTAATTTACTTGCAGTAGAATTTGATTCCTTCAAGCCTTGTTGTTAAATAGGTCAAGAATAACATATTTCTAGGACTAGATTAGCCTTTTTGGAGTTTCTACATAACCTGCATTGTTCATAAAGTGCTTTCATCTTGGCAGGTACCTGCTTTGTCTAGTTCTAGATCAATCCTCTGCCCTTTGGTGTTTGTTCTTTGTCCCACCTCAGGGAGTTTCAACCTGCATATACACTGCTTACTATGCAGTCAAAGATTCCAGGGGCCCCTATGCATATTTCTGGAACTCCTTCTTTGCATAGCTCACATCTCGCAATAAATGCTGTACACATTCCAGCCACCTCGGTTCAGTTCAGTCGCTCAGTCGTCTCTGACTCTTTGTGACTCCATGAACCGCAGCACGCCATGCCTCTTTGTCCATCAGCAACTCCTGGAGTCCACCCAAACCCATGTCCATTGTGTCGGTGATTCCATCCAACTACCTCATCCTCTGTAGTTCCCTTCTCCACCTGCCTTCAATCTTTCCCAGCATCAGGGTCTTTTCAAATGAGTCAGCTCTCTGCATCAGGTGGTCAAAGCACTGGAGTTTCAGTTTCAACCTCAGTCCCTCCAATGAATACAGACTGATCTCCTTTAGGATGGACTGGTTGGATCTCCTTGCAGTCCAAGGGACTCTCACCTCACTGACTGTGAATTTTGACTTCTGTCTCCTTAGCTCAAGGAGTGCTTGAAAGGGTGCTTTCAGATGCCCTGGCCACAGTCTAGAAAGTGATGCCAGGCAGAAAACCAGTACAATTGCAGGGTTCATTTCATTTTTGAAAAAAAATTCTGCTGTTCTTTCAGGAATCAGTCTTGTGCTGCCTTTTGTTCAACATCTAAAATAAGTGATTTCATATATTTTTTCCAGTTTTATAGTTGCTGATGACAGGAGGCCTACTGTGATACCAACTCCTTCATCATGGCTACAAGTAAAATTTATTTGCTCTACTCTTTTTTAATCCTGACAACAAATAAATCTATTTACATATATCTGTTTTTAGAGACTTAACATTAAACGAAATGGCATAAACTTTGCAGCAAGCAGAATCACTTAGGATTCATCTCACACCTTCCTCCTCACCCCAGACTGCTGAGGATTTGCTAATCTTAAAAGCAGAATCATGTGAATGCTCAGATATTTGCATGTAAATTTTTATTTTGTTACTTTTGCTCTGCTCAGTGGTTGTCAAATTTTACCGTGCATAAAAATGACTATACAAATCAATGATCCCCTACTTAATGGAATAGTTAAAGGTTGCTCTAGGATAGTTTTAACATAATGTATTCAATGTTAGCCCCAACGTAAAATGTGAGTTTGTTGTATGTCTTTTGTAGATGCTGGGGTAGACTACATTCTGATTTGGTTTTTCCTGAGAAAACTCTCAAGGACAACTCATTCCTGTGGATAGGAAATGTTGTGTGTGGAGTACTTAGAGGGAAAAAAATCCACAGAGGGAAAGCTAGAACTGAGATAGTAGATCTTGGAAAGAAAAATATAATCTAGGCCTCAATTTCTCTTCCAATCTAGATTTAACAGTATATATGTATATGAAGATGCTCTAGTAAAGCAGAGTTAAAAATACTCACCTAGACATGGAGGAAAATGAACAAAGATGTCTGATCTTATCACCATATGCCACTGTGAATGTATTTGTATCCTTAGTGTCTGTTTTCCTGTTGCTGCTTCTCAATAGTGATTATTTGAGCTTCCAAGCAGCTTTCAAAGAATTCTTTAGTTTTTTCAAAGTTTAGCTTGAAATAATTATAGACTTACAGAAAAAGATCTGATAGTGTAAAGAATTCTAACTTTGACTCAGATTCCCCCAATCATATTTTATCTTATTTGCTTTCTGTATATATATGTATATGTGTAATTTTTCTGAGTTTTTGAGAATAAATTAAAAATGCAGTAACATTATCCTTAAATGCTTTCATGCCCAGTCACTCAGTTATGTCCAACTCTTCATGACCCCGTGGACTGCAGCTCACCAGGCTCCTCTGTCCACGGAATTCTCCAGGCAAGAATCCTGGAATGGGTTGCCATTTTCTACTCCAAGAGATCTTCCCATCCTATGGATCCAACTCATGTCTCCTGCATCATAGGTGGATTTTTTTACCACTAGCGCTACCTGAGAAACCCAAATGCTTTCGTGCTGTTTCCTTAAAAATAAGCATACTCTTGTATATAACCACTGTACCTGATATAGGATCCAATCCAGAGCCACAATTTTCTTTTGTCTTTAATCTATGTATTTAATCTTTTTAAATCTATTACAGTTCCTTAATCTTTCTGACTCTTATGATCTTGGTCGTTTTATAGAATGTAGGTCATTTATTTTCAAGGATATCCCCCAACTTGGCTTTGTCTGACATTTCCTCACTAGATTCAGGCTGTACATTTTTGGCAGGAATATCACAAAAGTAACCTAGGTGCATCACATCAGGACGTTGCCATATGGTGACCAGCTCCACTTAATTGTTTAGGAAGAACATTTTTATCATGATTTACAAGGTCCCACATGATCTGCTCAGTGTTAGATTTCACTCACTGTGCTATCTCCTCTCACTCTATGATCCGGCACTGGACATACCTGTTACTTAAAGAAAAATGTTGCTGGAAAAACGCCAGCTTCTACAATGGTTACTGTCTCTAGTGAGATCTAACATATGTTAAAGTTATGTTTTAATTTGGCACACAGCATGTTCAATGATGGCTACTCGCCTAGCATGAGAAATGGAGAAGAAACCTTTGGATACAAAGCAGATGATATCTCCTTCTGGTTTGTAATATATTCTGGTATTATTGCTATTTTTTGTTGTTGTTGTTGTTGTTGCTCTCTTTTGATGGGGTGGGAGTGGGCTAAAGCCANGTTCAATGATGGCTACTCGCCTAGCATGAGAAATGGAGAAGAAACCTTTGGATACAAAGCAGATGATATCTCCTTCTGGTTTGTAATATATTCTGGGATTATTGCTATTTTTTGTTGTTGTTGTTGTTGTTGCTCTCTTTTGATGGGGTGGGAGTGGGCTAAAGCCATAGGAGGAAAAATGTGGTTTGTGTGTGTAGTATGTACTATTGTATCTTTGTTTTGTAAGGAAAGTTGAACTGTTGGACTGCAGCCCACCAGGCTCCTCCATCCATGGGATTTTCCAGGCAAGAGTACTGGAGTGAGGTGCCATTGCCTTCTCTGAAAACATGGTGGAAAATGCTTAAAAAAAAAAAGCTCCTTGAAAATACCATGTTCTCCCACTTCCCTGGTGGTACTGTTGGTAACAATCTGCCTGTCAATGCAGGACACCTGGGTTCGATCCCTGATCCAGGAAGATCCTACATGCCATGGAGCAAATGAGCGCCTGAACCAGGACTGCTGAGCCTGAGCTCGACAGCTTGGGAGCCGCAACTACTGCTACAGCCGGTGCTCTGCGGCAAGGAAAGCCATCACAATGAGTCCCACGTACCGCAACAGAGTAGCCCCCCTCCCCACAACTAGAGAAAGCCCATGCAAAGCAGTGAAGATCCAGTGTAGCCAAAAGTAAATAAGTTAAAAAAAATCCCAAATATCGTGCTCTCTGAAGTCCTCTGTACGTATGGCCTACTTGAGCTACTTCTCCCTTACCCCTCTCAGCTCCCTAGTTACCTGGCTGATTGCATCATCTGTTAACTCTTTATTCCCTGGAATAGTTTTCCTGTCTGTTCCCCTACCACCTCTAACGCTAGGAAATTCTTTGACAATTTTAACTACTTGTTTAATGTTTTTCATCCCCAGTAGACACTAAATTTAAAAAGAGTGATATTGATATATTCTTAGCACCTAAACTCCTAGTACTGTATTTGACACATACGGCATTTTAAAATATAATTTTGAGTACATTTCTTTTAGGGTGTAATTCTTTGGGATGTTTGGGAAGAGGAAGTTCAGGTGTAAAAATTAAGGATGCAGGCATTGAATTAAAGCTGAATTTTTACCTACTTCTACCACTTCTTAGTTCAGTAACCTTGGACAAGTTCATCAATCTTCATGGATCTCTTTTTTTCTTATCTGGAAAAGTGAAAATAATGACTCTTATTTGGGATTAAATGAGTCAATGTATGACAAATGGTCAGTATAAGTGCAGATAATTTGAATAGTGCTCCATAAGCAATGGCTACTAATACACTGGTTATGAGTCTACCGTGCACACTTGGACCACAATGTGAAAAGTAGCGTAAAAACCTGAAGCCGCGCTGGAGGAAGTGGCATCTAACAGGTAGAAACCTTAAAGCAAAGGCAACCTCAGGGAGGCAGAACAGTCCCACGTACAGTCTTTCTGTTCCTGCTTAGCCATTCTCTTGCACGAGTCAACTTTGAAGCGAAGGGTTTTTGTTTATTGCAGTTAAAGGTAGCCATATGAGAAGCCAACTCTAGAACAGTGATGATTAAACAAAAGACAAAAGACTTGGTGTGATCAAGCCTACTCAATCCAGAGAGACGTCATGCTGGAGGACCCACTTCCTGAGTAATGTATGCCTAATTTATGGTAAGATCATCTGGTTGCTATCTGTATTCTCTGCATCAGAAAGTGAATGTATGTGATACAGAACCATGTAACACAGTAAGGGCTCAGAAGTCAAAATGCCTTTGAGACCTTGGACATGTGTGCCATCCAGTGTCCCCATTTTTTTTTTTTAAATTTCTAAAATCGTTAGAAGAATAGTTTCTGGGTTGTGAAGATTAAATGAGCTAGTTTGTGTTAACTGCTCAGCCTTGACAGAGTAAGCATCCAAACATCTTAGCTCTTATTTTTCTGTGTGTGAGTATATGTGAGTTTGTGTGTATGCATTTACAGTCAGTGTCACTGGCCTTTAAGGGAGACACATCACGCAGCGATGTCTTTGCTTTTCAGCTTTATGCAAACATCCTGGTCTATTGGTTTAGCATCCATGTGTAGACTGATTTTCTCAAATATGCTCATTTGCGGATTTAACATTCTTCATCAGAGAAACACTGTATTTTTTAATGCTTTGTTTTGGATACAGTAGAGGCATCTGATTGGAAATATGCCAAATTTTCTGTCATAAGACTATAATCAGCAGCTGGTATTCTTGGCTAAATATTTGTGGTAATGTTAATGTGAAGTCTTTTGGTGTTTAATAAACAAATTTAAAAAATAAATAAATTTAACTTATGGAAGTGAAGTTTTCTAAACAATTTTTAAAACTATGTCAAGATTATTATCTGCAATACACATTAGTTCTTTAGTCAATACATTATCCACTTAGGTTTGTATAATGTAGCTTTATTTCATTCTTTTTTCCTGGAAAGAAAATATTTGGATATGCTTATTCCCAACGGTCTGGGAAAATATTTGTCTTCAAATCCTCCAAGATCAGAACTTTCACATCCAGTAATTGTAGTCTCAGCCAGTTTTATTTGTGTTTTCNAATGTAGCTTTATTTCATTCTTTTTTCCTGGAAAGAAAATATTTGGATATGCTTATTCCCAACGGTCTGGGAAAATATTTGTCTTCAAATCATCCAAGATCAGAACTTTCACATCCAGTAATTGTAGTCTCAGCCAGTTTTATTTGTGTTTTCTGAGAAAAAAGGTGATGTTATTTTTAGTGGGTTTAGCAGAACCATTTTTGCATATACTATCTTTTGTAAAAAATGTTTTTGAAAGAACTATATACTTTTTACAATTCCAAGAACTCAACTGCTGTGAAATTTTGTGCTATAGAGGAGAAAAAAAACAAAGCATGTAGAGGGATTTTCACACACTTGCTCATTTATATTAATTTAAAGAGAAATATTTCATTTGGTTCTGAAACCCTAAAAGTGCAATTAAATTACCAGACACAGAAAAACTCTCTTTGTCTTCCTAATGTACTCTTGTTTCTGGTTGAATCAAGACTAGAAATCAACTTTTCTAAAGCAAATTTCTCTTGTCTTTGTGCTTGCAGAAATTTATAACTCCTAATTTTGTTCTACATCCTCAACAAGTGTTTAGAGTACCTGGGATAATTTTAGGATTCACTATTCTTATTATATCCAAAATATGCGGGTATATTAATGAGAATATTTAGTGGAGTTTCACAGTCTGAGTCATTATGCAATAAAATTGTATTGCCTTAAAATGAAAATTTAAAAATTCAGGTTATACAGAGTCTTCCATTAATGAATAATTGAGCATTAGTTAGCAGGGTGATAGGTATTCTTCAAAATGCATTATTTTGAAGAAATAAATGAATAGATAGAAATTTGCTAATATATATTATGATTCTATTTTCTATAATCTGATACAGATAAGCATAGCAAACCAAAATCCAACTTTTAGGCTATAAATCTGATATTGAATTAATAAAATACTGATTTTAAAAATACGTTAACTCTCCATATATATTTTGTGTGTGTGTTTTGTAAAAAATTATTATGTTAGATTACATTCTAGTCTTTTTCAGTTCAGTTCAGTTCAATCAGTCAGTCATGTCCNGGTTTTTCCAGTAGTCATGTATGGATATGAGAGTTGGACTGTAAAGAAAGCTGAGTGCTAAAAAACTGATGCTTTTGAACTGTGGTGTTGGAGAAGACTTTTGAGAGTCCCTTAGACCACAAGGAGATTCAACCAGTCCATCCTAAAGGAGATCAGTCCTGGCTATTCACTGGAAGGACTGATGTTGAAGCTGAAACTCCAATACTTTGGCCACCTGATAGGAAGAACTGACTCATCTGAAAAGACCCTGATGCTGGGAAAGATTGAAAATGGGAGGAGAAGGTGATGACAGAGGATGAGATGGTTGGATGGCATCACCGACTCAATGGACATGAGTTTGAGTGAACTCCGGGAGTTGGTGGTGGATAGGGAAGCCTGGCGTGCTGCGGTCCATGGGGTCGCGAAGAGTCGGACACGACTGATTGACTAAACTGAACTGAACTGAACTGGTGGCTCATTCAGTAAAGAATCTGCATGCAATACAGGAGACCATGTGCAGAGCACATGACCTGGGTTCGATCCCTGGGTTGGGAAGAGCCCCTGGAGAAGCGAATGGCAACCCACTCCAGTCTTCTTGCCTGTAAAATCCCATGCACAGAGGAGCCTGATGAGCTACGGTCCACAGGGTTGCAAGAGTCAGACACGAAATAGCGACTAAACCACCCCCACCAGATTGATTTTAGGCTTCAGGCTTAAGGTCAACACTGATCAAAACTATATATAAGAGACTTTCCTGGCAGTCCAGTGGTTAGTACTCCATGTTCCCAATGCAGGGGGCACAGGTTTGATCCCTGGTCAGGGAACTAAGATCCTGCATGCCACATGGTACAGCCAATGACAACAGCAAACACTATATATAACTACAACTATGGTCTATTTTATTCAGTTTTCAAAGCTGTATTTTATGCTTTTAGGTCTCTATTCCTGTGCTTTACTCCAATTAAAGTCACATTTATTTTAAAGAATTGATGAGTGTTTTCTTAGGCATATGTGTATTTTAATTGAAAATATTAATCAATCAAAGTGATAAATTCTTAACTGTGGTATTTCAGAATTCACAGTGTTTGGACCCACTTATGGGGGTGGTGGCACATGAAATCACCCTTTTTGCATGGCTGTACCCTCACCTACCTAAAGGATATCCAGGCTATTGTACTGATCGCTTTTATAATGTATTTTGGATGAGTTACCAGTAATGCATTATATGGGCCCATTATGTCCTTTGTTGAAGCTTTACAGCGTAAACAATTTTTAACTTTATTGACCCTTAATCAGTGTTAGAAATAACTTTTCACACTGATTCTCTGGCAGTACAAGAATAATAATTGTTCACACAGGAAATTTTCTCCACTGCATGTCTTTTGTAGTTTACTTTTCAACTTCCCTTCTCTAAACAAAAAGCTGGATCTAGTGCTATTTATCCTAAAAACACAACCCATCACTGATCATTTTTAAAATGATAAATCTGGCAGGTTTTCTTTTTAAGAAAAGTTCAGCTTGCAATTGCAAACTCTAAAGGATGCTGGACACCTCATTCAGGCCTTTCTGCTGCACGAAATCTTCAATTTTGTTAACATGCTGTTGTTGTTTAGTCACTAAGTCATGTCTGACTCTTTTGTGACTCCATGGATGGTAGCCACCAGGCTCCTCTGTCTATGGGATTTCCCAGGCAAGAATCAGGCTCCTCTGTCTATGGGATTTCCCAGGCAAGAATCAGGGTCCTCTGTCTATGGGATTTCCCAGGCAAGAATGCTGGAGTGGGTTGCCATTCCCTCCTCTAAAGCATCTTCCTGACCCAAGGATTGAACCCCGTCTTCTACATTGATAGGTGGATTCTTTATTATTCAGCCATACTTAGTTTCAATTTTTGTGTTAGAAACAAGCTCATCTTATTACATTTTCTACTCAGTAGATTCTTTTCTCAAGTAACTTAGATTTCATAGAAATCTGAGTTAAACATATAAGGTATTAGCTATGATATTTGCCATCAAAGTTCAATATAAGTTTATTACACGTCACTGATTTGCTTATGTTAGTAATTAAAGGCAAAGTTCTGGAAACTAATATTTTGTTGCTTAATATTGAGGAAGGAGGAGAAGAAAATTGGTATCACTTTTTTATAGGAAATTATTTTATGAAACAAATTGAATCACAGTTGCTACATCTTACCATTATGATTTCCTTTCCTGCTAGGAAATCCATTTCGTGTGGCACAGAAGTAGAACTAACTACATTTTAAACCTTGACTAGTTCACTTCCATAAACATGGAGCACTTATTATGTGCAAGGCACCATGAAATACTCTGCGGGGGATTCAAAGATAAATAAGACAAAATTCCTGCAGCCAAAGAATTCACCATTTACCAGAGAGAACAAGAAAAGTACAAAAATAATAAAACACAAGGCTACCTACAGAGAGCTGTTTGGCTCAATGCAAAAAATACAGTCTTTATACTCAAACACACTGCTTTCAAACTTGGCTATGACATCTACTAATAGAGTGTCTTTGCACAAAATACATACATATTTTGAATATAATTCTCACCTTTTGAAAAACAGACATGTCAGTGATTACCTTACAATCTTATGGCAAAACATTTTGGAAGCAATAGACATAAAGTGTCCAGCAGACAGTAGATGTTTCAGATGTTTCCCTGGAAGGAGCCTCTGAAATGGAAACTTCCGTTTAGGAAGTTTATTGTGGTGTGCTCTCATAATTGACATTGCTGGGAGGGAAGGAAGCAGGACTAGACAGAGGGAGAAGATGGGATATGAATTAGTTTCAACACAGACTTCAGCACAGCGAGCTCTTGAGCTAGATGGCCCTGCAGTGTGCTCTCAAACTGGGCCAAGGGAGCTGGGCCTTTAGAGCCCTACAACTACAGCCATGGGAGGTAAAAGTATCCACAGGCCAGGAGCCTGATCTTGGAAAAGGCAACTCTTCAGCTGCTGCTTAGTTTTGGTAAAGGGTAGTTGCTGGTGTTGAGGGAAGGGGTTAGTCTTCAGGACCTCCAGCAGCAGGGGAATGAGAGCTTTGGTCCTAAGAGATGAAGTAGTGGGAGAGAAGAGGAGGAATCTGGGCAGTATACAAAACTATACTTCAACTTTTCTGCCACTTTAAAAAATTTATAAACATAACTGGTTGGATGGCATCATCGGCTAATGGATATGAGTTTGAGCAAACCCTGGGGGATAGTGATAGACAGGGAAGCCAGGCGTGCTGCAGTCCATAGGGTCACAAAGAGTCGGACACAACTTAATGACCGAACAACAACAATAACACATGCTCAGGAAAATTTGGAAAATGTAGAAAAGTGCAACATTTTAAAAATTTGTGCAACATTAAAAAATGTTAATTTGCAACATTGAAAAATTATCAACCACAATCCTATAACATTATTGCTAACCTTTTGCTGTATGTCTTTCTGGTATTTTAGGTACAGTTACCTTCTCCAAAACAATGGCACTATACTGGGAAAAAAATTACTTTATGTCCTTTTTTATACTGTGAATATTTTCTGATGTAAAGATTTTATAGGATTGTTTTGGTTTTTATTGTCTTCTATTATACTATCTTCCAAAATTTGTCAAATTGAAACCTCTTTAGGAAAAATTCACAGAAATGAACATTGTTATGTCAAAGACTATTTACATTTTTAAGGCTTTGATACATGTTGTTAAATAATTCTCTATAAATTCTTACCAACAAGGTGTGAGACTTTCTTTTCCCTAGACCTTGCCAAGATTGGGAATTATCATTCTTTTTAATCTTTGCCTGCTTGAAAAATAGATTTTCATTATTAATGAATATAGATGCAATGAGAGTAGCAGAAATCAAAGAGTATGAAGATTCAAAAGTGGAAGAGATTACATGAAATCAAGGAAAATGAGAAAAGACTGCCAAGAAAAAGAGGACTTTAAATAATAGACAGAATTTCAACAAATAAAAATGTAAAGGATCTAAGAGAAAACATCAAGAACAAAGACAACATCAGGGAATAGTAAATACCTTCTTTGGTTAGAATGGAAGAGGGGAGTAAGACCAAAAGTAGAGTGAGACTATAAAGTCAAAGTGAGTGAAGTCGCTCAGTTGTGTCCGACTGTTTGCGACCCCATGACTGCAGCCTACCAGGCTCCTCCGTCCATGGGATTCTCAAAGCAAGAATACTGGAGTGGGTTGCCATTTCCTTCTCCAGGGGATCTTCCCGACCCAGGGATCGAACCCAGGTCTCCCGCAATGCAAGCAGATGCTTTATCCTCTGAGCCACCAGGGAAGCCCCGAGACTATAATGAAGCACAAAAATGGCAAGTAAGTTCAAATTTGAATAATAATCAGTAAGTGCCTGACACTGGTGTTGATAATGAGATTCTCGGACGCTCAGCTGGTAAAGAATCTGCCTGCAGTGCAGGAGACACAGGAGACGTGGGTTCAATCCCTCGGTTGGGAAGATCCCCTGGAAGAGGCAAAGGCAACCCACTCCAGCATTCTTGCCTGGAAAATCCCATGGACAGAGAAGAAGCTATCATGAGAGTCATTCATTTGTCTGAGAAGCATTTATTCATCACCTACAATATGCCAAGTGCTTGTATTATTGATGGAGGCACACAGGAATCCTTACCAGTCTGGAGTGCATAGGAAAAAAGCACATAGAAAGAGAAGGTCATTCAAGAAGAAGAGCATTATGTTTGCAAAATGGGAGAATAACAAGCCAGATAAGAGGCAAAGAGAGTGTAATAAAAATGACAGCCAAGAGACTGAAATGCCATGGACACAGAAGGAGGAAAATTTGAGTAGGACGTAGGAATCGAAGTGGAGAACTGAGGAAGAGAAAAATTGAGGAAAATGATAGGACTTGGCAATTTAGGGATCACCTGTAGCAATTTAAAGAGTTACTTTTTACAGTGTTGGAAAAGGAGGTCACGTTGTATGAGAACAAAGTAAATAGTGTGGAAAAGGGGAAAATACTAATAGAATCTCCAAACTGGTCATTCAACAAATGGACAGTTTATGGAATTAAGAGTAGTAGAATGAGAGCAGGAGAAGGAACTATGCTGAAGAAAGGTTTTCAGTTAAATACAAAGTACCTAGGGATAAATGTAATAATACCAACAACAAGGAAATCAATCATATGACCTACCTGACAGGCATAAAAGAAGACTTGAACAAGTGGAGAGGATACTATGTGCACAGATGAGAAGATCCATCACATTAAAGATGTCAGTTTTCTCCAAACTAGTATACAGAGCAACACAAAACTAAACAAAAATGCCAACAAAATTTTTCTTGGAAAAAGTAAACTTGGGTGGGTAGGGATAAGCCAGATTTACTCTACTAGATAGCAAAACATGCAAGCAACAGTGTGGGGTTGGTGCAATATTAGATTAAACTACCAACAGAATAGACTCATGCATATAATGGTATTAATGTACGAAAGGGGTAGCATTTCAAGAAAATGGTAAAAGATGAACTGTTAATAAGCATGAGCTTCCCAGGTGGCTCAGTGGTAAAGAATCTGCCTGCAATGCAGGAGACATGGTTTCAATTTCTGGGTCGGGAAGATCCCCTGGAGAAAGAAATGGCAACCCATTCCAATATTCTTGCCTGGGAAATCCCATGGATATAAGAGCCTGGTGGACTGTAGTCCATGGGGTCACAAAAGAGTCGGACATGACTTAGCAATTAAACAACAGAAATAATTAATATGGATAAAATAAAAATTAGACACCTACATGAAAATACATGAAAAAATTTATTTCAGAAAGCATAAAAATAGAATAAAAGGTTTTTAAACCTAAAAAAGCATCAAAAGGGGAGCTGTAGTATGAGTTCATGACCTCAAGTAGGAAAGGCCTTTTGTATTAAATAGGATGCAAAAGCCAAAAAACTATAGTGTAAAATACCTTGATTATATTAAGATGTTAAAAAGATACCATATATATAGTTGAAACACAAGAAATAGACTGTCATTTCAGTTGAGTTGCTCAGTCGTGTCTGAGTCTTTCCAGCCCCATGGATTGCAGCACTCCAGGCTTCCCTGTCCATCCCAGAGCTTGCTAAAACTCATGTCCATCAAGTCAGTGATGCCATCCAACCATCTCATCCTCTGTCGTCCCCTTCTCTTGCCTTCAATCTTTCCCAGCATCAGGGTCTTTTCCAATAAGTCAATTCATCACATCAGGTGGCCAAAGTATTGGAGATTCAGCTTCAGCATCAGTCCTTCCAATGAGTATTCAGGACTGATTTCCTTTAGGGTTGACTGGTTTGATCTCCTTGCTGTCCAAGGGACTTTCAAGAGTCTTCTCCAACATTTTAATAGACTGTAATAAAATAAAAATTGTACAGTAAGAAATGAAAGATTAACACTTAAAATGTGTAAAAATTTGTATCAATCACTGAAAAAGAGACAAACAGATGTGAGATTGATAGCTCATAGAAATGAAAGGCAAACAATTGATAATACTGAAAAATATGTTCAGCCATACTGGTGATGATGGAATAAAGTAATACACCAACTGAAAAAGTGATATGCAATTTTTAAAAGAATAGACTATTTAAAATTTTTAAATAACAAAAACTGATGAGGCAGAATTTGAGCTTGGGTGTCTTTGATTCCAAAAATCCTGATTTTAACCACTTATTTCTCCAAGCGACTATAAGTTTTGTTACTGAACAAGAATAGTGACTCAGAGGGCAGTTTCCAGAGCAGCAGCAACATCACTTGAAACCCGTTAGAAATATAAATTCTCAGGCCCCATCTCAGACTTATGGAATCTAAAACTCTGGAGGTAAGGCCCACAGACTATAGTTCAACAAGTAATTAGGATATACACTAGAGTTAGAGGGCCACTGAACAAGAAGACTGAAGGATCATTAGGACCTGAAGCAGAAAAGAGGGATATCCAACCAACTAGTAGAAGTAAGAAAACAAATGGAGCCAAAACAAAAAAGCTTTTGTGGGGGGAAAAATTTAAAAATGTTAGAGTGTGGGATACTAGCAATAAAGTAGTACTACATGATGATGAAATTTAAATTATTATCATCAGTCAGTTCAGTTCAGTTGCTCAGTTGTGTCCGACTCTTTGCGACTCCATGAATCACAGCACACCAGGCCTCCCTGTCCATCACCAACTCCCGGAGTTCACTCAGACTCACACCCATCAAGTCAGTGATGCCATCCAGCCATCTCATCCTTGGTCGTCCCCTTCTCCTCCTGCCCCCAATCCCTCCCAGCATCAGAGTCTTTTTCAATGAGTCAACTCTTCACATGAGGTGGCCAAAGTACTGGAGCTTCAGCTTCAGCATCATTCCTTCCAAAGAAATCCCAGGGCCAATCTCCTTCATAATGGACTGGTTGGATCTCCTTGCAGGCCAAGGGACTCTCAAGAGTCTTCTCCAACACCACAGTTCAAAAGCA
Organism: Neotragus moschatus; assembly: GCA_006410615.1. NCBI lineage: Eukaryota > Metazoa > Chordata > Mammalia > Artiodactyla > Bovidae > Neotragus > Neotragus moschatus. The sequence goes on along the minus strand of SJYA01001556.1, from coordinate 2,022,581 downwards.
TCAATTCTTCTGCACTCAGCCTTCTTTACAGTCCAACTCTCACATCCATACATCACCACAGGAAAAACCATAGCCTTGACTAGACGGACCTTAGTCAGCAAAGTAATATCTCTGCTTTTGAATATGCTATATAGGTTGGTCATAACTTTTCTTCCAAGGAATAAGCGTCTTTTAATTTCATGGCTGCAGTCACCATCTGCAGTGATTTTGATAGAGTGACTAAACTGAATGGAGATAGAAATCATGCGTTTTGTAAAGATCAGAGAGTTGGAAGAAAAACTGAGTAGTGTTGAAGTCATTGCATTGCCAAGAAGGATGAGAAACAGGTGTGTGCTTCCATATTGAAACTGCAGAGAAGTGGGGGCGTGTTCCCTGGATATCAGCTGCTTGTGCCAATAAAAGACAAGTATTCTCTTACTGGGCTTCCCTGGTGACTCGGTGGTAAAAAAAAAAAAACCCACCTGCCAATACAGGAGATACAGATTCTATCCCAGGGTCAGGAAGATCCCTGCAGAAGGAAAGGGCAACCCACTCCAGTACTCTTGCCTGGGAAATCCCATGAAGAGAAAGAACCTGGCAGGCTACAGTCCGTGGGGTCACAAAGGGGTTGGACACCACTTAGCAACTAAACAACAAATCTCTTGTTAGATGAAATTCACTTAGAAAAGTCTGGGATGTTTAGTGATGTGGTTGAGCAAATATGAAGGGCATGAGAACCTCATCCCCATGGTTCATGAGTCTATAAAAGGGACAGATTTCCACTGGAACGATTTTTTTGCAGTATTCCGTGACAGTAAAAATTATAATAATTTAATTATTAATTATTAATATTAACTAGCTTATATAATAGCTAGTTTTTAACATTTGTTAAGATTAAAGACTATATATTGATTTCATTTTATTTTGAAAGTGAAGTCACTCAATCGTGTCCAACTCTTTGGGACCTCATGGTCTGTAGCCTGTCAGGTTCCTCCCTCCCTGGGATTTTCCAGGCAAGAATACTGGAGTGGGTTGCCATCATCCCGACCCAGGAATTGAACCTGGGTTTTCCACACTGCAGGCAGACTCTTTACTGTCTGAGCTACCAGGAACATCATAGTAAGTTTGCATCTATTGAACATCAGTAGTTGGAAACTACATTTAACACACAATGGAATATGTTAACCAAATGTACGCCTTCTCCATACATTGCTGCCAATTCTCTGTGTCTCAGATTTTGAAAAGTTTAAAGCTTAGGAAAAAGTTGAAAAGGTTGTTTTTTTTTTTTTTCAAGTTGAAAAGTTGAAGTATTTCTACTCTTAAAGCTTATTCTGCCAAACACGGCAAAATTACCAGCGGTCTCTTCAAGGAAACGTCTTCCTTGTGTTCTCAGATCTTTGGTTTCTGCCCTTCTGCCTTGCTATTCCTGGTGGACTAATCAGAATCTTCTGATCATAATCCTAATTATAGATCTGGGTGACTAATTCTTACAGTGATGTCTTTTAGAACAATATTTTTAATCTTTAAGAGTTAAAGATTTATACTGAAAACTTCAGTGGTATACATTGTAGGTCCTGGGCAGTTACCAAATGTAACCAGGAAGTGAGTGTGTCACAGCAAGACAGCACCACCCTCTCTCATCAATGAGGTAGTGAAAAGGACATTGCAACGTGCAAAAATCCACAAAAATGTCACCATTTTAGACAAAATTCTTCAAAATCCAAACTGGCTGCTGTGCATCGAGAAGAACTTGTTTTAAAAGGAGAACCACCACAACTTTCTTACCCCCAAAGACTATGGAGGCAAGTTTCCAACGTTCACCATGAAACAGTGTGTGTAAAGACTGCAAGATCAACCCTGGAATTAAAAAGCAAATAAACAAAACACTTTATAGGGTCAGACTCAAAAAGGCTGTACTGTTCTCTGGACAGAAATGAGGCTGCAGGTTGGTATTTCAAAAAAGCCACAAATTCTGTATCTGTCCCACATGGGAAATAATAATTTTATTGAATAATAAATTAAAAATGAATCCACTTCTTTCTCCTTATAACTTTAGCAAGTACTTATGATGTGGTCTTTGTAGCCAGAGTGCAGTTCATCAGTTAATGAATGAAAGAAGTGTTTTATGAGTTGTGTGTACAGTTATCCAGAGTAAAAGTTAAGAACAAAGTAAAAAATATTTCAAGCAACTTAATTTTTGAAAGAAAAACAAACTGATGTCCTTCAGGGTTTCAAGTATGTGGGTGGTGTTGGCACGGGCCCCATATGATTTTAGGCTCCACAAGCAACAAGCACAGGACAGCTTTGAGTCCCTTGCTATCTCCATTTATAGGAGGAAAATGCAAACAAGTTCATAAAGATCAGTTTAGGATTTTATCACTTTCAGCCAAAGACCATTTGAACTCTTACAAAGTCAATGTCATATGTTTATTTAAATAAATAAAGAGAGAGAAAAGATGAATGCTTCTTCAGTAGGTAATGCTTCAAAATACATTTAATAAGAAAGACGACTAACAGTAATAAATGATTAGGCTATTTAGTTGTAATATGAAATTTTGATTCTTAGTCTTACAGGAATCAAGATATATTGGAGTTCTGATGATAAGATATAGTTCTTATCACACAATAAATAATTTACCTTTTCTGCTATAGTTTCCAGTAAATGCTAATTTTATTTATGCTCTTAAGTATTCTGGCTTTGTTTCAAATACACATAGAAAGCTAAAATTTGATGTGAAAGGCCCACTTAGCCAAAGAGCTTATATACATAGAGTCTTTTAAATAAGAAGTGTGTTGTAAAGCTAAACATACTAAAAAATAAATATTTAAATATAAAAAAAATAAAAAGTAGATCAGAGACAAAAAAAAAAAAAAAAGTGTGGAGATACCTACTTTGAAATGTCATCTTGAGGAGGATTTAGAACAGGTTACCAGAAAGCAGTTTTCCTTGGGCCTTAGAGGGTCACAGACCACTTTAAGAATTCAGTGAAATATGGATCCTCTTCTAAAAACAATGACCTCCCTGGTGGCTCACACAGTAAAGAATCTGCCTGCAATCGGGGGAGATCCAGGTTCCATCCCTGGGTCAGGAAGATCCCCTGCAAAAGGGAATGGCAACCCATTCCAGTATTCTTAACTGGAGAATCCCATGGACAGAGGAGTCTGGCAGGCTACAGCCCATGGGGTCGCAAAGAGTCAGACACAACTGAATGACTAACACTTTCATTTTTCTAAGAACAATATATATACAAACACAATATCCTGCACAGCATCTCATGGGGTTCACAAATTCTTTGACACCTATCCATGGACCTTCTTGGGGCTCAAGTACTCTGGATAAAGAATGCCTGATGGCTTAACTAGGTTCATATTGTCAGCCTGTCTAAACAGGACAATCTACTGAAATATATACTCATTGTAGAAAATGTGGGAAATACTAAAAAGCACATATGATCCCGCATAAGTAATAAAATCATGATTCCAGCATTCTGCTGAATAATTGGACATATATTCTTCCAGTCCCTTTTCTAAGTAAAAATACATTTCTCCATAAATAGATTCATACCACACCTAGTAATTTACTATAGCTTTTTAATTCAAATATTGTGATAATATTCTCATGCTATTAACATTCAGTGATATCACTATGTTTTATCAAAATGCCATAATTTATTTAACTCAGTTATTATAAAACATTTATTTTTAATTTTTTTACTTCAACAATCACTACTGCTATGAAAATAACTTTTGTATGATCCATGCTTATTTACCAGAATCATTTTATCTTATATCTTCTAAAGTGAAAGTGAAGTTGCTCAGTCGTGTCCAACTCTTTGCAACCCCATGGAATGTAGCCTACCAGGCTCCTCTGTCTATAGGATTTTCCAGGCAAGAGTGCTGAAATGCAGTGCCATTTCCTTCTCCTGGGGATATTCCCAACCCAGGGATTGAACTCTGGTCTCCTGAATTGTAAGCAGATGCTTTACCATCTGAGCCACCAGGGAAGCTAGTCTTCTAAAATCACCTCATAAAAAATGATCAACCTATTGAACACAAAGTTTGAATCAGTCTTTGTTACGTGTTCATGTAATACCATGTAAATATAAGAAAGGAAACAATAAAATTTGTCCCCAGTGGGTTTCATCCAGGAACTTACTAATCAAGATCTGGTATAAACTGAGCAAAAAATTCTCAGTGATCACTTTGGTGGCAATGGGGGAAAAAGGCGGGATGTTTGGTTGGTTTTATTTGATTGCTGTGACATAGTCTGGATTTTTAATTCTGTAATTATTTACCAGTGGGTTCTAATTGAGGGGAGTTCAAATTGAATCTATACAGATTCAAGTTCCTTTGACACTAAAAAATAAATAAGAAAAGTTTGTGTTTTCTTTCTTATCCCTTTTTATGCTTTTCTTTCTTATCCCTTTTTATGCTGGGGTTTATCTTCCCCAGCTTGTTCTTTCTTTCATCCTTTTCAGAACATATTTAAATGCATTCCAAGGGCTCTCTTAGTGCTAAAAATTTTCATTCTAGGCTGAAAGGAAATTGATACATCAAAAGAACATTGGTTGTTTCTGAATAGGGGAGTATGTGTAATATTTTCTTTTTAATATGTTATATTCTAACTTTTCTAAACGAGTTTGTACAAGGGTGAACATTAAAAAAAAAAAAACCACACACACACACACACACACAAGCCAAATATTGCATTCGATGATTCTACTTGAACAATGCTAATTTCACATTTAATTGGTTTTTCAGTACTAATATCTCCTAGCCATTTGATATCCCAAATGATAGGGTAATTTTCCAAAAAAAAAAAACAATGTTTTGCACTCTAATAAATGAGCAAAATCTATGAACCTATATATCTACCCTAGTTTTAAATTCCCAGAATAGGTCTATCCAAGACACCATGACAGAAACGGAACCATTTAGTGACAGCATTATGTTCAGTCTTTTCTTTATTCTATATACATGTTTGGGTCTGAATAAAGATAAAAGAAATGTACATGATGAAACTTAAAGCTCTTGAACAAGAAGAAAGATATCATCTTACACAGTCAATTGGCTGGTACTAAAATTTAAGGTGGATTCATTCCGATATGTGTTCATTCATTCTTTCATTCACCAAATATTTGTTTGAGTTTTCTAAGTGGCAGGTGGTGTGCGAGGTGCAGAATATGAAGTAGCGAACAAAACTGACATGTCAGGCCCCTGCCTTCATGGCGATAAAACATTAAACAAGTAAATGTGTATATGAACATATAAATTCCATTATAGATATAAATGGCTTACATTGCTCAAACACTTCTAGGTGCCATACCTGGGAAGTACACTATCTGGTAGGGAATATTTAGCATTCCTGTAGATTTCAAAGTGTCCTGACCTCAATTTCACCCACATTAATTATTTATAAGTAACTGATTTGCTTTACAAGAGATCAAATTGCCAACATCCGCTGGATCATCAAAAAAGCAAGAGAGTTCCAGAAAATCATCTATTTTTGCTTTATTGACTATGCCAAAGCCTTTGACTGTGTGGATCACAATGAACTGTGGAAAACTTTGAAAGAGATGAGAATACCAGATCACNAGATCATGCTCAAAATCCTTCAAGCTAGATTTTAGTAGTACATGAACCTAGAACTTCCAGATGTACAAGCTAGATTTAGAAAAAGCAGAGGAATCAGAGATCAAATTGCCAACATCTGTTGGATCATAGAAAGAGCAAGGGAATTCCAAAAAGACTATTTACTTCAGCTTCACTGACTATACTAAAGCCTTTGACTATGTAGATCACAACAAACTGTGGAAAAGTCTTAAAGAGATGGGAATACCAGACAACCTTACCTGCCTCCTGAGAAACCTGTATGTAGGACAACAAGCAACAGTTAGAACTGGACAGGGAACAACAGATTGTTAAAAACTGGGAAAGAAATCCATCAAGGCTGTATACTGTCACCCTGCTTATTTAACTTATATGCAGAGTACACCATGCGAAATGCCAGGCTGGATGAATCACAAGTTGGAATCAAGATTGCCAGGAGAAATATCAACAACATCAGATATGTAGATAATAGAACTTTAATGGCAGAAAGCAAAGAGGAACTAGAAAGTGTCTTGATGAGNATACTGTCACCCTGCTTATTTAACTTATATGCAGAGTACACCATGCGAAATGCCAGGCTGGATGAATCACAAGTTGGAATCAAGATTGCCAGGAGAAATATCAACAACATCAGATATGTAGATAATAGAACTTTAATGGCAGAAAGCAAAGAGGAACTAGAAAGTGTCTTGATGAGGGTGAAAGAGGAGAGTGAAAAAGCTGGCTTACAACTCAACATTCAAAAAACTAAGATCATGGCATCTGGTCCCATCACTTCATGGCAAATAAATGGGGAAAACAGGGACAGACTTTCTTTTCTTGGGCTCCAAAATCACTGTGGATGGTGACTGCAGCCATGAAATTAAAAGATGCTTGCTCCTTTGAAGAAAAGCTATGACAAACCTAGGCAATGTATTAGAAAGCAGAGACATCACTTTGCTGACGAAAGTGCACACAGTCAAAGGTATAGTTTTTCCAGTAGTCATGTATGGATGTGAGAGCTGGACCATAAAGAAGGCTGAGTGTCAAAGAACTGATGCTTTAGAACTGTGGTGCTGGAGAAGGTGCGTAAGAGTCCCTTAAACAGCAAGATCAAACCAGTCAATCCTAAAGGAAATCAGTCCTGAATATTCATTGGAAGGACTGATGTTGAAGCTGAAGCTCCAATCTTTTGGCCACCTGATGCAAAGAGCCAATTCACTGGAAAAGATTCTGCTGCTGGGAAAGATTGAGGACAGGATGAGAAGGAGGATTAAATTGTTGGATGACATCACTTGATTCAATGGACGTGAGTTTGAGCAAACTCCAGGAAACAGTGAAGGATAGGGAAGCCTGGCATCATGGGGTCACAAAGAGTTGAACACAACTTAGCAACTTAACAACGCCAACTTTATAAGCCCCAGAGACACATCCGGAATTGAACTTGACGTCCTCACCCATAAACTATCATACTCCCTATTTTTCATACTTTGGTCTTTGCATTGCTATACAGTCATGAAGCTAAAAACTTGAATTGTTCTTGGGTCTTTTCAATCTTTATGTTATAATATCAATCANCCCAGAGACACATCCGGAATTGAACTTGACGTCCTCACCCATAAACTATCATACTCCCTATTTTTCATACTTTGGTCTTTGCATTGCTATACAGTCATGAAGCTAAAAACTTGAATTGTTCTTGGGTCTTTTCAATCTTTATGTTATAATATCAATCAGTCATCAAGCCCTATTCATTCCACTGCCTAGATATTCCATTTATCTATTCAGAAACATAATATTTATAGAGCACTTTTTCTGTGTCCAAAATGCTGCCCTGGTCATCTTTATCTGCCTTCTGCTGCATCCTCACTGTCTCTGCCCCTATCAAGGTTTTCACCACCACTTCTTTCAATCTATAAAATACTGTCCTAGTTTGCACACAAGCTTCCAGTTTCCTGACACACCTCATGCACATTTTCTCCTGTCGCAAAAATTATCTTCCTAAAACACAAGTCTAATAAGTTTTGGCTGGTAACCATTCCTCCCTTCTCTGGAGTCCATAAGGTTATGTCTTGGAATAGCATTTAAAGTCCATGACATTTTGATTCTAAGCTTTCTTTCCTGGCTCATAGTTTGCTCCCCCACCCTCCTAGGCTCAAGCTTCTCTCAAAGGTCACTGCTTCCCGAACACTACTTGCCTGTTTGTTTCTTTGCAAATGTTGTAATCTCTGGTAGCAATTTCTTTTCATATTCCCTCTGCCTTAGATTTCAAGATTTATCTCAAATATTGCCTTTAGTGTGAAGTCTTCTCAAATATCCCCAAGAGGACTGAATCACTCTTTTCATTATACACTCAGAAGAAAGAGTATATCACTATATCATTTATTACTAAGGCACTGAATACACAAACAGATGATGGCCAGACCACATGTGAAAACAGAACTATGCCTCAAAACCTGGCCAAAAAATCAACCCCCTTATTCACAATAAGTAGGCGAGGAAGCCAGCTTACCATCCATCAGACAGTTATCTCTAGTAACTATCTAGGAAGCTAAGCAATTACTTCTCTAAGAGCCAGCTTTGAATGTCCAGGACTTGATTAATAACTGACAGTTTCCTTATTTTCTGTCCCTGCTTCCAACTTAGGATAAACCAGAGTAAGTAAAAATTTCACCCTGAATTAATCATGTAGAATGTTTTGCTTCTAGCTATTCAGCCTATAGCTTCCCCATGCCAATAGCCTCCAGTTAGGACATATCTGAAGATTTCCCTTTTATCCAGTATTAAGTTCTATGACTCTTCTGCCTCTCTTTGAGTGTCTGCCAAAATGCAATTACTAGTGATTGGCTCTTGTGGTATACGAATCTCTGAATAAAATAGCCTTTGCTTTCCTCTTTTGGTTGGTCTTTATTTCTACCTTGCTTGGTGTCTCCCATGGTAAAAAATCTGCCTGTAGTGCAGGATATCTGGTTCTATCCCTGGATCAGGAAGACTGCGTGGAGAATGGAATGGCTACCTGCTCCAGCATTCTTGCCTGGAGAATTCCATGGACAGAGAAACCTGGTGGGCTACAGTCCATGGGGTCACAGAGAGTCAGACAAGACTGATCTATTAATGCTTTTGCCTTTCACACTTCTGACTGGTCTATAAATGCTTTATTGTTACTATCTTGCTGTTTTTTGGATGGCTACTGCCATCACAGGTTATTTTCAACAACATCTTTACAGTCATAATTTTTAAAATTCCCTTATTATCCAGTTGAAGTCTGTAGGGTCTATAGTTATTGTCCTTCTTTGATTCCTGATATTGACAACTTATATCTTCCCTCTTTTCCCTTCATCAACTTAGTTAGATATGTTGTCAAAGACTTGGCTTTGGGTCATGAGTTTTTTCAATATTTATTTGCATTTTGATTTCTGCTCTTACATTTTTAATTCTTTCCCTTACAATTAATTTACATTTGGTTTTTCTTCTTTTCCTATTTCTTGTGGCAGAGACTAATAGATCTTAATAAATTTAAAACATTTTTGTTGATATTTATTCTTTTCTAAGAATACTTACTTACTTAGATCACTTTGAGGCTTGTTTTTAAGTTTTGTTTGGGTGGGTATGAAGGAACATTTGGGCTTCCCAGGTGGCTCAGTAGTAAAGAATCTGCCTGCCAGTGCAGAAAGCTGCAAGAGATGTGGGTTCGGTCCCTAGGTCAGGAAGATTCCCTGGAATAGGAAATGGCAACTTGCTCCAATATTCTTGCCTATAAAACTGGGTGCACAGAGGAGCCTGGTGGGCTACAGTCCATGGGATCATAAAGAGTCAGATACAACTGAGGGACTGAGAAAACACACACACACACACGGAACATTTACTCCAGTAATAATTTACCCTACTAGTAAAACGCAGCCCTTCTGGAGTCACTACAGCATTCCGCAAGAGATCAATGAGGGCTCTTCATTCTATCTGATAGTAATATAAGTAATTCCCAGGCCTGTGTGAGTTGTGGAAACCTGCTGAACTCACAACTTTCTGGTTATTTTTCTAGTCTTGCAGAGTTTCACCCTATTCATGCATGTCCTAATATTTTTCAAAGACTCACAGGCCCCCATATATGTATTGCTAGAATTCTTTCCCTACGTAGCTCCTTACTCTGCTCCAACATTTACAAACACCTCAGACTCCCTAAACTATCTAAATCCATCTCCTCATTTATGTAAGACAACTGTTCCCCCCTGCTCTGCAGCGCTGAATGTTCCCCCAGAAAGAAATCCTGCACAGTCATGGGGGTTGCCTCCTTCGTTTTCCTTTCCTCAGGATTCACTGTCCTGTGCTGCCTGTCATCTGGTGTCTGAAAGAGTGGCTTTTATATATTTTATTCAGTTTTATGGTTGATTAAAATGGAAGGGTAAATACAATCTCCTTTGCTCTTGATCCCCCAAGTACAATCCACCCAATGCTGCTTTCAGAAGGATTATTCTAAAATGAAAATATTAATATCTCACTTTCCCGCTTAAAGTTGCCAATAATTCCATAATCTTACAGGGTTCATAGTCTTGGATAAGTGCCAAACACCTTCATATACCATGAAAGATATACTTCAAACCCTGTCTTCTCTTCTAGCCTGATCTCTTGCCAGGCACCCCTTCCCACTTCTCTCCCCATACCCTAAATTTTGGCCACATTTTTAGCTCTTCTTCTAGCTCTTCTTCTTTTAGCTCTTCTCTATTCTAATCTTTTTTCATCTTTGGGCATTTCTGTTTGTTTCCTGCTCCATTTATCTAGACTACCCAATATCCACCCTTAAACTAAAACTGTGGAACTGATGCTAACTACTAGTTCTTCCAGGAAGATATAGCTGACCTCTGAAGTCTACACTCGAGGTCCCTTCCATGTGTTGCCACAGAACACTGTGATAATGGACTAGAACACTTGCCACACTGCCCTATGGTTATCAGTGGTCTCTCTGATTCTACAGGACTATAAACTTCTTGATGCAATGTCCTTGTCTCATTCATTTTTCTAGACCAGGCACCTATACAAATGACTCACACCTATCAAGAGCTACATAAATGTTTGTTGAGTAGATGAAAATGGGAACATTTTTTTCAGTTACAATAGACATCTAGTTTCCAAGAGGCAGGCTAAACTAACAGGATAGAAGGGAAAATAGCTCTAGAACCGCAGTCAGCAAATATGTTCTGTAAATACCCAGATGTATGCATTACAGACTTTGAATAGTCTTCTTCCCATTTTGAAANATAAATGTTTGTTGAGTAGATGAAAATGGGAACATTTTTTTCAGTTACAATAGACATCTAGTTTCCAAGAGGCAGGCTAAACTAACAGGATAGAAGGGAAAATAGCTCTAGAACCGCAGTCAGCAAATATGTTCTGTAAATACCCAGATGTATGCATTACAGACTTTGAATAGTCTTCTTCCCATTTTGAAAACAACCTTTTAAAAGTATAAAAAAATAAATTCTTATTTTGCCAACCCCTATTATACAATTACACAGCCCAATCTGAACCTTGACTCTTAATCTTGTTAGCCACATGAATGTTGCCATTTATCAAACTTTTTTCATCTACCATATGGGAAAAGTATAATAATACTTATCCTCCAGGGATATTGTAAGGATCAAATAAAATCATGTTCGCTAAGGGTACAATAGGGCTTGGCATGTAGTGGTTACCAACCCGACCCCTTCCCACCACCCTCTGCCCAGGCTCCTCTGTCCATGGAATTCTCTAGGCAAGAATACTGGAGTGGGTAGCCATCTCCTTCTTCAGGGGATCCTTCCAACCCAGAGATAAAACCCGGGTCTCCTGCATTGCAGGCAGATTCTTTACTGTCTGAGCCATCAGGGAAGCTCATAGTGGTAATGTCTGCTATTTATTGAACACTTATCATGTGCCAAGTACCATCCCAAGCGTTTTATATTATTAAGCCATCACCACAACCCTGTGAGATGAGCACCATGGTTATCTCCATTTTACAAATGAAAAACAGAAGTAGAAATGATGTAACTTGCAAAATGACAAGTAAGAAGTCAAAAAAATTGCATACAAACTTAGTTTTATCTTTTAACCTTTCAGCAATAAATTTTTTGGAGTAAAAGTTACTTCTGATAATCTCTTTCTGTCTCGTGATTANCCCTGTGAGATGAGCACCATGGTTATCTCCATTTTACAAATGAAAAACAGAAGTAGAAATGATGTAACTTGCAAAATGACAAGTAAGAAGTCAAAAAAATTGCATACAAACTTAGTTTTATCTTTTAACCTTTCAGCAATAAATTTTTTGGAGTAAAAGTTACTTCTGATAATCTCTTTCTGTCTCATGATTATATATTCCAAGCCTTTCAGTTCCTATCAACTTCCTATAAAGATCCTTCTAATTCTTTAAAGACAGGGAATAAAAACAAGATTTAGTAGAATGATTATGTATGAATTTGAACATTTGAGTTCTAGTCTGTCATTCAGTAATTTTGAAAAAAGCACTTCACTTCTATGAACTTCAATGATCAGAAATCAGTGTGTGTAGCATAACCTAATTAAAAATAACACAGATGTATTAGCAGGAGTATCATATATATGTGTGTGTCTTGGTCACTCAGTCATGTCTGACTCTTTGTGAGCCCATGGACTGTGGCCCACCAGGCTCCTGTGTCCATGAAATTCTCCAGGCAAGAAGACTGGAGTGAGTTGTCATTTCCTTCTTCAGGGGATCTTCCCAACCCAAGGATCAAACCAAGGTCTCCCATATTATAGGCAAACTCTTTACTAACTGAGTCACTAGGGAAGCCCCCAGGAGTGTTATAAATCTATTTAAAAAACAAATCTAGATCTATGGCTTTATTACAAGTCACTGATCACTATTATCTATTTTAATGAAAAATTTATATTCAACAAATTAGACTATTGTGGTGAATTCTGGAGCACACACAGGACACACAATACTGAATTACTCATGGTAGATCATAAAGTTTAGCAGATTTAGAGGGATTATCAAGTTTGCCTAAACGTGGCAGCGTAACTAGAAATCACAGGTTGATTTTGCATAGCCAGTCTTAAAAACTTCAGGTTTGTGTTCCAGTCAATCACATGCTATAATATCAACATTTTTATGTATACTCATCTAGTGTCATGTATTTTCATACCTAATCTTTTTTTAAAAAAAGTATTAAAATAACTTTCTAAAAAAAAAACACCCAGTCTTTCCATTGCATATGTCTTCCCAGATTCCTAAGTGTGACCTCAACTTTTCCATGTTAAGGCCATGCTTTGTTAATTTGCTTCTAGAAACGTGGTTAGGTCTTAACCATGTGAACTTGCTAATTTGCTTTTTAAAAGTGAATTTTTCTGCAGTTCTCACCTGCAAGGACAGATGCCCGTGCAGTCTGCTTATGTGGCCCTTTCCACTGATAACATTCTGAGAACTTGTTCTTTGGCATGGAACGTATTCCAATTCCTCATCACTTTTCACATATTTAAAATACTGTATACTAACTAGGGTTACCATTTATTTTTGCAACTGAGATATTTATATCATTCTTATATTGACATTTGAAATATATCCCATTCTTAGTTGCAGTTTACCTTGCATTTTTGTTTCTTGTCATCATCCCTCCTACTTTCCAGCCAGAAGACCCAGGGGAAAAGAAGCAGAGATTATTGATAGCATGCACTAATGTATCCAAGGGTAAAATACAATTTGACTTTCATTCCAGACTATCATAATTTGGAACTTGATTCCAAATGAGTGAAAATGAACTTCATTCTCTTTTTGATGGCTCATTTTCTCATAGATTTGCTCCTCTGTAAATACTACTACTCCTACTAAGTCACTCCAGTCGTGTCCGACTCTATGCGACCCCATAGAAGGCCTTTAAATACTATTTACAAGTTTATTAGTCAACCTTTAGTAATTGCCATTGCATTTGCAACATTCATAAATTTCATTGAAAAATACTATGCACGTATAACTTTTTCCTCATGGTCAAAAACATTAAATGATCATGGCACAAATATATTTGACACTATATAATAAATATATATTTGATACTAAACAATGCATCAGTATAGGTAGTTCCATGAAAAACAGCCACCTTTTCAGTGGTAGAAAACTGTCTTTTTCTCCCCTTGGCTTCTGTTCCCTCCTTGCCCAACAGTTAGATCACTTTCATTCTCACCTCCACATCTATTTGCTCTAGTTCCAAAGATAGGTCTCAGCCATAGAGATGCAGGCTTAACTAGCTCTGAACTATCAGCCTTGAAAGAAAAGTTATTTCCAGCCTAGACAGCACATTAAAAAGCAGAGACTTTACTTTGCCAACAAAGTTCCGTCTAGTTAAGGCTATGGTTTTTCCAGTAGTCATGTATGGATGTGAGAGTTGAACTATGAAGAAACCTGAGCACCGAAGAATTGATGCTTTTGAACTGTGGTCTTGGAGAAGACTCTTGAGAGTCCCTTGGACTGCAAGGAGATCTAACCAGTCCATTCTAAAGAAGGTCAGTCCTATGTGTTTTTTGGAAGGAATGATGCTGAGGCTGAAACTCCAATACTTTGGCCACCTGATGTGAAGAGCTGACTCACTGGAAAAGTCTCTGATGCTGGGAGGGATTAGGGGCAGGAGGAGAAGGGGACAACAGAGGATGAGATGGCTGGATGGCATCACTGACTTGATGGATGTGAGTCTGAGTGAACTCCGGGAGTTGGTGATGGACAAGGAGACCTGGCATGCTACAGTTTATGGGGTCGCAAGGGGTCAGACATGACTGAGAGACTGAACTGAACTGAAACTATCGGCATGATGGTCAACATCATTTCACCCCTTTGCCTGGTCTCAGGCTTTAACGCATTTTTTCCTGGTTCCTCAGCCTCAGTTCTCATCTTGCCTCCAGGACTGATAGCTAGATTACTATCTTCTTCCTGTGTATGACAGGCTCTGTCTTGGAGATCCACCTCCTTATCTTTCCCAGGACCTTCCTTCCTTTGAAACCTACTAGGTGGCTAAGACCCTGTTTCACGCTAGCAAACATCCCTAAAGTAGTAGCTTGCCTATGTAAATTTCTNTTAAATTTATTTTGCTGAAGTACAGTTGATTTATAGTGCTGCATTAATTTCTGCTATACAGCAAAGTGATTCAGTTATATACATTCTTTTTCATATTCTTTTCCAATATGGTTTATCACAGGATATGTGGGACACCTGGATTTGATAACTGGTTCAGGAAGATCCCCTGGAGTCGGAAATGGCAACACACTCCAGTATACTTGCCTGGAGAATTCAGTGGATGTGGTAGGCGACATGGGGTCCATAGGGTCACAAAGAGTCAGACACGACTGAACAACTAACACACTCTTACCACAGGATACTGAATATAATTCCCTGTGCTATACAGAAGTACCTTGTTTATCTATTTTATACTAACTAGTATATATTTTAAAACATGCCCATACGTTTCTGATATCCCTCCTTTCAAGAGGTGGAGTTTAATTGCCCTTAGTTTGAATGTGGGATGGACATAGTGACTTTCCGGTGACTTCCAGTGGAGGTGATACTGCTTCACTTCCAAGGCTAGGTCATAGCAAAACCCTGCAGCTTCTGTCTTCATCTCTCTCTCAAGAGTCACTCTGGGAGAAGCAGTTTCATGGTTTGAAGAGAATTTCAAGGGTGGGGACCTGAGGCCTCCAGTCAATTGCTGTATTAGTAAGCCATTTTAGAAGTGGAGGTGTCAGGCCCAGCTTCAAATGATGGTGGCCTCAGTTGACTGCCGTGACTGCAACTCTATCAGAGACTCTGAGACAGAACCACTCAACTACACCCTTCTCGATTCCCAGTTCTCAGGGACTGTGTGAGATAAATGACTACTGTTTTCAGCTGCTAAATGTTGGTATAGTTTGTTATGCTGCAGAGGATAGCTAATATACCTGTCTTCTGCTCTCCTGCCCGCTTCCCAGAGAATAGATGTGTCTTTAAACTCACCACATTGCTTGCCCATCTGTTTGGTCCATTTCCAGGGACAGTGAACTCAGGTAACCTCAACAAAATAAGTAGGAGAAGAAGAAAAGGTCAAGAGAAGTGACTATAGGTTCTGGCAGAAGAAGGAGAAAATGAGGGGAAAATACATGTCAGAACATTTCTGACCCAATCCTCAATTTACTACATAATAAGTTTTCTCAGATTCTGCTGACTTGAACAGAACATCTAGTTGGTTTCTTTCAGGACACTTCCAATCATTTACTTCCCCAATTTCATCTTCCTCCTCCCGACCCAGGTGGTACGCACTCTTAGATAAGAGCCGCAAATGTGGTAAGATTCAGGGCTTACATAATATTGCAACATCAACAAAGAAAACAGATGCTAGCACATTTAGCTACTTTTTCTAAACTGCATTTTGTTATAAATATGTAAATTTTGTTCCAATAAATTTTCACTCTGTGCATTCTGGGAGTCATAGTCCATAGAGTAAGTAGCAATCAACACTTTGCCTTCTAGCCTTCATATTCTACCCCTTCCCTGGCCATCCCCCTTCTCCCTCTCCCCATGATTTGGCAATGTTAATTCTGAAAATTTCTCCCTCTCTCAATGGAACTGCACTTTTAAAAAACTATAGGAGCCTTTCGGAAGTTCAAAACTGAAAGACATGTATTTCTCGCTACAGGAGACCGTTCCTGAACATACAGGAAAGCATGGAACTGTAAAATCACTCCCTTTGGCATGCACACTTCTATTTTTTCAGTTTGCTTACTACTAGAAAAACAATACTGTCTAGGCATTATTTCTGCTGAGACTCACACATCATGGTTTGTCCTTTGGCCCAGCTGCTGTTTTACCTGACAGAGGAAGGAAATCAGCAAACTCATTCCTACCATCTAGTGAACTGAGATCTCACCATCCTGCCAAGAGAGCCCATAGCCAGAGTGCCAGAAATGAGGCGGTCCCCAAGCAGTCAACAAACTGCCACCGTACTCCTCGGGTTTTTACCTAGTATCTAGGTCTAATACACTACTTCTCTATCAAGACCACCAATCTTGCTCAGAACCCTTACCTGCATGGTTGGGAACTGATTCAATAAACCAAAAAGATCATGCCTACTTCTGTATATCAGGCATCGTTCCCCTGGAACATTTCCTCCTCCTATCAGGCTGGTTCTAATGCCTGTGCTTACTGGGACATCCTGCTTTGAGCTGCCAAGCAACAGAGGCCCAGACTCTGAGGTAATCTGGGATCCCAGCTCTTGGACTCCAAATCTCCTCCATCCTCTTCCCTGTCTACAACTGAGTGCCCAGCATGTTTTGTACTCAGCCTCACTCCCATTTCATCACCTCTACCCCCAGCCTGAAACTGACTCTAGCCATCCTTCCAGGTACAGGCTGGTCACGAAAGCTTAGTCATTTCCCCCACTGTCACAACAGGAAAAATTCACTAGTGCTTCAGAAGTTTTGTTTTAAAAAAAGTGGATATTTGAAGGAGAGGAAAAAGAAGAGAAGGAAAATAAAACTGAATATGAAGAGTAAGCAAGCAAAACCAGAGCACAGAATAATGTAAGCCCTCGACTCTTACAACCGCCTCCCAGAAAAGTGTCAGGAAGGAGATAAAGTGTGTCTACATGTGGCCTGATTATTTTAACTTTTCTCAAATTAGGCATATCTCTAAATATCAAGATGAATAAAAAATAATTATGAATATCAAGTTTATAAGCATGGGCTTCCTAAGCGATGCAGTGATAAAGAATTTGCCTGTCAATGTAGGAAATGCAAGAGACTTGTGTTCAATCCCTGGGTGAGGAAGATCCCCTGAAGTAGGAAATGGCAACCCACTCCAGTCTTCTTGCTTGGAAAATCCCATGGACAGAGGAACCTGTCCATGGCAGGCTACAGGCTCATAGGGTCCCAAAGAGTCAGACACAACCGAGCGACAAAACACGCACGCGCGCACACACTCACACAGTTAATAAGCCCTCCTGCAGTAGTAATGTCCCATCAGCAAGATAGTGACCAGAATGCTTCTGTTCACAAAGTTTCCAGAGCTCACCATTGCTCACAACACAAAACATCTAAGCCTCTGCGTGTCTCCTCAGGCCTCTGACAGCTTCTGACTCATCTTTCCTGACATTCACGCCCTCCCATTCCCACCAGACTCTCTGCTCTTACGCACAGAATGATTTGTAATTCTCAAAGAGGGCCATGCTCTTCTGTCCCTTGGCCTTTGCATGCTCTGTACTTTCTAAAAGGCTCACCCTTCCCACCATCGCCACCCCGCCCAACTCCACCTCGTTTAGCTGGGGAACTGTCCCTTGTTCTTCAGGGCTCAGCTTCTGAGTCAGGTACTCGGTTAAGGCTTTCCTGACACTTAAACGCACTGACCTGAAAGAGCCCAACATTCCCTTCATGTCAGCTTCATGCCTGGTGCATACCTTCAATACATACCTACCTGCCTCCATGTAGAGAGCTTCCCAGGTGGCTCAGTGGTAAAGACTCTGCCTGCCAATGCAGGAGATGCGGATTCCATTCCTGGGTCAGGAGGATCTCCTGGAGAAGGAAATGACAACTCACTCCAGTCTTCTTGCTCCTCTTGTCCGTAGCTCTAAAACTGTGGATAATCCTTAGTAACATCCATTTTCCCTATCTTCAGGAATCAAGGTCGTCTACAAGACTTGCTGCGTCTTCCAATTGGCACAAAGCCTAAACAGTAAGACCTTTGCCTGAATTATTTTCTAGGAACTTGGAGTCCGCTGCAGCATCTAATTGGAGTTCAGCTTGCTGAACCGTCCAGGACCACCAACCCTCCACCTGGGCACATGTGAGCTTCTGCTAAGTGACCTTTTGACTCAGAGGACTGAAAATTCCACCCTCAGGTGGTGTTAAGCGCCTGCATATTTTGCAGAGACCTATAACTGTTACACACGTGCACAACACCAACACCACTTTCTCCAGTCGCCACTCCCCACGCTCTGCACGCCACCCACGCCCCCTACATGCCCACGCCCACCANTTTTGACTCAGAGGACTGAAAATTCCACCCTCAGGTGGTGTTAAGCGCCTGCATATTTTGCAGAGACCTATAACTGTTACACACGTGCACAACACCAACACCACTTTCTCCAGTCGCCACTCCCCACGCTCTGCACGCCACCCACGCCCCCTACGTGCCCACGCCCACCATACCACCCCTGGCCCCAACCCCACATTCACACGGTCCTCTTTATTTTTATCTCATGTAAACCTCCAGGCTGGAGAATCCCAGAGGGGCCTGGTGGGCTACAGTCTATGGGGTTGCAAAGAGTCAGAGACGACTAAGCAACTAACACATACACACACACACACACACTCACACACACACACACACACACACACAAACCTCCTGGGAGGCAGATTTGAGAGTTGTTCTCCTGTCTCCCGGCTTGGCCGCCTTGCGAATAAACCCTCTTTGCCACAAACCTGAGCATCTTAGCATTTTGGTTTACTGGGCAAAATAAACCTGGTCTGGTAAGCCTTTTTAGTGGCTAGCTGGCACTTAAAAGTGTTCAGTAAGCATTTAGTAAAAGAATGGGTGGATTTAGTAAAAGAATGGTGAAGAGTAAGGATTTTCAAGGTTTTCCAAACTAGCAGGCACTGAGATACTGTGCTAGGTTTTAGAGAAATGCTTTTTACCTGTATAATCTCAGGGGAAAAATAAGGAATCTGAGGCTCAGAGAGGTATAGTCACATGTTAGGTTCACAATTAGTAAATAGTGGCATTGGAAAGGTAATAATAACAATAATAGTAAGTAGTAGAGTAGGTTAGTTTGTCTCCAAAGCCAATAGCCTTTTCACAGCACGATAAATTTTTATCCTACTGAGTATAGCTGTGACAGAAATAATACATTCAACAGGGTATTTTAAAACATAAGTGTCCTGAGAAAAAGAATGGAGTGGGGTGGCTACTATAGCTTAAAGGAAATAGTTACTACCTAGCTAGCTTTGCTTTGCATCTTTTCACACCAATAACTTACCAAACTGTAAGGTAGCCAGCCTCCTGAAAGACTTTCCTATCAGGATGTCATACCTGAAAATTACTGGTGTCCAGTGTTAACTCTCAGTACAAAGTCCTAGGAATCTTGTCACCAAGCACATATAGGTTGCTAATTTTTAAATCAGGTTTGTCTTAATACAAACTGGTGGTCTATAGGGTCATCAGTAGTGTATGAACTGTGGACAGAAAGAGGCTAGGGGACAGAGCTGCCTCCGATCCAAGTGTGCAGGGTTAAGGACCTGATTGACAGTATATCACTTGAAGCCTGGTCTGAAAAGTAAGCTAGTGGGCACCATTCTCTTCCACATGCAAAAGTCTCTTAGCTCTGACAAGCTGGAGGGCCTGAAGCAGTGGTCAGCTGCACAGCAGTTTGTTTCTAAGATGACAAAGAGCAGAAAATACAAACAAGGCAAGGTTGGAGATCTTGGTCAGAGGCCCTGGGTGATCCCAGTGTTGCCAAGAGCCTGAACTTGGTAGTGTAACTTCTTTGCTTGAAAGCCCTCAATCAAGCGGGACCTCTGAGGCATACAACTGTAATTTCAAACCACAAAAGAAAACACAACCCTCTCAAACTTTTATTTTGCTGAGGAAGCGGATGATTTAAATAAGTCTGTTTGACACATGCCTATCTGACTTCCCAGTTCCCTTAGGTTTCTTGCAAGTCAGCCATAAAGCTATTCCCCACTTGTTCTGACAGGATTTATGCATTCTACATCTGGTATTCAGCAAGCATATTTTTCTTCCTTTTTCATTGAACTTCTGCCCGTACACACATACAGGGTCTCATTTTAATAGTGGGATTATTCCCTGTGTATTTAAATACACAGGAAACAGGAAATCATCTAAAAGAACACAATGATCTCATGGTTATATCACTTTCCCCCACAAGTCCATTTGGAATCAGAGACAAAGAGAAGATTCTGGAGCTTATAGCTTAAGAGTTTCTCAACCTGAGAGGCCGACTGACCTTAAGTTCCCTCTTCTGGTTCTTAACATGGCTCAAATTAACAAAATGAAATAGCACATTTATTCCAAGACAAGGAAAAGGCTTTTTTTTTTTCTAAATAAATCTGTGTTCAGCTCTCAGAAAAGGAAAGAGGCTTCTCACATTTGGTTGGCTGACTAAAGCAGGAGTCTGAAAGTCTAGCAGTACCCCTCTCCCAAGGAAGCAGCGAAGGTCCCCAGACATTCTAACATAGTTCACAGTTGGATATAGGTTCTCTCCAAGACATACTGAGAATGTAGAAACCTGTGTTTACTGAGCACTATCATGTCTTGACTGGGCTTCCCTTGTGGCTCAGGTGGTAAAGAATCTGCCCACAATGCAGGAGACCAGGGTTCGATCCCTAGGTTGGGAGGATCCCTTGGAGAAGGGAAAGGCTACTTACTTCAGTATTCTGGCCTGGAGAATTCCACAGACTGTATGGTCCATGGGGCCACAAAGAGTTGTGTGCTTCCCTGATGACTCAGAGGTTAAAGTGTCTGCCTGCAGCGTGGGAGACCTGGGTTCGATCCCTATGTCGGGAAGATCCCCCAGAGAAGGAAATGGCAACCCACTCCAGTACTCTTGCCTGGAGATTCCCATGGACAGAGGAGCTTGGTGGGTTACAGTCCATGGGGTCGCAAAGAGTCAGACATGACTGAACGACTTCACTTTCACTTTTCAACATGTCTTGACCAGGTTCCATTTAATCCTTACAAAAGCCATATAAGCTAGGTATTACTAGACCCATTTAACAGGAAGACACTGAGGTTGAACTCCTAAAGACTCAATACGTTTTAAGGGAGAGTGTTCCCCCCAACTAGCAATTCTCTCCATGGGATAGAGTTTCTTAGGATGCCGTTACACCACAGCCCTGGGAAAAGGCTTGTGACCATTCTTGTCTTATAGCACCCTGGGAACAGAACTTCCAAGCTCCATGCCCAACTCTACCAGAATCTCACCAAAAGCGCTCAAAGCGATGGCTATGATAAATGGCAGTTCTAGAAGTCTTTTCTTCATTAAAGAAGAAAGAAATTAGGTTCTGTATACTTCATAATTTAAATGAATGGTTTTTCCAGTAGTCATGTATGGATGTGAGAGTTGGATCATAAGGAAAGCTGAGTGCCAAAGAATNCAGAATCTCACCAAAAGCGCTCAAAGCGATGGCTATGATAAATGGCAGTTCTAGAAGTCTTTTCTTCATTAAAGAAGAAAGAAATTAGGTTCTGTATACTTCATAATTTAAATGAATGGTTTTTCCAGTAGTCATGTATGGATGTGAGAGTTGGATCATAAGGAAAGCTGAGTGCCAAAGAATTGATGATTTTGAACTGTGGTATTGGAGAAGACTCTTGAGAGTCCTTTGGACTGCAAGGAGATCCAACCAGTCAATCCTAAAGAAAATCAGTCCTGACTATTCATTGGAAGGACTGATGCTGAAACTGAAGCTCCAATACTTTGGCCACCTGATGCAGAGAACTGACTCATTGGAAAAGACTCTGATGATGGGAAAGATTGAAGACAGGAGGAGAAGGGGATGACAGAGGATGAGATGGTGGAGGGCATCACTAACTCAATGAACATGAGTTTAAGCAAGCTCCAGGATTTTGTGATGGACAGGGAAGCCTGGTGTGCTGCAGTCCATGGGGTCTCAAAGAGTTGGACACCACTGAGCAACTGAACTGAAATGAACTGATTACTTTATATATTGGTATCTCTTTTTGGCATCTGTGTCTACCCTGTTAATTTGGAAGTTTGATTAATCTGAATATTTTGTTCTCTAATCATGCCAGAGAATAAAACATCTGTGAAAGCAGGATGCCTTTGTTCTGCTTCTGGAACAACCACCACCTACTCCCAACCCCTTAGTAATGCTAAGGTCTATCCCCATCTCATCCGATTCAGACATTTTGCTGGTTCTTTCCCCATTTCCTTTTCTGTGGATCTTCTTTTCTGTTCATCTGATGCTGCCACCCTCAAAACCTGGTTCAAATCTCCCTCAAAGTTTCTATTATTGGCCCCATGCAATTTTTAACATTTTAAACATACTCTCTAATTCAGTCTATATAATCTGGGAACTATACTACTTTGAACTGATTCTCAACACTTTGTAACTAATCTCTGGTCATTTTCCCTACAACATTCTTTGTCTCTCTAACCTTATTAAAATTCTTTGCAGAGTGGCACCACCTCATTTGCTGTTTTGAATATTGAAACAGGGTGTGCTTGGAGTCACGTAGAACCAGTGGTGTGCTGGGGCTGGGCTGTGTCTGCTTGGGAGAGTCCATTGTGTGCAATTTGCTCACAGTCTCTTCTCAACTCAATTTTCAGTGACATCATGCTGGTAGCTTGAATTTGGCCATTGTAGGAGTATTTATACCAGGGAAATTAGCAAATGCTACAAATCAAGGCTTCGTTTTCCTCCTTTGAGGAGAGTCAGTTTACCAGCAGTGCCCTTCAGGACAGCAGCCTCCATCACTTGGGAGCCTGTTAGAAATACAAAGTCCAGGATCTCACCTCTCACCTCCTGAATCACATTTTTGCATTTTTTTTTTTAACAAAGGCCTTCAGGGATTTGTTTGCATCAAAACATGAAACAAGGGACTTCTAAAATCACTCCTTAAAATCTAGAATTGATTCACTATATATAGATGGTGCCCCATAAGTTTGTTACATTGATTGAAATCTACAGTGAGAAACTGTTTCCGTTCTCAAGGCTGCTTGTCAAAGGCTGATACGAATTTGTCCTATTTACATAGTTGTTGTTGTAAAACTATGATAATTTGTTTTTAAAAGTTTGAAATGGGACGATGTTCAAGAGCTGGAAGAAATCTGTATTTTTAGTACTGAATTAGCAGCAGCAAACTAATAAAGGGAACTAAAAAGGGTCTCAGACATGAAATGTAACAGAGATTTGGGAAGGGACATAGAGACTCTTTTCTTGCTTTTACATGCAACTCTGATGAATTTTACAGTATGTAACACAAATCAAAGAAATTTTGAAACCATGGGCTAATATTAGGAAAGCAACTATAGCATCACTTTATTAATGGCTTCTCCAGTGCAGCAGAATATTTAATTTAATTCAACTAAACATATCCAAAATATTATCACTTTAATGTATTTTCAATATAAAAATTGAGATATTTTACTTTTTTTGGTTACTAATTCTTTGAAATCTGGTATTTACCACACACGCCAATTCAGACTGGTCATTTTTCATGTACTCAGTGGTTGCATGTTACTGCTGCTGCTGCTGCTAAGTCGCTTCAGTCGTGTCCGACTCTTTGTGGACCCATAGACGCATAGACCCATAGACGGCCACCCACCAGGCTCCGCCATCCCTGGGATTCTGCAGGCAGGAACACT
Organism: Neotragus moschatus; assembly: GCA_006410615.1. Lineage (NCBI taxonomy): Eukaryota > Metazoa > Chordata > Mammalia > Artiodactyla > Bovidae > Neotragus > Neotragus moschatus. Next base: position 1,998,648 of record SJYA01001556.1, on the reverse strand, counting down.
GGAGTGGGTTGCCATTTCCTTCTCCAATGCATGAAAGTGAAAAATGAAAGCAAAGTTGCTCAGTCGTGTCCAACGCTTCGCGAGCCCATGGACTGCAGCCTACCAGGTTCTTCCATCCACGGGATTTTCCAGGCAAGAATACTGGAGTGGGGTGCCATTGCCTTCTCCGCTGTGTGTTGCTAGTGACTACTATGTGGGTAGTGTAGTTTTAGGCTATTTAAGTGCCTATCTTTTGGGTCTCAGCTTATTCTCTCCTTCCTCCAGAAAGCCATCTCTTTCTGCCTTCACACGCTGTTCATAAGGTGCCCCTTCTGTGTCTCTTTCCATCATCAGCACAGATCTCTGTATACAGAACTGAGGGGAGAGGCTGTGTCTCCTTCCACCATTAAATCTTTACTACTGCACTTGCCAGTAGGTACCAAGTACATATTTGCTGGACAAGTGAGCAATCCTAGGTNGAGAAGACTCTTGAGAGTCCCTTGGCCTGCAAGGAGATCCAACCAGTCCATTCTGAAGGAGATCAGCCCTGGGATTTCTTTGGAAGGAATGATGCGAAAGCTGAAACTCCAGTACTTTGGCCACCTCATGTGAAGAGTTGACTCATTGGAAAAGACTCTGATGCCAGGAAGGATTGGGGGCGGGAGGAAAGAGAAGGGGACGACCAAGGATGAGATGGCTGGATGGCATCACGGACTCGATGGACATGAGTCTGAGTGTATTCCAGGAGTTGGTGATGGACAGGGAGTCCTGGCGTGCTGTGAGTCATGGGGTTGCAAAGAGTTGGACACGACTGAGCAACTTAACTGAACTGAACTATTATCTTTAACACACCTGTACTCTTCAAAAGAAGTTATTATTTTTATTATTACCCTTTTGCAGAGTCAGAGGCCGGGCCTAGCAATATCATCGAAAGCAAGTGTTGGAAATTTTTTGTTTAAAAAGGCCGGGTTATAAATATGGTCATCTTTGCAGGACATGTGACTTTTTTCTTCAAATGCGCAAATCTGTCACTGTAGCATGAAAGAAGCCATAGGTAACACATCCAAATGAACATGGCTGTATTCCAGCAAACCCCTTACTTATGAATACTGAAATTTGAATTTCTCATAATTTTCATGAAATGTTATTCTCCTTTGGCTTTATCCATGTATGAAGTATTATTCTTTGATTGTAATCACTTAAATACCTAAAAACTGTTCTTGGCTCATGGGCAGTATGAAAACAAGAGGTGGGTTGAATTCATTCTGCAGGGTGTAGTTCGCCCACTGCTGATCTAAAGTATGTTCCACAGGACTTTAATCCTTTCAGATCCTCTGTGACAAAGGGTTCCACGTCTAAATTAGTTTGGGAAATGTCATGGTGGATATTTAAACTGTATGGTGTAATTTAAAGTCTCTGAAATATCCTTCAAAATTTGTTTTTGTTTCATTCAAACCTAGTGGATCACAGAACCATTTTTTCAGTTAACACTTGTTATTTCCCTGAAAAGATTCTCCATAGAATTTACATTGGGAATTACTGCTCTTAAGGATTCTACCTCTTGAGAAACCTGTATGCAGGTCAGGAAGCAACAGTTAGAACTGGACATGGAACAACAGGTTCCAAATAGGAAAAGGAGTACGTCAAGGCTGTATATTGTCACACTGCTTATTTAACTTATATCCAGAGTACATCATGAGAAACGCTGGGCTGGAAGAAGCACAAACTGGAATCAAGATTGCCAGGAGAAATATCAATAACCTCAGATATGCAGATGACACTACCCTTATGGCAGAAAGTGAAGAAGAACTAAAGAGCCTTTTGATGAAAGTGAAAGAGGAGAGTGAAAAAGTTGGCTTAAAGCTAAACATTCAGAAAACTAATATCATGGCATCTGATCTCATCATTTCATGGCAAATAGATGGGGAAACAATGGAACGGTGGCTGACTTTATTTTTCTGGGCTTAAAAATCACTGCAGATGGTGATTGAAGCCATGAAATTAAAAGACACTTACTCCTTGGAAGAAGAGTTATGACCAACCTAGACAGCATATTAAAAAGCAGAAACATCACTTGTCAACAAAGGTCCATCTATGACTAAAACCATAGTCAAGGCTATGGTTTTTTCCAGTAGTCATGTATGGAGGTAAGAGTTGGACTATAAAGAAAACTGAGTGCCGAAGAATTGATGCTTTTGAACTGTGGTGTTAGAGAAGACTCCTGAGAGTCCTTTGGACTGCAAGGAGATCGAACTAGTCCATCCTAAAGGCAATCAGTCCTGGGTGTTCACTGGCAAGACTGATGTTGAAGCTGAAACTCCAATATTTTGGCCACCTCATGCGAAGAACTGGCTCATTGGAAAAGACCCTGATGTTGGGAAAGATTGAAGGCAGGAGGAGAAGGGGACGCAGAGGATGAGATGGTTGGATGGCATCACCGACTCAATGGACGTGAGTTTGAGTAGGCTCTGAGAGTTGGTGATAGACAGGGAGGCCTGCCATGCTGTGGTTCATGGGGTTGCAAAGAGTTGGACACGATTGAGCAACTGAACTGAAGGATTCCACACTCAAATGCCTCTAAGTATGTTGTGTGATACCTATGTATGATATAGAAACTGTGTAAGAAGATAGGAATAAATCTTTTCACACTTGCCCATTAACACTGCCTTTTAATCATGCAAGACAAACAAAACGACCAACAAAACATGTCTTCATTCTATTCCCAGCCCTGAGGCACCAGTTTCCAACCATTGTTATATTGGTAGTGAGAATGACTTCAATATTTCATGATTCAGTACACAAAGAAAGGTAGCTCAGACAAGCTACAAAAGTGAATGAGCCAGGCTTCAACAGTATGCAAACCATGAACTTCCATATTTTCAAGCTGGATTTAGAAAAGGCAGAGGAATCAGAGATCAAATTGCCAGCATCCACTGGCTCATTGAGAAAGCAAGAGAGTTCCAGAAAAACATCTACTTCTGCTTTACTGACTATGCCAAAGAATCTGTGGATCACAAAAACTATGGAAAATTCTTACAAAGATGGGAATACCAGACCACCTGAGCTTCCTCCTGACAAATCTGTATGCAGGTCAAGGAGCAACAGTTAGAACTGGACAGGGAACAATAGACTGGTTCCAAATTGGGAAAGGAGTACGTCAAGGGTGCATATTGTCACCCTGCTTATTTAACTTATATGCAAACTACCTTATGCAAAATGCTGGGCTGGATGAAGCACAAGTTGGAATCAAGACTGCAGGGAGAAATATCAAAACTTCATATATGCAGATGACACCACCCTTATGGTAGAAAGCAAAGAAAAACTCAAGGACCTCTTTATGAAAGTGAAGAAGAGAGTGGAAAAGTTGGCTTAAAAGTCATCATTCAGGAAACTAAGATCATGGTATCTGGTCCCATCACTTCATGGCAAATAGATAGGGAAACAATGGAAACAGAGAGGGAATTTATTTTGGGGGGGCTCCAAAATCATCACAGATGGTGACTATAGCCATGAAATTAAAAGATGCTTGCTCCTTGGAAAGAAAGCTATGATCAACTTAGATAGCTTATTAAAAAGCAGAGACATACTTTGCCAACAAAGGTCCATCTAGTCAAAGCAATGGTTTTTCCAGTGGTCATGTATGGATGTGAGAGTTGGACTATAAAGAAAACTGAGTACCAAAGAATTGATGCTTTTGAACTGTGGTGTTGGAGAAGACTCTTGAGAGTCCCCTGGACTATAAGGAGATCCAATCAGTCCATCCTAAAGGAAATCAGTCCTGAATATTCATTGGAAGAACTGATGCTGAAGCTGAAACTCTAATACTTTGGCCACCTGGTGCGAAGAACTGACTCACTAGAAAAGACCCTGATGTCGGGAAAGACTGAAGGCGGAAGGAGAAAGGGATGACAGAGAATGAGATGGTTGGATGGCATCACTGACTTGATAGACATGAGTTTGAGTAAGCTCCAGAAGTTGGTGGTGGACAGGGAAGCTTGGAATGCTGCAGAGTGAGACACAACTAAACTGAATTAATGATACGATATGCAGCCATGTCCTCATGGAATATTCAGAGAAGGACTCAGTAAAGATATAATGAAAGAGGTTATAATATTAATAATTGTGCTTTTGCCAGATTCTGTGTGATTTTTAGGATCACAGTTTTTTCCCAAACTTTGATGTGCAAACAAATTACCTGGGATCTTGTTAAAATGCAGATTCTGATTTAATAAATGTGGGTGGTACCCAAGTGTCACATTTCTAACAAACTCCAGGTAATGCTAGTGATCCTTTGGGTCAGAGTTCAGGAAGGGACTGCTTACATTGAACAAATTCAGTAAAATTCAGTGACCTACTGAATAGAAGAATTTGCATGTTCACAAGATCGTCAGGCAATTTATACCACATTCAAATCAGAGAAGCTCTGCTCTAGAGCCAATTTCCACGAACACATTCTTGTGCATTGGCAAGTCAGTCCAACTGTACAAAATAATCTCCACCAATAGAGAAATATAGTCTGAGAATCTTCAAATAAGCAAGGAGAACAGAAAAGAAGAAAATTCTTCCCTTCTAAAACTCTGTTAAGGGAGCATTGCTTCACCTTGAAAGACTGGTTTAACATCTAATGAATCCACGTTTATATCCAAGAGACAAAAGGAAATACAGAGCAAAAGCTCAGAGGTCAGTTTAAAAAACTTATGATATCAGGAACTGGCAAAGAGGACTCCATAGAGCCACAAAAAATCATTTTAGGAATGCAAAGTTTTGATGGAAATATTCCCATTAATGAAAACTGGCAGGGTCACAAGTAGTGAGTAATCAGTAAAACCACACCCTATGCCTGCAGCACATCCTTTAGGGACTTGGCATGAGGTGATCATCAAAAGCTAGGTGCTTTTTACCCAACCAATGTCACTGAATAAGGACTGAAAGGCTTACAGATATTATACAAGGCAGATGTACATAAAACAGAAACCATATGAGGGTACTTGATAAATATTTGTTGAATGAGCTCAAGAATATCTGACTTGTGTTCTGAATAAAAGAGCTGTAATTTGTGTGATTGCTTTTCTAAATTTTTGGGTGACAACTGTAACATTCCTTGGACTCTGGAATGCTGTATCTCAGCATTTTGATTTGGTGGGTGCTGAAAGCAGGACTTAGGAAGGATATTGTGTTTGTTAACCAAGTATTAAAAATCAGCAAATAATGTTTGAGACACTATGCTAAGATGCTATGAGGGAAAGCCATGTTCTTGTTGATAAGAATACTAAAATGTCAAGAATGGGACCAAGAAAATTGATCGGTTGAGAAGTGGTCACTTATGGACAATAAGCAAAGGCACCCACTCAAATGACAGAGAGCAGGACAATTATATTTAGCTTAGAGTCTAGCCTTACAGAGTGGTGCCTTTGCAGACCACTTGAACCCTAGAAAGCTTTCCCAGAGCCCTGCATGAAGGAAGGGACCTGTACATTCCCTCTGTTCACAGACTTAGCTTCCTAAGTCACCTAACTCTTTTATTATCTGTCCCCTCCTTTAGTTTTTTCCTCCTTTGGCTTCAGGCCTGACTTTCCCCCTCATCACAATCAAGGTTTTATCCTTACACTTAAAACACATTCTCCCTCTTCTGCTCATTACCCTAGTCACTCATGACAATAGTTTAACTCCAGTTTTTTCAGTGAATTAATGAACTTCTTCGGTAATGTCTCTATTTCACCAGCCTCACTAGGCTCCCCCATCCCTGGGATTCTCTAGGCAAGAACACTGGAGTAGGTTGCCATTTCCTTCTCCAATGCATGAAAGTGAAAAGTGAAAGTGAAGTCGCTCAGTCGTGTCTGACCCTCAGCTACCCCATGGACTGCAGCCTACCAGGCTCCTCCGTCCATGATATTTTCCAGGCAAGAGTACTGGAGTAGGGTGCCATTGCCTTCTCTGTTCACCAGCCTCAGCATCCTTTAATAATTTGCATCTGGTCCACTTTGTAAGCAGGGTCAAAACAGATTTCAGGTCTTATAAGAACAGATCATTTAATAGTCTATTATCTATAGTTGACCCTAAGTTCTCATTTTGCATCTTTTCTTGTATGTTTTCAGTTGTATTTCTCTTAATTCCACCATTAGATCATTTATCACATGGGAGGTCTTCTTTTATTTTGTTAACTCTCTCAGAGAGTATATAGAGATCCTATATTCAACCAAGTACATCACAAATTTTGATGATTGAGTGATTCTTTGGAAACAGAAATATATGGTATATGTACTGTGCTTAGTCACTCAGTCCTGTCTGACTTTTTGCTACCCCATGGACGGTAACCCACCAGCCTTCTCTGTCATGGGGATTCTCCAGGCAAGAATACTGGAGTGGGTTGCCATGCCCTCCTCCAGGGGATCTTCCTGCCCAGGAATCAAACCCTGGTCTCCTGAATTACAGGTGGATTCTTTACCAGCTGAGTTACTAGGAAAGCCCTGGCCTATACTGTACATAGGCCCAGACTGAAAATAGTTACATAGCCTTTGGCTAACATGTTCTCTAAAATACAGAGAGAAATCATTCATTATGAAGCAACATACCTTCATCAATGGCTAACACATTTGTACATTTTTATTTAAAAGTGGTTTTTCTAGAAGAATATATAGGTAGAATTTTTATACAGTCTGAACATCTCTGTCTTTTACTTGGAGTATTTCGTTGGAGTCTATTTATATTTAATGTAATTGGTTACGTTTTATTTTCCCATCTTGTTGTCTATACCATTTAACCTTTATTCCATTTCTCTTTTCTGGCCTTATTTTTGAATACAGTAGTTTTTAGTATTTATTCCTATCAGTTGACTCTTTTGATAGGCTTCTTCGCTTTTTATAGATTGCTTAGTCTAGAAATAATAATATATCTTTAAGTTTTCACAGTTTAATACAAATATTATGGCACTTCACAAACAATATGAGAACATATAGTTGTAAGCTTATAATTGTAAAATGTTCCCACTTTCTGACTTTTGTACTCTGTTTTATTCTACACTTGTGATAGGCCCAATAGATTGTTGTTATTATTTTATATAGTCAATATATTTTTGAAGAAACTAAAATAGTTTTAGTATTTTAATTTTCATTAAAATATTGTTTTAGCATTCTTATTTTTAATATGTGCATATACACATTAACCAATATTTACTCATTCTGGTGCTCTTCACTAGGTCTAGAGTTGTTCCATTTGTTATAACTTTTCTTAATTCTGAAAACCTCTCAGAATTTTGTATAGTGCAAGTTAACTAAAAACTAAAACTCTCACCTTTTGCCTGTTGGAAATGCTTTTGGCTTCTTTTTTTGCTTTAAATTATTAGGATTTTTTTTGGAAATAGAACTCTAGACTGATTTTTTTTTTTCTTTCTGTACTTTAAAGATAGTATTTTACAGTCATTCATTGTTTCCATATGTAATATGTCTTTTTCCTCCGCTTACTTTAAAAATTTATTCTTTATTCTTGGTTTTCTGCCATTTAAGTGTGTTGTACCAATAAGTCGTTTCCTTTATATTTGTTCTAACTAGGATTTATATGCATATTGGGCAGAATTTTTCTAGGAAATGCATTGTACAAATTCAAATATATTACATAGAATGTAATGAGGAATATTTTCTGTCCCAGATGTTCTGCAAATCCAGGTTTATTTTATTAGAGAGTAAAAGACTCATAGGCACAACAGGTCTCTGAGAGTGCCAGGTTATGACACTCTTAAATCATAGTGGCCAGAAATTTCTGGAAAACAAATTGCCATTTTGGAAAAGACAAGACAAACTTTTAAAATATGTTGATCTCTTATATTAACATTAGGAAAATGAGAGGTCAGACAGACTAGCAATTCAAAGAACTAATCTGCATATCTGATATTCTTTAGGAGATTTTGTTTTGGTTGTCACATATTCACTCCTGGAGCTGGTAAAAACAAAATTACACTTTCTATGGTTGGATGGCATCACCAACTCAATGGACATGAGTTTGAGCAAACTCCAGGAGATGGTGAAGGACAGAAAAGCCTGGCATGCTGTAGTCCATGGGGTTGCAGTCAGACACATTGAGCGACTGAACAACAACACTTTCTATAAGTACAGTAGGTAGCTCTAGTCAAAATACCCTTCAGCTGATGCAGTCATGTCCAGGCAACCAGCAAGGAGTTAGCCCTCAGCAGTGGACAGCCACAGTAGTGCATTAGCCTGGATCTGTGGTGTGTGGAAGAAAGAAAAGAATAACTAGGTATAAAACAGACCTTAAAAGGCATGTTCTTTTCTACCTCTGATTTTGTATTTTTCTTTGATAAATTATTGTTGTTGTTCAGTCACTAAATCATGTCTGACTTTTTGTAACCCGCAGAAGCCTGCCAGACTCCTCTGTCCATGGGATTTTTCAGGCAAGAATACTGGAGTGGTTTGCCATTTCCTTCTCCAGGGGATCTTCCCAGATGAGGGATTAACTCACATCTCCTGCATTGGCAGGCAGATTCTTTACCCCTGAGCCACCATGGAAGATCCTTTAATAAATACCTACCTTGTTTTTCAAAAATGTGATTGAGGAAAAAAATACGTAGTCCACATCAGGAGTTTAATTTTTAATCTTTATACTTAAGCAATAATTGATCACATTTTGACAACTTTTGTTTTGCAATAACTAGTCAACCTAAGTGATTTCAAGGTGATATAACAATATTTTTTAATTTTTCCAGAACTGCTAATTAATTTTTTTAAGTCTTGATATAAATCCAGTCTGGAAGAACGAAAGCCAAAGTGAACATCCTGTGAACTCTAAATGAACAGTTCATTTACATCTGGATGTTCTGATTGAATTTGAATAGTGCTTTCTTGTATCCCAGGAGAAAAGAGCTAAGTTCAAGTCTATGTTGGTTTGTATTTAAACAGAAAAGAAAATAAAGATTAATTTTGGCATATAAATTTATTAAAATTATATATTTTTGTATTTTTTTCTATAAGAAATACTGATTTGAAAATACCACTTTGTAGACAGTAGTAGGAAAACATACTATAGAATAATTGTTCTATTTTCCTTGAACTTTCAAAAATTATGTCTTGCAAAAATTAATGGGCCCTGAAATTCTGAACAGCTGCAGTGCTAATCTCAAATCAATATTTATATTTGCTCTTACAAATAAATGGGATGATTTTTCATGCCAATAAATTCAAACCACAGATAATTATTGTTATAACTTAACATTTCATGTTGTTCTTTAATTTGCTGTGTATCAAAATATATTTTATCACATAAAACTTATAACACATGAGATGGTAAGGTTGACATTACTTTAAAAATAGTCTCAAATGTTAAGCAGTTTGCTTACTATAAAAAGTGTAATAATTTACAAAGTCAAAATAAAAATTCAGGTTTCTTTATGTAATGGTTATGGAAAATTCTATTCCTCAAGAACAGAGCTGTAGCAAAGGAATGAGTTTAAGGATTTATGCATTTACTCATTTATCCCACCAATTGTGTTTAGCATGTTTTAATGCTGAAGATAAGGTGGTAAACATAACAAATACATTCTCTGCCTTCCAGGAGCAACCAGAGTTGCCTCGGGGATAGATAATAACTAACACATTGTGCAATTAACTGTGTAATTAGAATTGTTGTTAGTGAAATTAGGCAGAAGTGGACAGTCCCAAGGAATTTCCAGTTTCTCTTGGAAAATACATTTCAACTCAGATCTGAAAGATGAGTGAGATGGGAGCGGGAGGTATTTAGGCAAAGGGTAGATGACAGAAGCAGGCTTTCCCAGGTGGTGCTAGTGGTAAAGACCCCACCTGCCAGGGCAGAAGACATGAGATATAGGTTTGATCCCTGGGTTGGGAAGATCCCCTGGAGGAGAGCATGGCAACCCACTCCAGTATTCTTGCCTGGAGAATCCTAAGGACAGAGGAGCCTGGTGGGCTACAGCCCAAAATGTCACAAAGAGTCAGACACAACTGAAGCAACTTCTCATGCACACACACAGGTGATCTGGGCAACAGTGCAGCAACTAGAAGGAGCCTCGAAGAATAGGGTGTTTTTAGGTCTATATGAGTGGAATGCAATGATAAAAGGGGGTATGTCAGAGGTGATGCCTGTGAGGTTAGCAAAGGCCAAATCTCTCTCCTAATAAGTCACTACATGTCTTAATAGGATTTTCAGTCTTTATCGTCAGAGCAATACACTGACGGTTATTAAGGAATCTCAAGTAGGGAGAGGCATGATAAGATTATACATTGTAAAAATCATCCATTGGCAAAATAGTGGAGAATATAGNGCCTGTGAGGTTAGCAAAGGCCAAATCTCTCTCCTAATAAGTCACTACATGTCTTAATAGGATTTTCAGTCTTTATCGTCAGAGCAATACACTGACGGTTATTAAGGAATCTCAAGTAGGGAGAGGCATGATAAGATTATACATTGTAAAAATCATCCATTGGCAAAATAGTGGAGAATATAGTGGCCTGGTTAATAGTAGATGAGGAAGACCACAAGCGTGTTTTGGAAGTGCAGCCCAAAAGAAGAGAATAGTCTGATGAGGGGTGACAGGGATACAGATTAAGAGCAATGTTCAATTTAGAGATACTTAGAAAGTAGAATCAACAATAATTAGAGACTAGTTAAATATGGAGGTTAAGCAGACTGAGAAGAGAATGATGCCCAGCTGTTGATGTTTGAAATTAGTGGATATTGGTGTTATTTCCTGGTTAGCAGCATGAGGAGTGGCTCACAATTTGCTTTTTTTGAGCAATGGAAGATAGACAAGAGACCTAGTCAGGAATTTGGGTTTTGGTACGTTGAAACATTCAAGTGGAGGCAGTGAACAGGCAATTTTATACACCCAGAACTATGAGGAGACATGAGTTTGAAAGAAGTGAAGCCTGAGAACAGGTGAGATTGTCTCTGCAGAGTTTCTCAGTAGACCTGCATTGTCTGAGAGTCTGTGAGATATCATCACAGCTCCCATGTGAAAGAATGATTGAAAAAACACTAAGCATCAGTTTTTGAACTTCACATGCTACATGATGTAATGGGTTGTGGCTGGATATTTTGATTAACAAATTTTTTAGAGAATATTTGGCTCCAACAGCAAGTAGCCAGGGGGATAGATAGCGTCCATCAGGATGAATTCATGCTCAGAATTTGATGCCAAGTTGGGGAGGATTTTGAAGTCTGATGAGTGTGGTTGTTACACAGACTAGAGGAAGGTAAAATGATACCAATAGCTCCTCAAATTACGTTCTGCAACTCCCTTTATGTACAGCCAACCAACTTAAGAAAGCAAATAAGTTTTACTCATATAATAGAAAATCAAAGGGAAATTGTCATTCTGAAGAAGACACATTCACACCAACAGTAATATGCCTCCTGCTGCTTCATATCAAAAGGCTGCCAAATGGGGACTCCATTGGTTAAAAGTAAACTGTATTGTGAAGTTTCCCCATTTCTTGATATTTTCTCACTTAGTAGTTATTGTGTCTGTTTCATATTATATTTGCATTTGTGTTTCACAAATATGCCTGATGGTTAGAAAGGGTGATTTCTAAAGACGAGGTATGGGATGGAAAAAGAGGCTTCTAGGCTTAGGTCTATGGACAGTTTTGATAAGGTTGATGAGGAGTTATCTTCTGAGTCAATTCAATGAAGGAGTGCAGCAAGGGACCCAAAGGAAGTTCACCTTTATAACAAAAGCTACTTACTGAGTTTTACATCCCAGTTGTCCTATCCATTGTATAGAGTCTATGGCGAACAACTAAGAAGGCAGCAATAACTCTAGTAAAATTGAAAAGACATATAAATCACAATCACATATAAATCACATTTGACAAGGATTTGAATTTTGAATCTCAAATAAGATAACAATTTTGGTTTAAAAAAGAAAGTCGCTTTCAGTGAAAATTTTCTGAAAGTAATTTAGCAGTTTTTGTTCAGTCACTAAGTCTGATTCTTTGTGACCCCATGGACTACAGCATGCCCCACTTCCCTGTCTTTCACTATCTCCTGCACTTTGCTCAAATTTATGTCCATTGAGTTGGTAATGCTCTCTAACCATCTCATCCTCTGTCGCCCTCTTCTTCTTTTGCATTCAAACTTTCCCAGCATCAAGGTCATTTCTAATGAGTCTGCTCTTTGCATCAGGTGGCCAAAGGACTGGAGCTTCAGCTTCAGCATCAGTCCTTCCAATGATATTCAGGGTTGACGTTCTTTAGGATTGACTGGTTTCATCTCCTTGCAGTCCAAGGGACTTTCAGGAATCTTCTCCAGCACCATGGTTCAAAAGCATCAATTCTTCAGTGCTCAGGCTTCTTTATGGCCCAACTCTCACATCTGTACATGACTACTGGAAAAAAAACGATAGCTTTGACTATATGAATCTTTGTCGGCAAAATGATATCTCTCCTTTTTAATAGGCTGTCTAGGTTTGTCATAGCTTTCCTTCCAAGGAGCAAGTGTCTCTTAATTTGCAGTCAACATCTGCAATGATTCTGGAGTCCGAGAAAATAAAATCTGACACTGCTTCCATTTTTCCCCTTCTATTTGACATGAAGTGATGGGACCAGATGCCATGATCTTAGCTTTTTTAATGTTGAGTTTTAAGACATTTTCACTCTTCTCTTTCACCCTCATCAAGAGGCTCTTGAGTTACTCTTCATATTTTGCCATTAGAGTGCTATCATCTGCATATCTGAGGTTGTTGATATTTTTCCCATTAATCTTGATTCCAGCTTGTACTTCATCCAGCCCAACATTTCGCCTGATGTACGCTGCATGGAAGTTAAATAAATGGGATGACAATATACACTATTCCTTTCCCAATTTTGAACCAGTCAGTTGTTCCATGTAAGTTTCTAACTGTTGCTTCCTGACCCATGTAAATTTCTAATTGTTGCTTCCTGACCTGCATACAGGTTTGTCAGGAGACAGGTCAGGTGGTCTGTATTCCCATCTTTTTAAGAATTTTCCAGTTTGTTGTGATCCACACAGTCAAAGCCTTTAGCATAGTCAATGAAGCAGAAGCTATATTTTATTTATATTATTATGATTTAAGGAGGTTTATTATTCATCATTGAAAATAAATCTTTGTATTATAAAGAACAATTAAAATCAATTTAAATTTTACTTGAATTAAATGGATCAAGTTTACTTTTTAAAAAGTAAGTCTTGTTTTGGCTATATTTGTTATTTCGTAGAAACTTATCCTGTTTGCCTTATGAATTAAAAAAATTAATGAAAATAAAGCAATTAATTTTGTAAAGGTAAGCTAATAGCAAGGAGAGATAAGAAAGCCTTCCTCAGTGATCANGGAGATGGGGATGACAGAGGATGAGATGGTTGGATGGCATCACCAACTCAATGGACATGAATTTGGGTGAAATCTGGGAGATGGTGATGGACAGGGAGGCCTGGTGTGCTGTGATTCATGGGGTTGCAAAGAGTTGGACAGGACTGAGCGATTGAACTGAACTGAACTGAAGCTAAGTTTAATTACCGTTTGTTTTTCCAATAAACGTAGACTAAAAATTCATTTTTGGTCATAAATAGGGAAAATATACTCTTGCCATATGCTATATATCATATATCACATCTAATTCAAATTTTGCATAGCAGAAATTTGTTAAAAATCATTTAGGTCTTGGATGAGATTTTTAAAAATCAAGTAGGAAACTTTACGATAAAGAAAAAAATGAATGTTTCTTCTATTACCATTCAAATTGATTTCTTTAGTGAGAACAGGAATGTACAAGATGAATAGGCTGATAATAAGTTGGCCAAAATAAACATAACAGTAGAAAACTGTCATTCTTTCCTCAAAGAGCATTAATGTTATTATTGGTTTATTATACCTACAATTTACTGATCATGCTAATTTACCAAGGATGTAGGAATAATCATTTTTACGTAGGGATTCCTCAGACTGGGAAACTACTGAATAAGGTTGGTATAGGGAAAACAAAAGAGGTCTAGGACTGAAGATTTAAGTTTAAACTCACAGATCAGATGGATGAGAATTCACTGGTAAAGGAGAATGAGCAAGTAGAGAGTTCGTGGAAATTTGAGGCTCTGGTGTCATGAGAACTAAGGCGGTAAAGTTTTCCACTGGGATGGAATGATTGGGTTTATTATACTTTGTTAGGAGGTCAAATAATGTGTGCTGGACTTAGCACTGATCAGAGAAGTGATTAATGACTTTGGTTTACCCTTTCAAAGGAAGGTTAATCAGTAAATGCAAGCTAAGGAAATGGAACCATTGAGTTAAGACAACTGTTTACTTTCGATGTCATTTGCTGTGTGCAGGTAAATAAAGAGTAAGGGTTGNGTGGAAATTTGAGGCTCTGGTGTCATGAGAACTAAGGCGGTAAAGTTTTCCACTGGGATGGAATGATTGGGTTTATTATACTTTGTTAGGAGGTCAAATAATGTGTGCTGGACTTAGCACTGATCAGAGAAGTGATTAATGACTTTGGTTTACCCTTTCAAAGGAAGGTTAATCAGTAAATGCAAGCTAAGGAAATGGAACCATTGAGTTAAGACAACTGTTTACTTTCGATGTTATTTGCTGTGTGCAGGTAAATAAAGAGTAAGGGTTGTAACTGGAGGGAATGAGGAGATGTTTAAAATTAAAATACATGTACATGTGTAAATACTGATAGGAAGGATCAATTAGAAAAAGAGAAAAAGGGTAATAGAAAGAAGAGGGATGAAATTTAAGCATGGTAGGGCGGTTGGCCTTGGTGGCGAGGAGGGTCCCCTCCTCCAGAGAAGCAGGGAACAATGGGTAAAAAGGAAGATAAGCTTTTATGGTGAAGGATTGTTGGATTTAGGAGACTGGAACCCCATCTTCTTAACTTTTAACTGTGTGCTCTGTTACATAACAATGCCTAAGTATAAACTAAAAATGAAATTTTCAGCTTTAAAATAACTTCATTTTACAGTGTTCATAACCCTCTCCTTGTTTGCCCTCCTTATCCCTCCCACTGCCCTTTTGAGCTCCCCTTGTCCCCAAGGGACCAAGAACAATGAACTCTTTTAAGGCTGTTAAATAGAGTCAGTAGTCAAAGCCCTTTGTGGACTTCTGTAGTGGTGGACACATTTGCCAGGATTCATAACCACAATCAGACTTGAACAAGAACAAAATCCATATGTGGTTGCTTTATCAGGCTTAAATCAAAAAGAGGGAGAAAAAGCTCTGAATTAAAGTACACACGTCAGTCCCCATTCTAGTACCATTCTAATTTCATGCCCCATGTCTGTGTATATTATGAAAGCTCTGGCATTGGAAGTATCTGGAAAGTGAAATTATTTGTGCTTTGAAAAGGGGATAGGTAGGGATATGGAAAGTTAAAGACTAATTGTTTCTATCAAGCAGGAAAAAAAACCTGGTCTGCTATTTTTCTCCTCATTTTAATTTTAATTATAAATTAGTTTTTAAAATCATAACAAAATAGACAAGTAATTCTTTATGATACAGCACAAGAATTAAGAAATCATATGTTACTCTGGGATACTTAATGTAGGAAACAAGTTCCTCTGAATGAGACTAGGTATCAGGGAAACAGTTTCATTGCACAGAAATATTTTTGACCTACAGAATTTTATATTCCAATGGCCACAAAATTTTAAGTTGGTATAAAGAAATCTGGCGCCAAAGAACTGATGCTTTTGAACTGTGCTGTTGGAGAAGACTCTTGAGAGTCCCTTCGACTGCAAGGAGATCCAACCAGTCCATCCTAAAGGAGATCAGTCCTGGGTGTTCATTGGAAGAACTGATGTTGAAGCTGAAACTCCAATACTTTGGCCACCTGATGCGAGGAGTTGACTCATTTGAAAAGACCCTGATGCTGGGAAGATTGAGGGCAGGAGGAGAAGGGGACGACAGAGGATGAGATGGCTGGATGGCATCACCAACTCGATCGACATGGGTTTGGGTAGACTCCGGGAGTTGATGATGGACAGGGAGGCCTGGTGTGCTGCAGTTCATGAGGTCGCAGAGTCAGACACGACTGAGCGACTGAAGTGAAAAGTAAAATTTTCAAAGACATTCCTTTGTTTATCCATCTACAGCTTTATATTCTACTGAAAGTTCTTTAAAGGAGAATTTTTTTAATAAATTGAACTATTATAAACTTTTTATTTTTCAGGCAAAGAAGGCAGAAGTATCAACAGTAGAATAGGATTCAACCTAATATCACAAGCACTTGGCACATGATAGCCTCATGATAAATTCTTAATAAATGGATCAGTTTGAGAATTCAGGCATGTAATCTACTCTATCTGGGAAACTCATTATAGAAAAGGACATCATCACCAAGTCAACTTCAAATATTCAACAAAACAGTATATGATTACAAATTAACTACTATACAAACACAAAAACTTATAATAATCCAAAGAATTCTTGAGAATTTCTAATAGTGTCAATGAAAATCAACTGGGGAGAGGCCAGAGTAATCACTTGGTTGGCATTCTAGAAATGCCAGAATTGTAGAGGGCAATGAAACATTAGCCAAAGGGAGAAAAATCCATGCTTAACGATTTACCTTCAATTACTGAAAGTAATTTTGTTTTTTTTTTTTTCCAATTTCATTTTCAAATGAAAGGAAGATAAAACACCAGAAGTCCATGAACTCTGAGATAAATAAAATTTAACTTTTCACGAGCAAGTGTTTAATTTAAACTTGAAGTATTTATTATACATCTTCTGACAGTTTTTAATTTAGACATACTAAATAGGAATTTCAGTTTTCAAACAACTTGCAAATTTAGACTTTAGAGCTAGCACCCAGTTTAAACTTGAGAGCACCAACCCCTCCTTCACACACACAGCCCACTCAGTATCACATCACCCTACTTTACTTTTTTATAACATGTATCACTATTCAAAATAAATGTTAGTTGACTAAATGGGTAGACTTATTCATTTTTAAAAAATTGAGGGAGATGGGAGGGGGGTTCAGGATGGGGAACACATGTATACCCATGGCTGATTGATGTGAATGCATGGCAAAAACCACCACAATATTGTAAAGTCATTAGCCTCCAATTAAAATAAATTAAAAAAATTTACTGAGACCCTATCATATTAAAATAACCATCTCCATTTCTTAATTATAAAATGTGTTTATCAAATGATACTTCCAATTCAGGATGCAGAAAACCTTTCTTTTCTTTTGATCCCACTGTGTTGAAAATATAAACCGCAGAACTTCCCTAGTGATCCAGTGGCTCCCAGCACAGGGGGCCTGGGTTCAATCCCTGGTCAGGGAACTAGATCCCACAGGCCGCAACGAAGAGTTCATGTGTCACAATTAAGATACAGCAAAGCCAAATAAATAAGTAAATATTTTTTTAAATATAAACTGCATTATGTGATAAAAGCTGATTATATCAATGGTATTTTGATAGAGCCACAATAAATTATGACACTAATTTTTAACAAAAAATTTTAAAAGCCATGTGTGTTCATTTTTGTAAGCAAGTACTATGCTGAGATGCTTCAGTGGCTCCTCCAGTTGGCCACTGTTGAATCTGGACCCCCACAAAATATTATGAGAAATGTCATAAACATCATACCTGCCTCATCTCTTACAGTTCTCATAAAAATCCTTCATAACTGGTGCTAATATTTACCACTATTTAACTCATGAGGAAATAGAAGCTCAGAAAGATTAAGTAACTTTCTTCAGATGACTTGACTGTAATTCATATCCACACGGCATCCTGATTCCTGCCTTTAATCTTTATATTATATGGCTTCTTATTAGGAAATAAAGAAAGAGATGTTTAAATAATTGAAATATTTTTTCCCTATAGCCTCACCCTACTTCTTGATATATAGTGTTTTATACCATGTTTAAGAACCTGAAAGGTTTACCCAAGTTCTTGGCTCCCATTCACATATCATTCTCTTTGCCTCAGAGCTAAGGTCTGCAGCAGTTCTCTTTAACTAGAATGACTGCACCCTTCTCTCCATCTAAACATATTATTAGTCTCCTCAACTTTTCTAAGACTCTCCTCAGTGAAGGGATTCCTGAATTGCCTTTCCTGACTCCAGGGCAAAATAATGTCTGCTTATCACTACTGAGCACCAGCACACTACCAGGCAGCAAAGGTTGGGTCTATCTTTGTTTTTCTTCCCTGAATTAGCCAGTAGTTATATTCTCTACCTTATTAACTTGGAGATTTTCCCTGGTGGCGCCGATGATAAAGAATCTTCCTGCAATGCAGAAGACCCAGGTTTGATCCCTGGGTTAGGAAGATCCCTTGGAAAAGGAAATGGCTATCCACTCCAGTATTCTTGCCTGGAGAATTCCAAGTACAGAGGAACCTGGTGGGCTATAGTCCATGGGGTCACAAAGAGCTGGACATGACTGAGTGACTAACACTTTTCTTGAAAGTAAATATCCTGCAAGAAGTGAATTTGTTGTGATTTGTTGTTTTAGTCACTAAGTCATGTCTGACTCTTTGCAATCCCATGGACTTCCCAGATCCATGAGATTTCCCAGTCAAGAATACTGGAGTGGGTTGCCATTTCTTTCTACAGAGGAATTTCCAGACCAAGGGATCAAACCTGCATTTTACTGCTGAGCCACCAAAGAATAGCCAGTAAGTGTTCCCAGTAGTTATTCGCTGAGTTCAGATTGAAGTTTGACAAGTGATTGTATCATTCTGCTGAAAAGCAAAACTCTGTTGACAAGGTCACCAAATCCCTTCCCACTTCAGGCTGTTTGCTTGTACTGGCTGCTCCATATCCCTGTGCCACCTCCAAAACCAGGAAGCACATGGTGTTTCCTGTCTCTCCTGCTACCTTGCAGGAAATTCCACGCTTTGGGTCATTTGAGATTCACTGGCTGGACATGCCAGCAAACGAGACAGAGGAGAAACTGACAGCAAATGCAGACAGCGGAGGGACTTTTGCCTGGCCAGGGGTTTGACTCTCTCTCTTACCTTTCGCTAGCCCTCCTCAAAGTCATGTCTACATATATGTAGTGATCCTGTACACCAATGTAGATTTTACTCGTCCGTTCAGATGTAAAGTCGAAGATTAAGTGATATGAAATACTTTCACTTAAAATATTCATTTCTTCTTAAAACTCTTCAGGAAATTCTAGACTATCATTCTTCTAAAATAATGAGTTGTTTTGTAACAAAAAGGAAGATCATTCCTACTTTTCCATTAAAAATTACCAAAATTCCAACTCACTTTATATCCATCAACAGGAAGAAACTGTTCATAGAAAGAAAGCAAATTAATTTGGAATCATAAAGGGAAGAGTAAAACAGCTAAAATTCAAATAAATAGTGAAGGTCTATTGTTCATTTATCCCTATGTCAGTTCAGACCATCCAAGAAGCAGACATCAAGACAGGATAAGATGGGAAAGACACATGCTGAGAAAAATCCTTGTGAAAGAAAGAGGCAGAGGAGTTGGTGAGAACCTCTAGATTGTGTTGCAGCTTTTTATACTTTTCCTATTTCGATCTGAAGGTCAGATTGTCAGAGTTTTGACAATTTTTAACATATTTCTAGACCCTGATGCTGGGAAAGATTGAAGGCAGGAGAAGGAGGTAACAGGATGAGATGGCTGGATGGTATCATCAACTCAATGGACATTAGTTTGAGCAAACTCTGGGAGACAGTGAAGGACAGGGAAGCCTGGAGTCCATGGGGTTGCAAAGAGTTGGACACAACTGAGCAACTGAACAACAAACAACAAAGCTTATTTTATTCCTGATTAATCAAAAAATGCCTAGGTAGTGTGCCTTAAAAATGGTCACATCTGAAATTAGTATGTGAATTTTTTAAACTGTAATTTCAAAACTGACATCAGTATTCATAAAATCATAGGATGGAAGTAAGTTTGAGTGCCTGGGACCCTTGAGGTCATGAAATTGAGTTTTCCACCCAGATAGACATGGTTGTTCAAAATTTCCCTAAACATTACCCTTGTGAGGAAATAGCTTCATCACAAAGCAATCCAATTTATTACTAGAGAACTTTAATCATTAGAACATCCTCTTTTATCTATTTTTATGTAGCCTTTAGGAAAATCTTATAACCTTCTGCCTAGATCTTCAAGAAGAGACATTAGAAGAAAGTTTCTGGGAGCCTCCTTCTTCTCTGGCCTTGGATAATGAACCCTAGTTCATCTTACCATTTTTTCCATAATATTGTTTCCAGAATCATAAACACTTTAGTCACCCTCCTCCAGATGTGCTATTAATTTTCCAATATCCTTCCAAATATATGGCAGCCAGAACTTGATTGTCCAGCCAAATGAAGTGACTGGTGTTGAGTACCGTGGGATGATCTAGTCTCTGTATTTCTCCTAATGAATTAAATTTGGGGCATCATATGTCACAGCATTGCTTCATGTTGAATTTATGTTTAATGAAAACCTCTAAACTATAAAATTATAAAATTAAATCCAGATAGAACTCCAAAGATGATCTTATCCTACATCCTCTTTCTCAGACAGGGAAATGAAGAATCTAAAAAGATTTGGTGCCAACAGTCACACAGTTAATTTGTGAGATAAACAAGATTAAAATTTAAACATCTAAATACAATGCTTCATTTCGCTTTTAAAATTTTTATTTTCATGCAAAGTGCTTTGAGCTTGTTCTTCCTCCTCATTTTCCACTTAAGTAGTTAGTCTCTTAAGCTAACTGCAAAAGTTTCCATTTATCTTTCTGCATGTGATATTTATGGCTTTGTGGACTCCATGAAATTTCCAGTAACTGGAACTTTTAAAAAGATTAAGTGAAGAAAATTAAGAAAAGCTAGTGAAAAGCCCATAATCTTTGTATTAAAATGGTTCTCTGGTTTTTCCGATGGGATATGTTATTTAATCCCATTCGCCTCTTGAGGGCAGCCCTGTGTACTGCTCTGTCTGGGTCAGTCCCTTTGTCTTGCTTGATCTGATAGCAAAACATCTAATATTAGATAATACTTCTCACTCACTTGTTAGCCACTGACTATCCTTGTCTTCATCCAAGGAACATATGCCACTCTAGAAACGTCTTTGCCTCTGTTAACCTTTGAGTCCTTAAGTAATATCGCCTCCTACTAACTTCATTCAGTTGGATCTCAGAAATGATTGAGCATGATGTTTTATTAGTTCACTCCACCTTACAGAGGCCTAGGTCTCAATCCTCCCCAGTAAAATCTCAGAGTTTGGCACCATGAATTCATCAGTTTATCTCCAACTATTCATGCTGCTGCTGCTGCTGCTAAGTCACGTCAGTTGTGTCCGACTTTGTGCAACCCCATAGACGGCTGCCCACCATGCTCCCCCGTCCCTGGAATTCTCCAGGCAAGAACACTGGAGTGGCTTGCCATTTCCTTCTCCAATGCATGAAAGTGAAAGGTGAAAGTGAATTCACTCAGTCGTGTCCAACTCTTCGTGACCCCATGGACCGTAGCTCACGAGGTTCCTCCATCCATGGGATTTTCCAGACAAGAGTACTGGAGTGAGTTACCATTGCCTTCTCCACCTATTCATGTCCACCTACATTTTCTCAATTACTTGTAGCATGTCAACTATGTAGAGCACATATTAGCTGTCATCCTATTTCACTCAGTTCCTTGCTTTGGCTCTTTAAAACTATTGTCAAAGCTATGAATTTCTTCTAATTAATATACAAATATATATTAAATCAAAGAAAACCAATGTGTTATGCATACATCTTGAATGTATACATTATCAATCTTTTGCATTCAGTTGCAAACATTGACTTGTAAAGTATTTCATAGTACTCTTGCTAGAGTTCCTTGCTAGAAGATACTGACAGGAGCTACCCTATAATAATAAGAAGGAAATGGCACCCCACTCCAATATTCTTGCCTGGAAAATCCCATGGCCGGAGGAGCCTGGTAGGCTACAGTCCATGGGGTCACAAAGAGTTGGACACAACTGAGCGACTTCACTTTACCCTATAATAACATGGCCTGCAGAGCCCATAGATTAAGGTGTCATGACATAGTTCCCAATTGCTAATTCAGTGACTTCATTTTACCTACTGTGTGTTTATTATTGTTAGTCTAGTTTCTATTCCTGTTTATATTCCTAGGCCCTCACCAAGAATAGCATGGAGATAATTTTTTCCATATTTTGTGGCAACTATGGTTGAGAAGAAGAAAGAAAATGACCTGGATAGCACCTCCTCTCTCTACAGCCCCTCTTCCTTGCCTATCAAGGATTGAGTGTGTGTGTGCTCAGCTGCTCAGTCATGTCCAACACTTTGTGACCCTATGGGAGGTAGCATGCTGGGCTCCTCTGTCCATGGAATTTTCCAGGCAAGAATACAGGAGTGGGTTGCCATTTCCTACTCCAGGGAATCTTCCCACCCAGGAATCAAATCCACATGTCCTGGGTCTCCTGCATTGGCAGGTGGGTTCTTTTCCACTGAGCCACCTGGGAAGCCCTCATCAAGGACTGAAGTGAAGTGAAGTGAAGTCACTCAGTCGTGTCCGACTCTTTGTGACACCATGGACTGTAGCCTACCAGGCTTCTCATCCATGGGATCCTCCAGGCAAGAATACTGGAGTGAGTTGCCATTTCCTTCTCCAGGGGATTAGAAGAGGACAAAACTATTAAAATAAAAAAAGAAAATCATTTAAAAATTGCTTCGTAGCCTCAAAAAACCATGGCAAGTTGAAATGTTATATACTTCAGTTCTTTTCACTTATCCATTCATCATCCATTTATCCATCCAAATCTACAAGAAAAATATTTTGAGAGCCCCGACTGTGATCTCAACTGTTTGATCTAGTTAATTTAAGTGAATATCAGCGTGATATAACCTTTTAAGGCTCTGAAATTTATCAAAAATTCACATGAGAATTATGAGAATTTTGCGCTTGCTTTTAGAAAAGATGGTTCCTATGAAACATTTCAATTACTGGAGCCTGACATAGTTAGCAATCTCAGCTCAATGCTCTCTGCATTTGGTTGGCATTGCCTGGTATACCCTGATCTGCCCTGGTAGGCTAGTGTGGATTCTTCATTCTGACTTGGCTGATCCTCTAGGTAGAAGCGTTGCTAACCCCACACTATTGGTCCTTAGGAATCAAGAAAAAGTTTTCCACTGGTTGAGAGGAAGTCAATCACACATTCAAACACAAGAATCACAGAGGCACATATCACTAGATGAATCCTGAAATCACAAATTTAGTTAATACTTCTTGTAACAACTCAAGGCAGTCCAGTGCAGGGCAAAGAGCTACTTTGCCTGCATTCAGATCCTAGCTCTGCCACTTACATATTGTAGGATCATGTTCAAGATTCTTAACGTTTCTCTGTCTCAATTTCTTCAAGACAAGGATAGTAATAATACTTAATTATCAAGATGATTAACACGTTGATACACACATAGAACTTAAATAGCATATGCAAATATTATGTTATTATAATTTACTCACAACCAGCTAATCATAAAAATGAAAACATAAACATATTCCATTATGTTCCAACATTGTAACTTGTGAATCCTGAATGGTGATACTGATATACTATCCATATGTCTTTGGTTTATCATTCCATGGTCTGTCTGATCCCAAACAATATTCAATGGGACAAAACAAAGGATTTTCTCCTGTTGGTGAAATTCTGGCATCAGGCCAGTGAAGGCATGAAATAACAGAAGCTGCTAGTACATGAATACAGTGTTTATTATTATGTATAAATTTGTAGGCAAATGAATGCCTCTGCTTCAGGGTCCAAGTTTCCAACTTTAATGCTAAGTGGGAAACTGAGACAATCATATGTTTGGCAGACTAGTGAAGGGCAGATGAGAGAGGTGAATTTTAACTAGCTTATTAACTCATTCAACATTTTCCCTCACTTGAACATGGGGCCCATTCTGGGCAGGCTTCAATAAACATTCACATACTCATAATAGCAATTAGAGAAAACATTTTAAACATGTTAAACTAAAAATCTAAAAATAAACAAAATCCCAGCCACTGACCTTGAAACTACAAGCAATAGTTCATTATACTTCAGAATCCCAAGTGATATATAAACTTAAAGTAGAGAGCTCATAAAAACCACAGTAGAAAGGAAACAGCTGGTTAGCAGCTACACAGTAATACCATAGGTTAGTTCTCATGACAATGAAAAATAAAACATTTAATTAGAGCCTATATGCTTAACTTTTTATCCCTGATTATTCTGTGGCTAAACAGGAAGGTTCTCCCCTGTTTTATTCCCTTTATCTTTGGGCCCAATCCTACAGCTTTAGATGAAAAGCAAAGATATAAGTATCAGTCACATTATCTTCTTTCTAAATGTAAATTCAAAACTCTAATTCACTCAAAGTAAATATTCACAGCACATCATGACAGAAAGTGTTTTGTTCAGGGAAACCCAAAGAAAGCATGTTAATTATAACTTATATTTTCTCAGCACCTCACTTAGGAGGAGTTCAAAGCAAATGCACGTGTGGAAAAGGTCAGACTTACCAGGCAAACAGGAAAGCTGTGGAGCTTCTTTTCCATTCTAAGTCATCCATATAAGGTGGGGTTTCCTTTTGTGTTTAAGTTTAGACAGCATCAGAAAAGTCAAACCACAGGAGAATGATGAAGGTTGTGCTAAAATGTGGCTGATGTCTATGTTGTTTATGCCCAGCACAACTCTTTGGTGGAAAGTCTGAATCAGCTTCTCTGAGAACTTTATTACATGACCTCATCAAAAACTTTTATTGTTTAAAAAATTAGCACACTTGATTAAGTTCAGCTTGGTACCTAAAGAGCCAAATAAATCACGAGTTTCACATAAAAGTCTGTTAATGGCAGTTCTTTAAATCCTGAAAATGGCAAGTAGAATAATGAATTAGAATCCATTCTTGTTTCCTTTTGAGAATAAGGGAAAGTAATCATTTAACAGCATGAATTTAGGGGAACATCAATCCCAGGGAATCTGGGATTGATCCCAGATTTTTGGTAGGCACTTTGAGAATATAAAGTTAAATCTCAAAATTCAAGAAACCCTTAAGATACAGGAGCCATAGATAGTTTTTATAATCAAGAAAGGGCATAGTACTATGTGAGTTTACCACCATCCCCCCACCCCCCGCCCTACACACACACACAAAGCAACTGTAGTTCAGTGGTAGGAAAGGTCAAATATATCCACAGCCATGGAAGGCAATCATTACTCAACAGAGATAGGAAATAGAATTTGAAAAATACTTTCAAGGAGGATGTTATAACAATAAAACAAGACCGTGTCATGGAAAACAGTATGGCATGTAAGGGGAGCAGTAAGCCATACCATGTTATATTTCAATTATGTCTCAATAAAGCTGAGGGAAAGGGAGCCAGTGAGTGGTCCAGTAGAGTTAAAGATGAGTTAGGTTCAGAATGATGACAAGCAGTATATTATTGGACCTGAAAGTGAGGATGTGAATTCCAGCTCTATCACTTATGGATCTTGTGACATTGAATAAGTTATGCCCATTCTCAAGCCTGTCTTCTCTTTAATAAAGTGGAGCTATTAATTGTACATACTGCATATAATTTCTGTGAAAGTTAAATGAGATAATCACTGTGATACTCATAAATGCACACAGTATGTCATATTCATCTTTATATGACCAGAAACAAGCACAGTGCTTCAAATACAGTAAGTGCTCAATATATGTTAGCCTCTCTGATTGTTATGAATTTTCAGGTAAAACTAGAAAGGTAGTTAGATCCACCCCAGCAAAGCCATGACTGTCAGACAAAGGGGTTTGAATGTACACAGAAAAATAGAGAGCCACTGGTAGCTTGTGCAATCAGAGCACTGGGTAAATTAATCTATAAAACAGATTGTAAGGAAACTAGAGTTAGGACTATACTAAGGAAAAACAGAAGAGAGCCTAATAAAGAGGAGAAAGGTAGAAGAGATATCTTGAAAGACTCAGCAGTAAACCATAAGAAACTCAGAGAAGATTCTCTGTATCTTCATAAAAAACAAACGAAAGGACTGAATTCAGAAAGGACTTGAGCTCAACATTAGACTGACCACTGGGTAATAAAACATTCTCTAGGGCTTGGATATCCTTAAGACATAAATTCCAAATAAATGAGACATTTATTGGCAGGAAGCTTCTATCTTAAGTGAAAAATAAACAAATAAAGCCAGGAAAACAGATTATTTCTATGACTTAGATCTAAATCTAAATCCTAAGGGAGACATTTATTTAATGAAGTAGTTAAGAGTGCTGACTGCCATACTGCCAGCATTCAGTCCCAGTTCCATCGCTTTCTGGCTAGGCAGCAAATTATTTAACCACTCCATGCTTCAGTTTGCTTTATCTGTGAAATACTTGGACCTACTGGTATCTAATTAATGTCAATGTCTATTTCAAGAGTTTTTTTTTTAGGATTAATGACTTCTTACACCTTAAATGTGTAGGACTGTGCCTGATACACAATTAGCTACAAATAAATGTTAGTTATCTTAATTCCTAAGTTATTTCTGTTTGATCTAGGTGGAGATTTACTGGTGGCACATGGATCACTCACAAATGCTATACAACTTCCCTGAGCCTTGCAAGGATTGACTCATATACCACATTGCACGTCTACTCTAATAAGACTGATTAGTTTTCCACTTCACTCCACCTGCCACATCCCAAAGATATAAGATTTAATAATCTTACATGTAATGTGAAATATTATTCCTCCTTGCATGCATATTCATATCATACAGTGAAAGAGCTCTAGAGACCAAGCATTACAGCTTCAGGTGACTGATAACAAACTATTAAAACAAATTCCTTTTTGAGTTTAAAAATCTGAAAGACCGGGAGATCCCTGGTGGTCAAGTGGCTAAGATTCTGCACTCCCAAAGCAAGGGGCCCAGGTTCCATCCCTGGTCAGGGAAATAGATCCCACCTGCTGCAACTAAGAATTTACATGGTGCAACTAAGAACCAGAGAAGCCAAATAAATAAATAATATTTTTTTAAAAAATATTGAAGATCAATGCTACTGTGATTTTAAAAAGTGACATTTTCCAACATGTGTTACAGAACCAAAACCCATATTGAAAGTTTCTCCTATATATGCATTTAAAAGAAAATGAAACAACTTTGTGTTATCTTCTTGGTTAATGAATTTTAAAATAATGTAAAATGTTCTGCTGTTTATCACCACAAGGCAGACAGTTATTGTGTAACTACTGTATAGAGATATAAAATGTAGATAATGTGTTCATAAATAATGAAACATTATACTATTTATCACCACAAAAATACTATAAAAATAGAAAATGCCTATCAATTCAAGAATTTTATATTACATTCTAATATACAAACTTCCCATTGCTTGTCATAGGCCTTTTCAAGCCTTTGGCAATTGATTATTGTTTAATGATAGAGGAACTATTCTAAACAACTCATTATATTGAAACTATATTTTGGATCAATAAAGCATCTGTTGAAATTTTAACTACCCTGAATTATTAATTTAGTGTTGTTATGGACATGCTAAATGAATCAATTCCTTCACCCCTATTGGGTATAAGCTAAATGCATTGGAGGCTTCCCAGGTGGTTCAGTGGTAAAGAATCTGCCTGCCAATACAGGAGACATAAAAGACGCTGGTTCAATCCCTGGGTTGGAAAGATTCCCTGGAACAGGAAATGGCAACCCACTCCAGTAGTCTTGCTTGGAGAATTCCATGGACAGAGGAGCCTGGAGGGCTACAGTTCGTGGTGTTGTAAAGAGTTGGACACAACTGAGTGACTGAGCACAGACATAAGTGCATTGGAAATCCCTGTTTCTTGATATCTGAAAAAAAATAAGAAAGGAAGAATGAGCGACAGACTTTAAAAACATCATTCAGAAGGCTGACAAGTGAATTATTGCAAGTTACCACAGTTTCAATTTCTAGGCAACTACTTTATTGACTTCAACATTCTCCTTTAAAGCAAAATATAATTAAATGTATCTTGACCTGTTAAAGGGATCTCAACCTGATCTCACACTGATCGGGAAGTGACAATCATGAATGCCAAAAAAGATCCATTGAAAGTCCAGGTGACCTTTCCAGAAAATATTTGTGTAGTGACTCTGTAAGTCAAACTAAAAGACCATTCATGATAATTTCATGAAACGACATCCGTCTAGATAAAGCCAACCATGTTTTTACATCACTTCATAATAGAAAGGAACATGATTAAGTGTTCACAACTGTTATCCTCTTATTCATCTTCTTTATCAGCAAATAAAACAAAACATGAAAGAAATGAGCTGATCTTTAACCAGAGAAAAAAGAAAATACTCCACCTTTTGCATATCAGTACTGGCAAACGTATTGCCAAGCTCTAGACTCAACAGACCTTACAATTACCTGCAGCTAATGGACAGTAACAACATTCAAATTCCTCCCAACAGAGCTACCCAGATGCAATTTATCTCATTACCTCTTGGAAACTGGGTGTCTATGTTTTGTTTGCAGAGTCAGTTCCATCCCTGTTATTCTTCAAAGCAGGAAATTAGCAGAAAGCAGTGAGAACTTAAAGAACTCAAACTTCATTTAGAATGCCCTTGCATTCAAATCCTAGCAGCCCTATTTATTAAATGTTTGATACTGAGCAAGCCAGTTTTCTAAACCTCAGCTTTCCTCTACAAAGTAGATGCATGCAAAGGGTTTAGCACATTCCCTGGTCCAACATAAGCCCTTCAGTTCAGGTCAGTTCAGTTCAGTCACTCAGTCGTGTCTGACTCTGTGACCCCATGAATCGCAGCATGCCAGGCCTCCCTGTCCATCACCAACTCCCAGAGTTCACTCAGATTCACATCCATCGAGTCAGTGATGCCATCCAGCCATCTCATCCTCTGTCATCCCCTTCTTCTTCTGCCCCTAATCTCTCCCAGCATCAGAGTCTTTTCCAATGAGTCAACTCTTTGCATGAGGTGGCCAAAGTACTGGAGTTTCAGCTTTAGCATCATTCCTTCCAAAGAAATCCCAGGGCTGATCTCCTTCAGTAAAATTACTATTACAACCTAACTCCCTCCAAGAGAAAAAAAAAAAAAAAAGAAATATAGTCTTATCAGTTGTACTTAGTCAAGAGCGGTAAATTTATTTAGCATCAAAGGCATGATGATTTGTGAGTGGATAAGAGCTTTTGGGTTAGTTACTTTCAGTTAGAAGAGACAGCAGTAGAGAGATAAGCAAGGTCAGGATTCAGTTTTTAGGAGGACTGAATAAGATCTCCTAATCACTGTAGCCATTGTGTGTGTGCTCAGTGCTGTTGGACTCTGCAATTATGTGGACTGTAGCCCACCAGGCTCCTCTGTCCATGGAGATTTACAGGCAAAAATACTAGAGTGGATTGCCATTTCTTACTCCAGGGGATCTTCCCAACCCAGGGATTGAACCCATGTCTCCTGTGTTTCCTGCATCGATAGACAGATTCTTTACCACTGAGTCACCTGGGAAGCCCTAGCAGCCATTAATTTTTTAAATCAGTTACATAAATGATCAAAATTATTCTAGCGTTGAGTACAGCAGAAGACACAGATGAGGAAGGAATTGAAGACTAGGGCCCAGTTAGAAGTCAACAGTAATAAATCAAGCTGGAGAAGCTTAGGACCCAAACTAAGGCAATGAATAAAATTAAGTAAAATGGAAAAATCCTGATGCAATTTCAATACATTTGTTGTAGTCAGATTCTGAGTTCTTAGCCTTAGGTCTGTGGGGAAGATTTGTCTATATTATGTGAGGAAAGGAACAAAGCAATGCTCATAGTGAAGTTCAAAGAATATACATATATATATATACATATATATAAACTTATTGACTTANGGAGGGCTACAGTTCGTGGTGTTGTAAAGAGTTGGACACAACTGAGTGACTGAGCACAGACATAAGTGCATTGGAAATCCCTGTTTCTTGATATCTGAAAAAAAATAAGAAAGGAAGAATGAGCGACAGACTTTAAAAACATCATTCAGAAGGCTGACAAGTGAATTATTGCAAGTTACCACAGTTTCAATTTCTAGGCAACTACTTTATTGACTTCAACATTCTCCTTTAAAGCAAAATATAATTAAATGTATCTTGACCTGTTAAAGGGATCTCAACCTGATCTCACACTGATCGGGAAGTGACAATCATGAATGCCAAGAAAGATCCATTGAAAGTCCAGGTGACCTTTCCAGAAAATATTTGTGTAGTGACTCTGTAAGTCAAACTAAAAGACCATTCATGATAATTTCATAAAATGACATCTGTCTAGATAATGCCAACCATGTTTTTACATCACTTCATAATAGAAAGGAACATGATTAACATGATTAAATCACTTTGCTATATACCAAAAACTAACACATTGTAAATCTACTGTACTTCAAAAAAATAAATTTTAAAAATAGACCAGTACTCAATTGTTTCTTAAAAAATAATATTAATACAGATAATAGGGTAACAAAATGGTGCCTTAGTTATATATTCAATAAAATGAGAATAATAATGGTACCTGACATATGTTATTTTAAAGATTATATAAATTAATATATGTAGAACATCAATACCTGATATATACTAAATAATTTTAGTTATTCTTAAAATAATGGTAGTGATAGCATTGTTGTATAAATTATGAACCAGATAAGTAAATGACCATAGATTTCATCTTAGCATTCCATTCAAATCTTTATTGTTTTTAACATATAATTCTTAGAAAGCTTTAAAACAATCTTATTATCTGAGTAAAACTGAGACAAAAAGAATGCTAAGCATGAAAACGAATGAGTGCTGAGGAATAAAACAGGAAAGCTAGAAAGTAAAACACCATAGGAAAAGAAAGCTGATGTTTATTAGGGCAGTTGCTTAATATATATAGATTCACGTAATCCTCAACTTTTTCATTCCCAAATTTATCACAAAGGAGACATTGATCAGCAAATTAGACACGGGAAAAAAACACACCTGAATTTAGAATGAAAAGACAAACCAGAGAGATTCTTCTAGAACTCAGATCAAAGAGATCGAAAATACATACATATACATATATATAAACCAATAAAAGTATAGATCAAAAAAAAACACCCAATCACAGTATAAATATAATAGGAACTTCTGAATAAGAGTAGCGGAAGCATCGATATTCAAAGGAATAATGGGAAAAAAAATTTTCTGATGTAATAAAAAAAGGCTTTAGTCTGAAAACTGAGAGTACACACTGTACTTTAGATGAACTTCATGAAAACAGAACCACACCTACATGAATCTAGACCTAACCCATATTTTTTAGGGGCTGAAATTCTACTAGTATGCATGGGCCTGGGCTACTAATAGGTGTGCAAGAGACCACCAAGCCAGTAGTGATTTGTGCAACAATCTCACACATTCAAAGCATCTCCAGCTCTTCCTAGAATGAGTCTGAGTTGTAAAATATATGTGTATGTATGTGTGTGTGTTTGCATGTACACACCCATGCATGCACACATCTTTGTACTCAGCGAGAACAAAAGATGGGGAAATAAAGACTGAGTATACCTTATTTTCAAATAACAAAATCATTTCTTAAAAAATTTCTTATCTGTAAGCTCAGTACCTATTCAATATGATAAGATTGATATAGAACATTTTTGATTGAACTTGGTGGAATGAACAATTATTCATTGTGATTGATTAAAAAATCAATAGCTGAAATAACAGATTAAACTAGAAAGATGTTTATTTCTCCTGATTTTAAGTAGTCCTGGGCTGTTACGACCAGGTACTCAAATTCTATCTTACTGATCTACCATCCCTAGGGCTCTGCCCACACCCCACATAGTACAAGATGGCTTACCACCATATCCACATTCTATGCAGCAGAATGGAGGGACACACCATTCCCTTTAGGGAATTCACAACATGTTGTTCAGAGCCCAGTCATATAACCATATGCCAGTACAGAGAAAAATGAGAAATATAATATTTAGCTGGTCAACCACATGCCAAAATAAAATTCTACAGAAATAAGGGGAAATAGATTCTCGATAGACAGCATTACTTTACTAGTGTGTGAGATGAGTGCAGTTGTGCGGTAGTTTGAGCATTCTTTGGCATTGCCTTTCTTAGGGATTGGAATAAAAACTGACCTTTTCCAGTCCTGTGGCCACTGCTGAGTTTTCCAAATTTGCTGGCATATTGAGTGCAGCACTTTCACAGCATCATCTTTCAGGATTTGAAATAGCTCAACTGGAATTCCATCACCTCCACTAGCTTTGTTCGTAGTGATGCTTTCTAAGGCCCACTTGACTTCACATNATAGAATGATAACTGACCTTTTCCAGTCCTGTGGTCACTGCTGAGTTTTCCAAATTTGCTGGCATACTGAATGCAGCACTTTCACAGCATCATCTTTTAGGATTTGAAATAGCTCAGCTGGAATTCCTTCACCTCCACTGGCTTTGTTTGTAATGATGCTTCCTAAGGCCAACTTGACTTTGCACTCCATGATGTCTGGGTCCAGGTGAGTGATCACACCACTGTGGTTATCTGGGTCACTAAGATCTTTTTTGTATAGTTCTTCTGTGTATTCCTGTCATCTCTTAATATCTTCTGCTTCTGTTAGGTCCACCCTGTTTCTGTCCTTTACTTTGTCCATCTTTGCATGAAATGTTCCCTTGGTATCTCTAATTTTCTTGAAGAGATCGCTAGTCTTCCTGATTCTGTTGTTTTCCTCTATCTCTTTGCATTGATCACTGAGGAAGGCTTTCTTGTCTCTCCTTGCTATTCTTCGGAACTCTGCATTCAGATGCTTTATCTTTCCTTTTCTCCTTTGCTTTTTGCTTCTCTTCTTTTCATAGCTATTTGTAAGGCCTCCCAAGACAGACATTTTGCATTTTTGCATTTCTTTGCCATGGGGATGGTCTTGATCATTGTCTCCTGTAATGCTCAAAATTCTCCAAGCCAGGCTTCAGCAATAC
>SJYA01001556.1:1946533-1964735 GCA_006410615.1 Neotragus moschatus | reverse complement strand
ATTGAAAAGCAGAGACATTACTTTGCCAACAAAGGTCCGTCTAGTCAAGGCTATGGTTTTTTAGTAGTCATGTATGGATGTGAGAGTTGGACTGTGAAGAAAGCTGAGCGTGAAGAATTGATGCTTTTGAACTGTGGTGTTGGAGAAGACTCTTGAGAGTCCCTTGGACTGCAAGGAGATCCAACCAGTCCATTCTAAAGGAGATCAGCCCTGGATGTCTTTGGAAGGAATGATGCTGAGGCTGAAACTGCAATACTTTGGCCACCTCATGTGAAGGGTTGACTCATTGGAAAGGACTCTAATGCTGGGAGGGATTGGGGACAGGAGGAAAAGGGGATGACAGAGGATGAGATGACTGGGTGGCATCACCGACTCGATGGTTGTGAATTTGAGTGAACTCCAGGAGATGGTGATAGACAGGGAGGCCTGGCATGCTGCGATTCATGTGGTCGCAAAAAGTCGGACACGACTGAGCAACTGAACTGAACTGAACTGAACTAAGACAGCTACTACTCTAACATAGTTGTCTGTTAAACTTCCACCTAGAGAATTCTGAGGCGCTTTTGCAAATGTCTCCAGGACACAGCAGGAACACCTAAGTGACACTAACAGTACATTCATCCAACAATGGCAGTCAACACGTTCTTAAAGAATGGTCCATGAGCATTTGAAAGATTGTGTTTTCTACCATTGTTGGGCCATATGTATAAACGTTGGGCCATTAAATATAATTTGAAATAACTAAAATGGAAAAGATTTATATTCTCTGACCAAACTAGAGTTAAGCTATATATCAGAAGAGGGAAATCTGTGAAAATCCCCAAATATTTAGAAATTAAATAAAAGCCTTTTGAATAACCCATGGTCAAGGAGAAATCACAAAAGTAATCAGAAAATATTTTTAATTAAATGACAATGAAAGCACAGCATGTCAATATTTATCCAGTTCAGCTGAAACAGTGTTATGGGAAAAAAGGTATAACGTCAAGTGTTTACATTAGAAAGGAAAAAAGTCCGAAAATTCACGGTCTAAGCTTTCACCATAAACAACTTAAGCCAGTTAAAACTAAAATAGAGAAAAGAAAAGAATGAGAAATTGAGCAAAACAATCAATGAAATAGGAAATACACAATAGAAGAGTGGAATAAAAACTTCAGTTGTTTTAAAAAAAAATCAATATAGTTGATAAGCATATAGCTAGACTTATTTTTAAAATAAAGTATTAATACCATGAATAAAAGAGAACCATCACTACATGTTTTTTGGATAGTAAAGGGATAATAATGGAATATTATAAAAAATAGAATGCAATATTATCTATTTGCTTATTTAGATAAAATACTAAAATACAAAGGAAACTTAGGTTCAAGTGGCTTCATTAATGAATTATATCAAATATTAAGAAATAAATTATATTAATACTACACAAATTTGCCTCAAAAATGTTTCAACTCATTTTAGAAGGTTACCATGGATAGAGGAGCCTGGTGGGCTGCAGTCCATGAGGTCGCACAGAGTCAGACGCGACAGTGCGACTTCACTTTCACTTTTCACTTTCATGCATTGGAGAAGGAAATGGCAACCCACTCCAGTGTTCTTGCCTGGAGAATCCCAGGGACAGAGGAGCTGGTGGGCTGCCAGCTATGGGGTCGCACAGAGTTGGACCTGACTGAGGCGAATAAGCAGCAGCAGCAGCAGCAGCATTTCTCTAACACCAAAACCAGATAAAAGCATTACTGAAAATATTTTCTAATTTAAATAACTACAGACCAAAATTCTCATGAATGTAGTTGCAAATATTCATAATAGAATATTACCAAATTTAACACAGCATTATATAAAAATGACAATACATCATAAATAGTGTATTGCAGAATTTCAAGGCTGCATAACATTTGAAAAATCAATAAATGTAATTCAACACATAAATAAAGGAAGAATCATAAAGTCATCTCAGCTGGTACAAAAACTAATACTCTTTCATGATAAAAACTCTCAATCAACTAGGAATAGAAAAAAATTCCCCTAACTTGATAAAGGATTTTTGTGACTCTTACAAACTAGCATCATACTTAATGTTGAAATATTAAATACTCCCCCACCACAGCCCATAACTTGGAACAAGAAATAATGTCCACTTTCATCATTTCTATTCATGTTTTATTGGAGTTCCAAACCAGACCAATAAAGGGAGAAAGAAAAATAAAAAGCATGAATATTGGAAAGAAAAAAGTAAAATGTCTTTGTTTTCAAGTAGTGTACCAAATCCCAAGAAATCTACTAAAAGCCTACTAGATTTAATAAATCAATTTATAAAGGCAGCAGATTATAAAATCAATATATAAGAAGTATTTGTTTCTACTTACTAGCAAGAAACAAGCGCAAAATTAAAATTTTCAAATGTTATTTTTAGTACATCAATAACCATGAAATTCTTAGAGATATATAATATAAAATATGTGCCAGACTTGTACAAGCAAAACTATAAAAAATTGCTACAATAAATGAATGAAAAATTAGCTAAATGGAGACATATACTATGTTCATAGATTAGAAGACTCAATGCTGTTAAGAGGTCAATTCTTTTCCAAGAGGTTTACCGTTTCAGTGAAATTCTGGTAAATATTCAGACAGCTTTATGATAAAAATAGGCAAGGTGATTCTGAGATTTAAATCAAAATGCTAAAGACTTCAAATAGCCTAGACTAAATTTTTTGAAAGAATAAAATTTAAGCACTTACTCTTTGATTTCAAGATTCATTATAAAGCCACAGTCATCAAGACAATACAGTATTGATTTAAGGACGGGCACACAGATCAACAGAATGAAGTACCCATAAAGTGGCTTTCCTGGTGGCTCAGGGGTAAAGAATCCTCCTGCAATGCAGGAGCCACAGGTTCGATCACTGGGTTGGGAAAATTCCCTGGAGGAGGGCATGGCAACCCACTTTAGTATTCTTGCCTGGAGAATCCCATGGGCAGAAGAGCCTGGCAGACTACAGTCCATAGGCTTGCAAAGAGTTGGACACGACTGAAGCAACTTAGCACGCATGCATATGTTCCATAAATGGACCCATACATATATGATCAATTGACTTTTAACAAACGTTCCAAAGTACTTCAGTGAAGAAAGAATAGTGATTTCAACAGGGAGTTCTAGAAAACTGGATATCCATGTAGGAAATTGAGCCTCAACTCATTTTACACTGCAAATAAAAATGAATTTGAAATTGATCACAGACCTAACTATAAATGATGAATCTATAAAATTTAAAGAAGAACGTAGAGAAGAGTTTTACAATACTTGGTTAGAGAATTACTAGACAGAACACAAAAAGCATGCATCAGTCCATATACAAATGGGAAAGTCTAAATTAAAAAGAGACAATTCCAAGTGCTAGTGAAGATGTAAAACAACTGCAACTCTCATACATTTTGGCTGGAGGAG
This sequence comes from Neotragus moschatus, assembly GCA_006410615.1. Lineage (NCBI taxonomy): Eukaryota > Metazoa > Chordata > Mammalia > Artiodactyla > Bovidae > Neotragus > Neotragus moschatus. Next base: position 1,961,287 of record SJYA01001556.1, on the reverse strand, counting down.
CAAAGAGATTTCAATTCAGTAGTGTCTTGAGTGACCTCAGAAAAATCATAAACAACTCTATGGAGTCCCTTCCCAAACTTTCATCTGGTACAATATCCCCTCTACTCTGTGAGTTCCTGAAGCTCCCCTTTTCAGTTCTTCAATAAAAAAGCTGGCACTCTGTTATCCCTCTCTGCCACTCAATACTGTGACTGGCATGCACCTCTGGACTCAGCGGTGGGAGGACAGATATAGAAAAGCAACAATAAGGGTTTACCCCCTCTCTTGAGACCTTACATCCTCCAATCTGAGAAGAAAGGTCCATTCCCCCAGAGTGTGAGGCACCTATAAACCTTCACTGACGCCACTGACACTCTGCCACTTTCCTGATCCTATACTTTGGACTAAAAACCTTTTGAAGCTCTTCCTGTTCACACTTCTATGTGCACTTATAGATTCTGGTTGCCTTGAGCCTAAGCTAAAGGATACCAGAGGAAAAAATGATGAATTTAACCACTGTTTTCTTCAAATTGTGGTCTCCTTCCCCACCACGTCTGCTACCATTTATTTTTTTAGGATCTGCAAATGCTTGTTCTATGCATTCAGTCCAGGATTTATAGCTGCATTTGGTGGGAGAGACAAGGTAGAATGTACTCTAAATGACTCTCACCATATTCACTCCATCTCTGCATACAGACTATGGCAACAAAGAACTGTGCTTTTATTAATTTTAGTGTTGTTAAGTGATGCTAAATTTTCATCTTAGAGAATAAAAACAATCTGAATATTCACCAAGTAAAACCATATACAACAGAAATAAAATTGTCCCCAGACAACACTATCTAGCCAATAAATAATAAAGAGTTAAGAGTAGACCTTTTTTTAGCAGGGTGGAGATTCTTCATCAGAAGTACACATAAATTTTTTTAATTGCCAAAATATGGTTTAATGGTCAAAATACAGTAAGTCACTTTGTTATATAATCAGTAAATTATTTTCACAAGTGGACTTAATAAACTCTTCACTGATATAAAATATGTAGTGTTTAACACCACTGCTTAGTCAGTAAATGCCTCTTGGTGCCTCCTTCAGACATCATAGTGAAAAAGTGAAAGTGTTAGTCGCTCAGTAGTGCCCAACTCTTCGGGACTCCATGGACTATAGGCCACCAGGCTCCTCTGTCCATGGAATTCTCCAGGCCAGAATACTGGAGGGGGTTGTCATTTTCTTCTCCAGGGGATCTTCTCAACCCAGGGATTGAACCCAGGTCTCCTGCACTTCAGGAAGATTCTTTACCATTTGTGCTACCCAGGAAGCAGGTAAGTAAGTAAATGTTGTTTCAAATTCTAGAGTAGGATTCTAAGAGGTGGAAAAGATGTGAGGGAGAACTCGTTCAAATACATCTTCCAGTTTAGGAGTCAGGCAAGAAGAAAATTCTCCCAAAGGAGAGGCAATTCATTTGACTTTCACCTTAATTGTTCTTGATTGATAACGCCAAGTGGATGGCACCAGTGGTTCACTCCTCCAACCCCTCATTTTGGAATGAGGCTCTCATCCACGAAGCTGCTGAGTTCGTCCACTGCCTTGCCCAAGACCTCACCCCTCTGGGACAGCCCACTTTGACCTAAAGATAGTCAGTGTGAGAAGGGAGTTCCCAGGGGCAGGAATGGGCTAAAAATCTTGTCCCAATTCAAGAAAAATCTGAAGAGCAACCTGAACTCCTTGGGATGGCTGAAGATCACAGTTTGCCTTCTGCTCAAATCTGCTTCCAGTGTTGTGCTGCTGCTGCTAAGTCGCTTCAGTTGTGTCTGACTCTGTGCGACTCCATAGATGGCAGCCCACCAGGCTCTGCCGTCCCTGGGATTCTCCAGGCAAGAACACTGAAGTGGGTTGCCATTTCCTTCTCCAATGCATGAAAGTGAAAACTCAAAGTGAAGTCACTCAGTTGTGTCCGACTCTTCATGACCCCATGGACTGCAGCCTACCAGGCTCCTCTGTCCATGGGATTTTCCAGGCAAGAGTACTGGAGTAGGTTGCTATTGCCTTCTCCTCCAGTGTTGTAGCTGAGACCATTCTCCAATAAACTTTCCTCAAATAAACCTCGATTTCTATAAACTCTTTTTTCAAACTAGTCTAAGACAACTGAGCAAGAAAGAGGGATAGGGAAAACACATTTACACACACTACGGTGTGCAAATTAGTTTATCAGATCAGTTTTTCTTGCTTTGCAGAAGGGAATTAAAGTAACCCCAAAGTATTAAATCACCTAAGAGAGGGCAGAGTATGGGGGAAAATGCAAATCTTTTGATTCAGTAATTTAACTCCAAATGAAATAGCTAAAGTAGTTACCAGAAAACCACATGAATATTTGTTTAAGAATGTTTATTGAACCATTATACATAAAAGTGAAAAGTGTGAAAAATCTAAATGACCAAGATGAGACAGGCGAGTTCAATAAATTATAGAAATCTCATATGATGGCTGTTCTATTAAAGAGCAAATTATATAATGTTAAGAGAAAAAAGTTTAACGTATATGATCTCAATGGGATTAAAATGTTTACAGATATGCATTTTTAAGATAACTTGCTACTTGTTAAAAACATTGATAATTGTTCTTTTCTTTGTTTCTCTGATCCTATAAATCTTTACAATGAAATTGTATTGTTTATAACCAGAAAATAATCATGATTTTATAAAAGTTAGTTTCAACAAATATTTAGAGCAAATTTAACTAGTAAAAATTACTAAAATGAAAGGAAAAATATACTTTCTAAAGATTTTTCATGCTTTTCTTTTAGACATAAAGGCAAAAATAATAACTTAGGCAAGACAGTGAACTTGTAGAATATTTCCACAACTGAAATTTATACTTATATTTTCACACTTATTAAGAGAAGTTTCCTTGTTTTGTGGGGCCTGATGGGAACTAATTCTATTTTAAAATTAAATCCTCATAAAATGTCTACCTGTGTGTACTTTTGAGTTTAAAGGAATTTCTTTTGTGGATAAAGCAGCTTGACAATCATGACTATAAAATACAGAAGAATGGTGGTTTAATCGCTAAGTTGTGTCTGACTCTTGCGACCCTGTGGACTATAGCCTCCCAGGCTTCTCTGTCCACGGGACTTCCCAGACAGGAATACTGGAGTGGGTTGCCATTTGCTTCTCCAGGGGATCTTCCTGACCCAAGGATCAAAGCGGTGTCTCTTACATTGCAGGCAGATTCTTTACCACTGTGCCACCAGGGAAGCCTGTAGAAGACTAAGTATACCAAATAGTCCTTCATAAGAACATATTATGAACATATAAAGACAGTAGGCAGGGACTAATTGCTTGTGGGATTATATTTTATATAACTAAATAAGCAAATATAAATAAATATACATTTAAGAATTGTACACAAGAAGTGCAAATGAACTATCAATAAAAAAAGTTACAGAAATGGATATGTATTCTCTGAAGACAAGACACTTCAAATGACAAGACACTTCAAATGATAAGCAAATATCACATAAGACTTATGATTATGATAATTACTTAACAGATTTGAACTTACAAGGTCGGTATACATATATATAGGTATATATATACACACACATATGTGGGCTGGTAAAGAATCCTCCTGCAATGTGGGAGACCTGGGTTCAATCCTTGGGTTGGAAAGATCCGTTAGAGAAGGCAAAGGCTACCCACTCCAGTATTCTGTTCTGGAGAATTCCATGGACTATATAGTCCATGCAGAGAAGGCAATGGCAACCCACTCCAGTACTCTTGCCTGGACAATCCCATGGACAGAGGAGCCTGGTAGGCTGCAGTAAATGGGGTCACTATGAGTCAGGCATGACTGAATGACTTCACTTTCACTTTTCACTTTCATGCACTGGAGAAGGGAAATGGCAAACCACTTCAGTGTTCTTGCCTGGAGAATCCCAGGGTTGGGGGAGCCTGGTGGGCTGCCGTCTATGGGGTCGCACAGAGTCAGACACAATTGAGTGAATTTCACTTTCACTTTCATACACACATATACATTTGTAGGATGTTCTTCAACACAACAAAGCTAGTTTTGCTTGAAGTTTAGTCAAAGGATGAGAAACAATGAAACAGAAAAAGCAACAGTGGATTCTTTTAGCCAAGTAATATCTTCTATCTTCTTATATAGCTGTTTTTGTTGTTTTTACTAAGGAAATGAATTTCCACACCAAAATTGGAGGAAAAAAATCACAGTGAAGAATGTAAATGGCAACATTCAGGATGAATAGGAAGCAATCATTGGGAGAAGAGGCTGGTCTTCATTTCACTGAGAGCCAAAGAAGGTGAAAAGCAGTCAACATTACTAATTCTACTATCCATAATCTAACTGGTGTGTTATCTCAAGGGCACATTCTCTTTAGTAGGAGAGAGAGGATAAATACTCATGGAAGTAGCTATGGGTCACACAGAATAGACTCTTCAGAAAAATGCATTGTGTCTGAACAGTCAACACAAATGATTAAGCACAATGCAGGTGAATAAGAGGACAATGAGGCCAGCCCCCTATAATTATAAATCCCACCTTGGAAAATGTGATTACCCTATATCAAGCATTATGCTATTATGCTTGATAATGCATTTGTAATTCTAAAATATTTTTAACTGACTTAGCTAGGAATGATTGAAGGTGGGAGGAGAAGGGAACGACAGAGGATAAGATGATTGGATGGCATCACCGACTCAGTGGACATGAATTTGAGTAAACTCCGGGAGTTGGTGATGGACAGGGAAGCCTGGCATACTGCAGTCCATGGGATCGCAAAGAGTCGGACACAACTGAGCGACTGAACTGAACTGAACTGAGACAAATTTAATTCATGGTTGAAAAATAATATCTAAGATAGAAAAAGAATTATGCCTTATCCAGTCTTATATGAAAACAATTTTTAAATCAACTATGTTGCATGTTAGCATGTTGTGTGTGTCCTCAGTCATCTCTGACGCTTTGTGACCCTATGGACTGTAGCCTGCCAGGCTACCCTGTCCATGAAATTTTCCCAGCAAGAATACTGGAGTAGATTGCCATTTCCTCCTTCAAGAGAGCTTCTTGACCCCGGGATCGAACCCAGGTCTCCTACAGCTCCTACACTGAAGGAGGATTCTTTACAGCTGAGCTACCAGGGAAGCTCTTAAATCAACTACTCATGCCTGCTAATTTGCTTCAGTCATGTCTGGCTCTTTTTGACTCCATGAAGCGCCTCTGTCTATGGGATTCTTCAGGCAAGAATACTGGAGTGGGTTGCCATCCCCTCCCCCAGGGAATCTTCCTGGCCTAGAAATTGAACCCACATCTCTTATGTCTCTTGCTTTCGAAATCAGGTTCTTTACCACTAGCACCACAAGGGAAGCCCCAACTCTATTTAAATTTAAATACATAGATAAATAGAGATTTAGATGCTAACCGAGCCCTTCTCTAGGTGGAAGTCTAATCAACTTTGCTACACCACACTAAGGAGATTTTCTAAAAAGTACACATTGCACAGTGACCTTAAAATAGCAACCAGAAGCATCTGACCAGATGAATTCACTGGTAACCAGCCCAGCACCTGCCCGGGGTTCCAAATTTACACAGTGAGTATAAACATAAAACTGTTTGTGAAATAATTCCAGCCTAGAGAGCATTTTATAGAAATTAAAAGAAAAAAATTTCTAAGATTTTGTGAGAGACTAGAGCTTGAGTAATGATATCTCACTGAGATTTTTAGTCCATTAGTACTATAAACTTTTTTTAAAAATAAAAATTAAAGTTTTTTTTTTCCAGCTTTACTGAAGAAGTAGAAGAAGTGAAGTCGCTCAATTGTGTCTGATTCTTTGCGACCCATGAATTGTAGCCTGCCAGGCTCCTCTGTCCATGGGATTGTCCAGGCAAGAATATTGGAGTGGGTTGCCATTTCCTTCCCCATTACTGAAGTATTATTGGCAAATAAAAATTGGGTATATTTAGATTGTGCAATATGATTTTTAAGGTGTACAACATAATAATATACATTGTGAAATGATGACCACAATCAAGTTAATTAACACATCCATTACTTCATATGGGGATTCCCTGGTGGGAATCTCCCTGCAATCTGCAGGAGACCTGGGTTCCATCTCTGAGTTGAGAAGATTCTCTGGAGAAGGAAATGGCAACTCACTCCAGTATTCTTGCCTGGAAAATCCCATGGACAGAGGAGTCTGGCAGGCTACAGTCCATGGGGTCGCNTGGGGATTCCCTGGTGGGAATCTCCCTGCAATCTGCAGGAGACCTGGGTTCCATCTCTGAGTTGAGAAGATTCTCTGGAGAAGGAAATGGCAACTCACTCCAGTATTCTTGCCTGGAAAATCCCATGGACAGAGGAGTCTGGCAGGCTACAGTCCATGGGGTCGCAAAGAGTTGGACAGGACTGAGCAACTTCACTTACTTACTACTTCATATAGTTACTTTGTATTTGTACATGTGTGTGTCTGTGTGTATGGTAAGAACACCTTTAAGATCTAATCTTAGTGAATTTCAAGTATACAGTACAGTATGATTAACAATAATCACCATGATGTTCATTAGATCCCAATAACTTATTCTGTGTATAAATGAAAGTTTGGATTCTTTGACCAACTGCTCCCTATTTCCTCCAACATGTAGCCCCAAGCAACCACTATTACACACTCTAGTTTCATAATCTAGACTTTTTTCAGATTCTACATATAAGTGAGGTCATACAATTGGTCTTTTAGTTTCTGGCTTACTTTACTTAGCATGCTGTCCTTGAGGTTCATCAATGCTGTTGAAAATGGCTAAACTTCCTTCTTTCTATGGCTGAATTGTATTTCACTATGTATGTATGTGTGTGTGTGTGTGCTCAGTTGTGTCTGACTCTTTATGAGTCCATGGACTATAGGTCACCAGGCCCCTCTGTCCATGGGATTTTTATGAGCAAGAATACTGGAGCAGGTTGCCTTTTCCTCTCCCAAGGGATCATTTTTATTAGTCATCAAGTAACATTTAGGTTGTTTCCATTTAATGGTTATTATGAATAATGCTGCAATGAACATGAAAGTGAATGTGAAGCTGCTCAGTCATGTCTGACTCTTTGCAACCCCATGAACTGTAGCCTACCAGTCTCCTCCGTCCATGGGATTGTCCAAGCAAGAATACTGGAGTGGGTTGCGATTTCCTTCTCCAGGAGATACTCCTGACCCAGGGATTGAACCTGGGTCTCCTACATTGTAGGCAGATGCTTTACCATCTGAGCTACCAGGGAAGTCCTTATATCTCTTTGAGATACTAATTTCATTTCCTTTGGCTATATATACACTTGGAAGTCAGACTTCTGGATCTTATGGTAGTGTTGTATTTAATTTTTTGAGGAATCTCCATACTGTTTCCATAATTGTGTATCAATCTACATTCTTACCAACAGTTTACCAGGGTTCCGTTTTCCCCACATTTTCACTGCATTTCACCAATAGTTATAATAGAATTAAGCAAATATTTTTAATGAACCTACAGAATCTGTAGAAATTTAGTTCACGTGAAAGGAATACACTATACCAAATGAATTCACAATCAAGAATGGCATTAAGATTTGTGAAAATAAAGAACATTTATGCCCACAGTACAAAATTATAGATCTTCAGCATAACATTTAAAGTTACAAATATATCATTTTCCTGCTATAGAAGAAAAACACATAGAGAAGTTTGCACAAACATACTTCCCACACTGATCTTATAAAATTATTAAATAAAACTTTCTGAGTAAATTAAATAATACTATTCTGAGTACTTACTGGTTAGAGTTTGCCATTATTGAACATATTCGCACACAGGGGTGCTGTTTTGAGATCAGCCATTTCTAATAATAGCAATTTCAATGGAAGTTTTTAGGAATACTATGAATTACATGCTATGATTTCATTGGTTTGACGCAAGTTCAAACATAGAGAACCAAGATGAAGAAGAGGCAGTCTGCCCAGGTAGAAAGTGCTTTGGAGAAGGAAGAGGAGGAAGAGCAGAGATAGGTACTCCATCGCTTGGGTGGTTGTTGAACCTCTGAGTGTCACTTTACTCATGGGACAAATGTGGTAATGATATTTACGCAGCCAAGGTAACAAGATTTCTATAATGACCAAATGTTTCAGGAAAGCACATGGCATTACACCTATCAGGTACTAATCACTGAGCAGGTACTAATCACTAATTGAATGGGATCCTACTCTGAACCTCAGTTTCTTCATCAATACACTGTGGAAATGAAAAAAAATAAAGGTTTTAAAAAATTAGTTTTGCAATAGACTCATTTTTTCAAGCCAAATCTCACATAGAACTTTGAAATACAGAACCTATCGAATACTAGTCCTAACCTGGCAAAATCTATCACTGAAATTATGGTTCTTTCAGTAAAAAATCATCATCTGTATGCCTGCCTCTGCTCCAATAGCCTCTCATTACCTGAAAATATAGAACAAAATTACCTGCTGCTGCTTTTCTTTAAAAAAAGAAATATATATATAATGGCTTGTTAAGCTCTAAATTAATTTCCTTTCTTTGTTCTCACAAGCAGAAAAGATTTACTGGATCCTCAAAGTGTATAATAAAACAAAACTATTTTAGTGGTTTTATTTTTCACTAGTATTTGCTTATTAAATGTCTATGTTAAAAGAAAATGTTCTAAATACCTTCGGTTGATTAATGCCTCATGCTAAGGTGTGGATCCTTCATCAAAGTCACGTGACAAATGAAAAGCATAATGAGAAACAGGAATATTTTCTGACTTCTAACAATGTTCCATTCATCAGATCAGGCTCACTTTTTTATTAAGCCTGAAAGAAATCATGATTAATGTGGAATCTTTTCCAAAGCAGCCTTCTATACCTCCAAAATGACTTTACCATAAATTCTGAAATATTTCCTCCCTTTACAGAACCACGCAAGCATGACTTTTATAGCAACCATGGCTGGGTGTATATAAAACAGTATATGTTATCCATACCTTCCTTACTGATACTCTACCTTTTATATATTTGACTTTCTTCTGTTAATTTTATTAAGAGTCATGTCCCTCCCTCTGCTCCAAAGAGAAGAGGCTATCATTTGTGATGTGATTTTGATGTTGAAACAACTAATTTATTAGTTTTACTAAGATACTACTTTAATTAATTTTATCAGAAGATAATTCTAAATATTCTTGAATTACCAACAGATTTATAGCCTGGCTCACTAATCCTTGTTGAGTTATAAGGTCTCAGTTATCTTTCTCTTCCTTCACCAGTTACTATGAATTAAAGATGTATAGTGTATTATAGGCAAGAGACAGGGGTTCCATCCCTGAGTTAGGAAGATCCGCTGGAGTAGGAGATGGCAACATGTTCCAGTATTCTTGCCTGGAAAATTCCATGGACAGAGGAGCCTGGTGGGCTACAGTCCATGCGATCACAAAGAGCTGGACACAACGGAGCAACTGAGCACAGTGTATTATATTGTCCTTTCTCACTTTAAAAATACCACAGAATGTTCTCAGGGTTTAGAAAAAGTGCAGCTGAACAATACTACAAAAAGAGAGATAACAGTAGGAGCAACTGAGGGATCTTGTGTGTGTGTGTTGTTGTTATTTGTTATCTTCATAGTCTCAAGAGCATTATCCTGCACTCATGATTTCTCATTTTATTTTTAAGTTTTTGCTTTTCCTTCTTATTCATGGAAAGGCAAGCTAAGCTTACAAAATTACTAAGTACCAGCATTTTAGAAGAGTTTTACTTTGTTCTATATCTGGAAAGATAAACTGATCCACAGTCTTTTGCACAATCTATAACTCTCCAGACCTGTAAGAAAACCAAAGAAACAACCACATTTATGCACATCAGCATCAGAGCTCACCATGGGAGCTACAAAGTGGAAATAACAGGCTTGGGCCAGTGTTGTTGGAATGTACTTGTGACAGAAACATCTAAAAGTGACCCTCCAAATGAAGTCGCCTGAACAGCAAACAACATTTAACCTGTGTGTTACATAGCATGTTTTTAACTCTTAAGAGATAATTAATAGAATTAACCTATTAACTATCAAACTGGCCCTAGCTATTTTACTAAGTTCTCCAGGTAACCTACATATTAGTCTCCTGTTTACTATGCAAGAATGCCCATTCATTTGTTTCTGCCATTATTGTGAATAGTTAATAAAAACCAGTATTACCAGTGTGTATTTGACTCATTTGTGACAATGGAATTGGGACCTCACCAGCAGATGGAGGTGATGCTAGGTAGTCTCTTGATTATTTTGCTTCAATAAGGCAATCTGTGATTTATACAATCTCTATCTTGAACAGTCTAGTTTTTGGTTCTTAGCAGGTAGCTCTATCAGTTCCCCTGCTGGAATGTTTTTTCATTGATTCTGTACAAGCGGTTCCTGCAGGCCATTCAGGTCTTCCTTGGCTTCCTCCTCCAAATGAGTCCCAGCTCCCTCCCTATCATAGGCCTCTGCTTTATATCCTTCGAAGCACTCATCACTATCTGAGATATATGTTTATATAGTGATATGTTCAGATATATGTTCAGATAGTGATATAAACATATATCTCAGATAGTGATGAGTGATATATATATATATACACATTATAAAATGTTGAATACTTTCTAGCTTTCCCCATCAAAGTGTTTCCTTTAAAAGGGCAGGGACCTATCTTGTGACCAACTATATTCCCAGCCAGAAGAGAGCTTGGCTCATAGAAATATTTCAATAAATATTCATTGAGTAAAAGAATGAGCCATTACAGCCAAAGGAATCAGCTTTTAGGAATATCTAGTAGTCTGATGTGTCAAAGTCAATATTAATCTGCAATGAGAAAGCTGTGGTCAGGTAGAATAATTTGCTGTAAATGAAAACCTGGGCATTTATAAAATCTGCCATGTTAGATCTATTTAGATTAGAACAGATTTATTTATCTTGTATTGCTCCTTTTCATTTATTCCACACAGAAAGAGCGAATTGCCTTGGCCCCAACCATTAAAACTTGACCCTGTGGTTCTTATGCATTAGGCCAAGCCAGGGAAGAATATCCTAATTTTAAAATGCTAGAGATGTTTCTATTCTTGCAAAACACTTACTCGCTGATTTCCAAACAAATGGATTTCAACTGAAATTTTTAAAATATTGTCATATTTTTGGTGCTTACTTTACTGCCTTGTAACCTTCTACAAATTTGTCTGTTTCCAAACTTAAGGGCTTGATTCCAAAAGAAATTTATTCACCGCTCAACCTTTGAATTTCAGAGGTTTACAACCATCAACTCTCAAGAATCTCTGTGGTAGCATTTTATGCTGTGTAAGTTTGAAATGTAGCCTCCCCCAGAGAGAAATGAACCTCACCAAGACAGAATTCTGAATCAGTTGCCTTTTCTGCTCAACCTAGGCACCAGAACCTCTCTTTTTAATATTTGGTATGGCTCATGTGATCCAGGTATCCATGAATATCACTACCTGAAACTGTACTTTGCCTTGATTACCTGCAAATGACACACACACAATTTGTTGCAAGATGCTGAATACACACTCTAAAATTTTCTCTACCTATACTCTCCAAACTCTATAAAGACTATACAGGTTCTGGTGAGTTTCCAATTGCTCCTCACATAAGGTATGAGGATGACAGGCAGTCAGTCTGGAAAGGCAGTGTACATGGTGATTAAGATAGCTGACTCTGGAGTCAGACATCTGGGTCTGAATTCAGTCCTGCCAGTGGTCTGCTGTGAGACCTTAAGAAAAGTGCTTAGCCTTTCTGAACATCAGTTTTCCAAATGAGGGAAATAATAGTACCTACCTCAGGGCTGTGAGAAATTAAATGTACCAAGACAAACTGGTACAAACTGCTCAGCACAATACTGGACACAAACTCAGAAAGAAAAAAATGTTAACAGTTCAGTGGCCACTATTTTCCCAATTTGTGGCGTATCTTTGAATCATATTGATTATATTAGTAATACAATAAAATTTTCATTTTATGAAAGTTTCATCCAATCTATACATGTATTTACAATTTTTCAATTGTAGCTGACTTCCAGCTGACTATTAGTACCAGCTGAGGGCTCAGTGCTTATGTCATCAGGGTCCTTCTGTTGTGTACTACCCTTTCTTACTCTTGTACCACTTTGATGCATTGTTTCAGCATCTTTGTGTTTTTTCTTTCCATTTTTGTCCTTAATCACTCACTTTCCGGATCTTCCCTTANATTTTTCAATTGTAGCTGACTTCCAGCTGACTATTAGTACCAGCTGAGGGCTCAGTGCTTATGTCATCAGGGTCCTTCTGTTGTGTACTACCCTTTCTTACTCTTGTACCACTTTGATGCATTGTTTCAGCATCTTTGTGTTTTTTCTTTCCATTTTTGTCCTTAATCACTCACTTTCCGGATCTTCCCTTATGGCTCAGCTGGTCAAGAATCTGCCTGCAATGTGGGAGACCTGGGTTTGATCCCTGGGTTGGGAAGATCCCCTGGAGAAGGGAAAGGCTACCTGATCCAGTACTCTGGCCTGGAGAATTCCATGGACTACACCCCATGGGGTCACAAAGAGTCAGATATGACTGAGCAACTTTCACCTTCATATTAACTTTCTGAATCATTAGGTAGTATTAGCTGATTACTGTTGAAGGCTCTGAATCCTGTCTAAATGCACTCTGCCCAACAGTTGCACCCAGTATCTCCCTGTGATCAATCTGTCTTCTCACAGCAGACAGGCCCTTCCACTCTAGCCATTGCTTTCTCTCTGTGGCATGAACTTGGCTTTTCTTATGTTTTCCATATAGAAAGGGGGTTTGGAATTAACATACACACTACTCTATGTACGATAGATAACCAACAAGGACCTACTGTACACTACAAAATTCAGTATTCTGTGATTACCTATATGAGAAAAGAATCTGAAAAAGAATGACATGTATAACTGAATCACTTTTCTGCACACTTGAAATAACACAACATTGTACATGCACTTTACCGCAATATTTTTTTAAGTCAATGAATGGAGAAAAATATACCATGTTAGCATTAACTGAAAGAAAAAAAGGCAGGGGAGGGGGGTTTTGGTAGAATGAGACTTCTTTTGGCAGAAAGAGGCATTTCATTGTTGAAATTACAGTGGAAGACAGATTCTCCTTGCCCCTACTGCCCACAAAAGTGAATGTCATGACATTTCCTGTATGACTCGTTTAAGTATCTATCAATACTTGCCCCCAATAACTCAGTATGTTACCAACAAATTACTACTTATTAAAGTCATATGATCACAGATTTGATTATAACAAAAACATGAACTCCTCAGTAGCTTCTCCAATTACTTGTAATATATATGCCAAAAAACAGAAATTTGTTTTTTTTCTCTTCAGGAGTTTGTTTAAAAAAAAAAAAGGACCAAAATGGCCAGTATTATAGTACAAATTGATACTATTTGTTAAGAAAATATTAACAAGACTAATTTAAATTAGTCTTGTTAAATTTTTAATCAGTTATTATTTCTATTAAGATACATTTAATAATAATAACTATTTGGTACAACTTGTATGGGTGTGAGAGTTGGACTACAAGGAAAGCTGAGCACCGAAGAATTGATGCTTTTGAACTGTGGTGTTGGAGAAGACTCTTGAGAATCCCTTGGACTGCAAGGAGATCTAACCAGTCCATTCTAAAGGAGATCAGCCCTGGGTGTTCTTTGGAAGGAATGATGGTAAAGCTGAAACTCCAATACGTTGGACACCTCATGCAAAGAGTTGATTCATTAGAAAAGACTCTGATGCTGGGAGGGATTGGGGGCAGGAGGAGAAGGGGATGACAGAGGATGAGATGGCTGAATGGCATCACTGATTCGATGGATTTGAGTTTGAGTGAACTCCCGGAGTTGGTGATGGACAGGAAGGCCTGGTGTGCTGCGATTCACAGGGTCTCAAAGAGTCAGACACGACTGAGCAACTGAACTGAACTGAAAAGAACTGAATGCTGTGAAAAGAACTAAATGATGTGAAAAGAAGGGAAGCAAAAGCAAGGGTGAAAAGGAAAGATATATCCATTGAATGCAGAGTTCCAAAGAATAGCAAGGAGAGATAAGAAAGCCTTCCTCAGTGATCAATGCAAAGAAATAGAGGAGAACAATAGAATGGGAAAGACTAAAGATCTCTTCAAGATAATTAGAGATACTAAGAGATCATGGAAAAAGTAAGAGAGTTCCAGAAAAACTTTATTGACTATTCCAAAGCCTTTGACTGTGTGGATCACAATAAACTGTGGAAAATTCTCAGACAGATGGGAATACCAGACCACTTGACCTGCCTCTTGAGAAATCTGTATGCAGGTCAGGAAGCAACAGTTAGAACTGGACATGGAACAACAGACTGCTTCCAAATAGGAAAAGGAGTATATCAAGGCTGTATATTGTCACCCTGCTTATTTAACTTCTATGCAGAGTACATCATGAGAAACGCTGAGCTGGAAGAAACACAAGCTGGAATCAAGATTGCTGGGAGAAATATCAATAACCTCAGATATGCAGATGACACCACCCTTATAGCAGAAAGTGAAGAGGAACTAAAAAGCCTCTTGATGAAAGTGAAAGAGGAGAGTGGAAAAGTTGGCTTAAGGCTCAACATTCAGTAAACTAAGATCATGCCGTCTGATCGCATCACTGCATGGGGAATAGATGGGGAAACAGTGGAAACAGTGTCAGACTTTATTTTTTAGGGCTCCAAAATCACTGCAGATGGTGACTGCAGCCATGAAATTA
>SJYA01001556.1:1920514-1945685 GCA_006410615.1 Neotragus moschatus | reverse complement strand
TTACGGCAGAAAGTGAAGAACTAAAGAACCTCTTGATGAAAGTGAAAGAGGAGAGTGAAAAAGTTGGCTTAAAGCTCAACATTCAGAAAACTAAGATCATGGCATCCGGTTTAATCATTTCATGGCAAATAGATGGAGAAACAGTGGAAACAGTGGCTGACTTTATTTTTCTGGGCTCCAAAATCACTACAGATGGTGATTGCAACCATGAAATTAAAAGACGCTTGCTCCTTGGAAGGAAAGTTATGACCAACCTAGACAACATATTAAAAAGCAGAGACATTACTTTGTCAACAAAGGTCCGTCTAGTCAAGGCTGTGGTTTTTCCAGTAGTCATGTATGGATGTGAGAGATGGACTATAAAGAAAGCTGAGTGCTGAAGAATTGATGCTTTTGAACTGTGGTGTTTAAGAAGACTCTTGAAAGTCCCTTGGACTGCAAGGAGATCCAACCAGTCCACCCTAAAGGAGATCAGTCCTGGTGCTCATTGGTAGGACTGATTTTGAAGCTGCAACTCCAATACTTTGGCCACCTCATGCAAAGAGCTGATTCATTTGAAAAGACCCTGACGCTGGGAAAGATTGAAGGCAGGAGGAGAAGGGGACGACACAGGATGAGATGTTTGGATGGCATCACTGACTCAATGGACATGAGTTTGGATAGACTCTGGGAGTTGATGATGGACAGGGAGGCTTGGCGTGCTGTGGTTCATGGAGTCAGAAAGAGTCAGACATGACTGAGTGACTAAACTGAACTGAACTGAATGCCAGGCACTGGTAATCAGTTTTGACTATTCAGTAATCAGTATATTTTGATAATATTCTTCTAAAATAATGCTTGTATTTTACTGATTACAAAAGAAATATATATTAGTTGTATATTTTTTAACATGTAATGATGTACAGATAAGAATATTTAAATAGCCTGGGCTTTCTCTTCTTCTTCTTAGACCATGCTTCTCTCTGGTAATTGTTAACACTTTGAATTATGAGGCTGAATTATCAAGCCATACATTTGGAAGCAGACTTTTCTTTATTTTCATGATCTTTGAAACTGTTTTCTGTCTCAGGTTTTTTGGTGGTAGAAACATAATATTAGCCAACACATGATACAGTTAGTTTATTCTAATTTTTTCCACAGTAAAATCAGAATGCTCTTACTTAACTTTTTTTTTTTTTTTGAGATTATAGTTTCATTCAAGAGGCTTCAGTTCAGTTCAGTTCAGTTCAGTCCTCAGTCATGTCCGACTCTTAGTGACCCCATGAACCACAGCACGCCAGGCCTCCCTGTCCATCACCAACTCCCGGAGTCCAACCAAACTCATGTCCATTGTGTCAGTGATGCCATCCAACCATTTCATCCTCTGTTTTCCCCTTCTCCTCCTGCCTTCAATCTTTCCCAGTATCAGGGTCTTTTCAAATGAGTCAGCTCTCTGCATCAGGTGGCCAAAGTATTGGAGTTTCAGCTTCAACATCAGTCTCTCCAATGAACACACAAGATTGATCTCCTCTAGGATGGATTGGTTGGATCTCCTTGCAATCCAAGGGACTTTCAAGAGTCTTCTTCAACATCATAGTTCAAAAGCATGAAGGCTTCTGTGCTCAGCTTTCTTTATAGTCCATCTCTCACATCCATACATGACTACTGGAAAAACCATAGCCTTGACTAGATGGACCTTTGTTGGCAAAGTAAAGTCTCTGCTTTTTAATATACTGTCTAGGTTGGTCATAATTTTCCTTACAAGGAGCAAGCGTCTTTTAATTTCATGGCTGCAATCACCATCTGTAGTGATTTTGGAGCCCCCCATAATAAAGTCAGCCGCTGTTTCCATTGTTTTCCATCTATTTGCCAAGAAGTGATGGGACTGGATGCCATGATCTTCGTTTCCTGAATGTTGAGCTTTAAGCCAACTTTTTCACTCTCTTCTTTCACTTTCATCAAGAGGCTCCTTAGCTCTTCTTCACTTTCTGCCATAAGGGTGGTGCAATCTGCATATCTGAGGTTATTGATATTTCTCCCGGCAATCTTGATTCCCGCTTGTACTTCCTCCAGCCCAGCATTTCTCATGATGTACTCTGCATAGAAGTTAAATAAGCAGGATAACAATATACAGTCTTGATGTACTCCTTTTCCTACTTGGAACCAGTCTGTTGTTCTATGTCCAGTTCTAACTGTTGCTTCCTGACCTGTATACAAGTTTCTCAAGAGGCAGGTCAGGTGGGCTGGTACTCCTACCTCTTTCAGAATTTTCCACAGTTTATTGTGATCCACACAGTCAAAGGCTTTGGCATAGTCAATAAAGCAGAAATAGATGTTTTTCTGGAACTGTCTTGCTTTTTCGATGATCCAGCAGATGTAGCAATTTGATGTCTTGTTCCTCTGCCTTTTCTAAAACCAGCTTGAACATCTGGAAGTTCACAGTTCATGTACTGCTGAAGCCTGGCTTGGAGAATTTTGAGTATTACTTTACTAGCGTGTGAGATGAGTGCAATCCAGAGGCTTATGCAGGAACAACGTATCCGGAAGGACATGAGTTTGGTGGGTCTGTGGTCCTCAGTCCCCATGCCCCAGGCCAAGTCCAAAAGATGCTACTGCTCATGTCCACAGCTCCATGTTCATGGCCACCGCAGAAAACTGCTGCCAGGAATCAACCCTAAACTGCCTTCATCTCAAAGAAGCATACTACTTGGAACATTATTTTTTCCCTAAAAGAGTGTCTTAGCTTGAATTATCATGCCTGAGAAGGATGAGGGTACAGACTGGGATAAAGTGTAGCAAGACAAACTTCTTTTCCAAAGAATATGAGTGAGACAGGGAAGGATAAAAAGCCAATATAAAGAGCTGTTACTGAGATCAGTGTTATCCCCAGCAGCTTTTTAAAACAATACTTATTTATTTGGCACCGTCAGGACTTCGATGTGGCACACGGCCTCTAGTTGTGCCACATGAGCTCTAGAGTGCAAAGGCTCAGATGCTCCGTGGCATGTGGGATTTTACTTCCCTGAACAAGGTTCAAAACCATATGCCCTGATTGCAAGGCAAATTCTTAAGCAATGGACCCCCAGGGAAGCTGCCTACCAGTGGCTTTTAAGAGACAGAAAAACAGCTTCTGACATGATTGACCTAGAATTATCAGCTACACTAATATCAGGTACTCACAGCTAGGTCTTGGTGTTTTCCTCCTGCTGCTGCTGTTGCTGCTAAGTCAATTCAGTCGTGACCGACTCTGTGTGACCTCATAGATGGCAGCCCACCAGGCTCTGCCATCCCTGGGAATCTCCAGGCAAGAACACTGGAGTGAGTTGCCATTTCCTTCTCCAATGCATGAAAGTGAAAAGCGAAAGTGAAGTCGCTCCGTCGTGTCTGACTCTTTGCGACCCCATGGACTGCAGCCCACCAGGCTCCTCCATCCATGGGATTTTCCAGGCAAGAGTACTGGAGTGGGGGGCCATGCCTCCTAGACACAAATAATTTCATAGAACATCAACATCAGATAAGGCTACACTGCAATTAAAATAGACTAGAATAGAAAACTATTATTATATCTGAAACATAATTATATCTGAAAATAGGCAAAATATGAACACTGTCCAAACAATAAGAATCACAAAGCATCTCTCTAACCTTTTTAATGTGACTGCTACTTCTTTACCAGTTATTGACATGACCTCACTTTATTCCTCCCACATTATAGATAAGATATAAAATACCTAATCATAGAATTATCCTCACTTCCTGATAGCACTGGATTCAGAGCCAAGCTTCTGGGTTGAACACTTCTCATAGTATCCAGCACAACTAAAAATTCTCTAAGGAAACCTGTAAACAAGTCAAGAAGCAACAGTTAGAATTGGACATGGAACAATGAACTGGTTTCAAATTGGAAAGGAATATGTCAAAGCTGTATATGGTCACCCTGCTTATTTAACTTATATGTAGAGTACATCATGCAACATGCTGGGCTGGATGAAGCACAAGCTGAAATCAAAATTGTTGGGAAAAATATCAGTAGTCTCAGATACGCAGATGACACCACCCTCATGGTAGAAAGCAAAGAGAAACTAAACAATCTCTTGATGAAAGTGAATTAGGACAGTGAAAAAGCTGGCTTAAAACTCAACTTTAAAAAACAAAGATCATGGCATCTGGTCTGATCACTTCATGGCAAATAGATGAGGAAACAGTGGAAACAGTGATAGACTTAATTTTGGGGGGCTCCAAAATCACTGCAGATGGGTGACTGTAGCCGTGAAATTAAAAGATGCTTGCTCCTGGAGGAAAAGATATGACAAACATAGACAGGATATTAAAAAGCAGAGACATGATTTTGCCAACAAAAGTCTGTCTAGTCAAAGCTATGGTTTTTCCAGCAGTCATGTATGGATGTGAGAGAGAGTTGGACCATGAAGAAAGCTGAGCACCAAAGGACTGATGCTTTTGAACTGTGATGTTGGAGAAGATTCTTGAGAGTCCCTTGAACTCTAAGGAGATTAAGCCAGTCAGTCCTAATGGAAATCAACCATGAATATTCATTGGAAGGACTGATGATGAAGCTGAAACTCCAATACTTTGGCCACCTGATGTGAAGAGCCAACTCATTGGAAAAGAAACTGATGCTGGGAAAGATTAAAAGCAGGAGGAGAAGGGGATGACAGAGGAGAAGATGGTTGGATTGCATCACTAACCAATAGACATTAGTTTGAGCAAACTCCAAGAGATGGTGAAGGACAGGGAAGCCTGGCAGGCTTCAGTCTTTGGGGTTGTAGAGTTGGATATGACTGAGAAATGGAACAATGACAACTTCCTCACTGCCTTTAACAGAGCTGTTCCACATTTCCTCATCTGGTATGTCCTCTCTGACTGCAGCTAGCATGAAACACAACTTGCTCAACTACAGCTGTGTTCCTGGTGGTCTTTGGTTGTGTGGTATTGACACACTGTTCTTCTGGGTCCTCTTGATGAGTTTACAAAATGCCTCCCAGACTTGCCCATGAAAGAAGGCGGCAGGGATTGTGTGCATGGACTCAGACCAAGCAAGTTCCCGTGAACCTCCTTGGTAGTAGAGAAGCCATGAGGCAGAAAGATAAGTGAGCCAGGTTTCCGTGCCAGCTATCTCTTGAGTCAAAGGTATGAGTCTCCACCATAATTTTCTCATCAGCTCTTGCCACAGCATTCTGATCTTCTATAGACACCCTCAGTAGCATGGGATTCCCTTGGACATTAGAGCCAAGTGGTTGGGCTGCTTACACTGCAGCCTGAGCCAGTTGAAGAGCCTTCTCTTACTGTGGGCATTACTTAAAGCTGGCAGCTTTTTAGGTCATCCAGTTAATAGATTAGGCAGTATTTCAATATGTGGAATAAACTAGTTCCAACATGTAAACAGTCCTGTTTGTGTGTGTACTCAGTCACTTCAATGGTGTCTGACTCTTTGCAATCCCATGGCCTGTAGCCAGCCAGACTCCCTGTCTATGGAGTTCTCTAGGCAAGAATACTGGAGTGGGTTGCCATGCCCTTCTCCAAGGGATCTTCCTGACTCAGGGATTGAAACTGCTTCTCCTGCAGCCCCTACATTGCAGATAGATTCTTTACCATTGGGCCACCGGGGAAGCCCTTCAACAGTCCTACTAAAGGTTGAAGAGTTCATTTGTGAAGATACCTATCTTTCATGCCAAGTACTTTTGGACTCCAAAAAATGTACTGAGGTGTCAGACCCCTGTATTTGTAGAAGTATGTGTACTCCAACACACCCAGCAGACAAGCAAATTTTCCTGCCCTGTCAGCATGATATCACCAACGCAATGAATGTGTATGAAGTCCTATGAAATGGCCAATGCCTTAGGAACTAATTAACTCAGGTAGTGTAAAATGATTTATTTGGTATGTTTTATATTTTGACATAGAAAAAAGAATAATATTTGTAATATCCCAAAATGGATATCAGAAATGGAACAGTTGCTGTAAACAGAGTGACTACTTTATTTATCCAGCATCATTCTCCAAAGCTAGTCATCTTTGATTCTGGCCAAACTACAGAATTAAAAGAGCATATGAAAAGAATCTCTATTCTTATATCTTTCATGAATGCACTAGTCTCTGTAATTATCATTTACTTTCTATTTTGAGAAAGAGGGATAAACAACAAATTTTATGTAAGATGGCAAACATCCTTGAGAAAAATTAAATGGTATACATAAATGGATAAGATATACATGTTTTTACTGAAAATAAAAAATCTTGCCCTGATTATCTCTTCTAACAAGGCAAAAAAAAAAAATTTTTTTCTGAAAAGTCACTTTTGTTTCATCTTCCTCATGGAATCAACTCACTGTTTCATGATGACAGAATGAAAGTTAGTAACATAATATTGTTATGCCCTGTCTGGTTTCCAGTGCTCCTTTCATATTAAAATTGCTTCCTAAAAGCATTGCATAATTTCTGCCTCTTTTAACTAAACTGGCAATTTCACATTCGTGAAGTACCCAAGTTGCAACCCCAGAGACTCATAAGTGCCTGCATGTTCCTAAAGAGTCATTAAACTCACCAGCATTTATTCATAGTAACTCCCTCTTGCCAAGCCCTCAATGAGTAATTCACTCTGCTGACCCATCTCTATATTTGTTCAAAGATAAAAATCACTTTGAGAGGTGCTCAGACCTCTAAGTCTGTTCACCAAAATAGTGCCACGACTGATGCTGTAGTAGTAACCACTGTGGGATGGCATTACCCTCATGACTTCATTGTTGTTTTTTAGTATGGTTGTAAATGGGCATAGCATTTCATTTTCCCACAAAAGTCCCATATGCACAAGATGCCCAATAATGTTGTTCCTCTCCAATGGCAACCAATAGTAAAATAAAAACAAGTCTCTCAAAAATAAAAATTAGATGTGAATATGTGAATACAGAAAACACCTATGAATTTTTTAAAAAGACCACTATAATGGAAATCCTAAATCACAGAATTTTTAAAAAAGAAATTGCATACTATAGCCCTGATTGATTTGTATTAACACATTTGACAAATGACCAAAGTGATTAACAAATTTGCCATCAATAAAATAGCTTGTTTAGCCACTGTCCCTCAAACTCACAAGATTTCCTGTAATTTTGTGTAAACCGTTACACTGATTTTCAAATTGTTTCTTCATAGTTAGTACTAATGTTAACTTCTACTGAAGTGAGATATCATAAATTAAGAATCAGTGGTAATCTTACTCTAAAAGTTTTTAAATCTTTGAATATGTTGCTTTTTGAATATACAAGAAGGAAGTTACATAAAAAGACAAGCTATTAATCCACTTTCCCAATTACAATAGAGAGATTCCCAGGTGGCGATACAGATAAAGAACCTGCGTGCCAATGCAGGAGACGTGAGATGCGAGTTTGACCCCTGGGTTGGGAAGATCCCCTGGAGGAGGGCATGGCAACCCATTCCAGTATCCTTGTCTGGAGAATGCTATGGGCAGAGGAGCCTCGTGGGCTACAGTCCACAGGATTGTGAAGACTACAATCAAGAAATTATGTTGCTGTTCAACTTCCAGACTTATCCTTGATAATTTGAATGTACCTGAAATAATTTAAATAGCTGTGAAACACTAATTTTTTGCCAGTGTTGTATAAAGCAGAAGGTCTCTGTCTAATCTGCATTGGTGAATATAGTAAAGGGCTCAAAGTAAACTGCATCACTGGGCCATTTTTATTGACCTATTACAAAGTGACTGGACCGTGAAATCAGACAGTTGTTAGTTTGCATTACAGATACATTTAGTCCCTGTACTGTGAATGATCCTGGTTGGCTATGTTTTTCCACAGTAGAAGATAAAGACTTACTTGTAACCTGTGAAAAAGTCCCTCTGGTGCACACAATTATCTCTTAACCATGTGCTAATCACCCCTCAGTTTCTCATTATCCCTTGTAGGACATCAATACAGTTTTGCAATAATCAGCCCTCTGACTGTCTGGTTTTCCAAATCACAAGTTGAAATCTTAAGTAACTGTGCCTCCAGCTGTACCAGGCCTCACTTTCCTCTCATGATGAGGTCCACCTCACCTGGCAAAGAGCAAGCCAGTCCCCAGGTCCCATCTTAGTGCCTGTTTCCTCAGAACCCTCCCACCCAGCACCCTTGTGCCCACTTAGGACCTCTAGGAAGCAGGGGTCAAGATAAGATTAGACATGCAAGGTGTTTATTGGGAGAAATGTCTGTGATGCATAAATGGGAATGGAGCAGGATTACGTAGGGAGACCTTCAGGCTGGAGTGCTGACTGGACACTTGAAAGGAGAAAGGGAAGGGATGGATTTGGTTAAGAAATTCCCAAACAATACCATCGTAAGAAATCTTCAGCTAAGCCAGTGAAGATGGTAATCCCCAGGCAAAGACTACTCACTGTTACTAGAGCAGGAAGGGGGCTCTGATCCCTCTGTTATGCTCAATCATTGGCTGGGAGCAACTCAGGGAAAGAGTGGCCTAGTCATTCACAGAAGCAGTAACTACAAGGGAGCCTCATGCACCCTGTAGCTGGCTCTCTCAATGATCTGAGCAGTGCATGTCTGCAACCACCACACTTGGTGTGTTTGACCATACTGAGTAAGGAGAGGAGACCTGCAGTCCTGTCGGGGAGCTTGGAAATAAGTGGAAGATATGTGTACACATAGGAAACTAAATTCGACAAAAGTCGGGAGGGAAAATGAAAAATTGTACAAGAAAGAAATATGATAATAATTCCCTATGGCTCAGTGGTGAATTATATTTGAATAACCATTATAAGTATGAAATTTAACCAGGAAACATGCACCAAACGATTTAACAGAAAAACTATTATTGGAAAGATTGGAAAGGAAAGTATAAACAGAGAAGCTAGGATTGGAAGAGACCAAAATTCATATCTTCTATAATAGGAAGTCATAGTTAATGTATGAGTGAAAATTAAGAAACAATAATGTAAGCAGTTTATTTTTAAAATATTAAAGTAAATAATAAAGGCTACGACTAAAATGATTGAAAGTGGTGTCTCTAGGGAGCTGGAATCTGCGGTGGAAAGAGGTTTAGCAGAGAACTGCTATTTTCCTTTTTAAGCCTGTGGTATTGTTTGACTTTTTAAACTCTTATCAATGTTTAACTTTGCTTAAAATATTAAAATTAAATTTTAAAAGGCAAATAAAGGCTATCCAATGTTTTGTTCTAAATTCCAGTGAATGATTTATGCAGTTCTCAGATATTCTGCTATTAAAAGTACATCAACACTTCTGTTGTGTACCTAGCTCACATTCATTAAAGGGGCATACTCTTGCTTTCAATTCATATTTCTGGAAGTGTGTTTGCATGCAAAACTTAAAACATCATTAGTCATTAACCGATTTCAAAAGGAATGTTTTCAAGTCAGACAGTGGGGAGTTTTACGGGGTTTTTAGCTCGTTTTCTGATAAAATACACACTTGGCTTAACATCCACATGTGTCAGCTGTTATCAGCTGCCTGTGTGCGTCACTGAGTTCGCTTTGTGGTATTATCTGCAGCCAAAGGAAACACAGAGGAAATCATCACAGCAGCTCCACACATTTTAATCAGTTAAAAAAAGAAATCTGCTCCCCTACTGGTATTTTCACACATACTTTTCAACAGCAACTCTATTATACTGCAGCAATTTTTAAAATGCAAAACAAAAAATTGTGTATGGATTCTGATAGCTACTAATTCAGCCTTAAAAAAAGAATTTGTATAAAGTCAATAATTCTAGGAAACCTTCCAAATTTGCATTGATTTTTCCCACAATATTGACACTTATACTTGTGCTCAGAACCATTTCCACAGTCTTTCCCTCTTACTCTAACACCTGATTCAGGGAAAGCTTTGTTTACTGTTAGGTAAAATTAAAGCCCCATCCACCTAAAAACAGGTCTTGTGAAAATCAATTTTGAAAATAAATGGTAAGCAATATATGTGCCTCATCACCCTTCATCATATGTACGATGCATAAATTGATCCACAACATAAGGTACTAGAATTGTTTGTCCAGTGGTTCATTATTCCTAGATCTGAGTCCCCAGCCACCTCAGTGGGAAAACAGCTGATCAAAATCACCTATTAGTATTTACTTCCATTCTCTTCCAGGAACTGTACAAGGACCCCAGGATTGACAAGGTCCAGAGGAAATGGGGAGGGCCCAGAGTCTTATCCCATTGAAATTGCTATCTTGCTGTTCCTCTTTTGAGGACATCCTTCTGCCACGGCACACTTATTCTTCCCCATCATCAAGGACAGTTGATGCAGTGGCCTGCAGAAATTACAAAAGTGCTTTTTCTCTGTCTCCCCAGTGGGCATCACCTTAACCGCATAGACTCTGATGGCTGCCCACAGGCTGTAGCTTCAGGGATTTCACTTTCACAAATGCCTTCACGACAGTCCTCCCTGTGAGCTGTCAACCTCTTTTTTATTTTCTTGTAAGTATGCTCCAATGGGACAGGAAAGAGTTGAGGCATAGGGGGAAATCATTCCATTAAATTATTAATGCCTTGTCCTGACACCCGTATTAAAATGTTTTCAGTTACTTATCCAATTTTCCTTAAAGTAATGAAGAGTGAGTGTATAAATGTTTATTTTCATTCCTGAAATAATTACAGTAATCTTTTGCCAATACTGCTTTTGAAAATTTCTGGAGCTGGTAAAATGGTTAGAAATATTTTTTCATAGAAAATAAAAGGTTGAACAGGAAAAAAATTTAAATAACTAAATATATATAATATTTTAAGGCAGAGTAGGTAAAAGTCTTGAAGACATCTTGTCCAAAACAAATCACATTTGTTATTAAAAACCTATCCTGGTAGGAAATCTAGGAGATCCTTCTTCAATTGTTCTAGAACCACTGCTGCTTTCCAGGGATCTGTTGAAGTATCCATACTCACAGCCTACCATCCAGTTAAAAACAAATCAAGAATCATCACCTACTAGTTTGAAATTTAATATCTCACATTTACATTCTTCCTAGATATAAATTCCCAAATCCCTGCCCGATACAGGCCTCATGAAAATCAGCACTACATATAGTGTTTCACAACATTTGCAGTGTTAAAACTGTCAAATTTCTTTATTTCTTTATATTAACTAATACCTGACTGTGAACTTCTGCTTACCAAGGATGGCAATCACTTCTATGTTAGTTATTATTCGTGCTCCCTTAATTCCCTTTTACAAAATGCTTACACCTTTTTAAAATTTATCAAGATGATTAAGAAATATTATTTCAGAACTTCCTTGGTGGGGAAACTTTAAAAATAATAATAAAAGTATTATTTCCCTAAACTAGTCTATTAAACATTTGTCAAAAGGGAAAAATATAAAAAAATCTTTTTTCTTTGTGCGACCCCTCCCAGAGATATACATACATATCTGAAAGAGAAAAATTAATCAGAGGTTTTACTGTTCCTTTGTTGAATTAGGATCATTGAAACAACTACTCAAATACTAATTTTTGGCTGCCATCCCTGGAGAGTATGATTTAAATGGTCTGGGGCAGGGCCCAGAAATTTGTGTTTTGTGTATTATAAAGCTTAATAATGGATTTTGATAGCCAGATATGGAAACATGTGTCAAGGATGGAACTAAACTTTATATATATAAATGACCTCAGATTTTAAATTTTCTTATAAAAATTTAAATCACTATAAATGGACCCAGAATTCCAAAAACTGTATCTGGCAAGAGATTACTATAATCTGGGGGGATACAACTTCATTTATATGGCCGTCAGCTTTTTGTCATTGTGACAAAATATACATAACATAAAATTTACCACTTTAGCTGATTTCACGTTATAGATTCATTAAGTACATTCGCATAGTTATGCACCCATCACCATCATGCAGCTCCAGAACTTTTCATCTTCCCCAACTAAACCGCAATACCTATTAAAAACTAACTCCCCATCCTCCTTCCCCACAGCCCCAGGCAACCACCATTCTACTTTATTTCTCTATAAACTTGACTATTTAAAGTACCTCATATAAATAGAATCATAACAATATTTGTCCTTTCGGGACTGGCCTATTTCACTTAGCATAATGTCCTCAAGGTTTATCCATGCTGAAGCATGTATCAGGATTTCCTTCCTTTTTAAGACTGGATAATATTCCATCGTATGTATATATCACATTTTGTTTATCCCCTCATCCACTGAAGGACCCTTAACTTTGCATCTGCCTTTTGGCTATTGTGAATAATGCTGCGATGAATGTGAGTATGCACCAAGGAAACCAGAATCGAAAGCGACACATGTACCCCAGTGTTCATCACAGCACTGTTTATAGTAGCCAGGACATGGAAGCAACCTAGATGTCCATCAGCGGATGAATGGATAAGAAAGCTGTGGTACATATACATAATGGAATATTACTCAGCTATTAAAAAGAATACATTTGAATCAGTTCTAATGAGCTGGATGAAACTGGAGCCTATTATACAGAGTGAAGTAAGCCAGAAAGAAAAATACCAATACAGTATACTAACACATATATATGGAATTTAGAGAGAGGTAACGATAACCCTGTATACATGACAGCAAAAGAGACACAGATGTATAGAACTNAAAAAGAATACATTTGAATCAGTTCTAATGAGCTGGATTAAACTGGAGCCTATTATACAGAGTGAAGTAAGCCAGAAAGAAAAATACCAATACAGTATACTAACACATATATATGGAATTTAGAGAGAGGTAACGATAACCCTGTATACATGACAGCAAAAGAGACACAGATGTATAGAACTGTCTTCTGGACTCTGTGGGAGAAGGTGAGAGTGGGATGATCTGAGAGAATAGCATCGAAACATGTATATTATCATATGTGGAACAGATCGCCAGTCCAGGTTCGATGCATGAGACAGGGTGCTCAGGGCTGGTGCACTGGGATGACCCAGAGGGATGGGATGGGGAGGGAGGTGGGAGAGGGGTTCAAGATGGGGACCACATGTAAACCCATGGCTGATTCATATCAATGTATGGCAAAAACCACTAAAATATTGTAAAGTAATTAGCCTTCAATGAAAATAAATAAATTTTTTAAAAAAGAATGTGAGTATACAAATACCTACTCAAATCTTTGCTTTCAGTTTTTCTGAATATAAACTCAGATATCTAATTGCTTTAAGTCTTCTAATACTCTAAATAAAATGAAGGCATACTAGCATGTATTTTATCCTAAAATTCTTGGAAAAAATTTAATTCTGATTTTCTGAGGTGACAAGTATAGACTGTTGTGACATTTGTAGACTAAAGCAACAAGATAGACAACACAGAACTCACACTCACAAGTTTTCTCTCCACTCGCTCCTTCTTTTCAGGTCTCCACATCTAGTTTGTTTTTAGTTTTTCCACCTTCAGCATGATCTCCCACAAGTTCATCATTCCCATGACTTCAGTTATTTTTTCTTGCTCAGTTTCCAGATTCATCATCAAGCCACACTGGACTATCTCTTCCACTTTGTATTGCTCAATCAGTCATACTTGTGAATTGTGAATAGGAGCATTGTTCTATTAGCCATTCTCTCTCTCTCCTGGATCTTTAACTTCTCTGGTTCTACCAGCTCTTTTCCCATAGTCTATAACTCTACGTTTGTTCAGTTTAGTGGGTCACCACTTCTATTTCAAATACTGGACATGGGCGTGAGAGTCCAGACACAGGCACATATGCACACACAGTCTTGGCCTTTGCTCTAATTAGCACACCGGAAAATGTGTTCATCTTACACTTTGCCCTAGCAAGGACCCAGTAACCAGAAAAACATGTCTAGTTTTAATCAAGACAGAAAATTAAATATCTTTCAGTAAAGACTAAACACAAAAAANTGGACTTTTGGACTTTGAGGGAGAGGGAGAGGGTAGGATGATTTGGGAGAATGGCACTGAAACATGTATACTATCATGTAAGAAATGAAAAATAAATAAATAAAAATAAAATGCTACCTGGCCAGGAAGGAATATGCAAAAATAAATAAATAAATAAAGCAATGGTAAATATTGTTTGATTGATATAAGAATCATTAAAAGCAGTATCAATATGATTTATTTACTTTTTTCTATGTAGGGATTGATAATTCAATTTTAGTATTCTTAATGGGAAAATTTTGATACAATATTTTTTATGATATTTAGAAATGTGTATTACAATTTCATGTTAGTCAGTCATGTCTGACTCTTTGCAACATCATGGACTGTAGCCCGCCAGCTCTGCTATCCATGTGACTCTCCAGGCAAGAAGGGGATCTTTCTGACCTAGGGCTCGAACTCAGGTCTCCTGCACTGCAGGCAGATTCTTAACTGTCTGAGCCACCAGGGAAGCCCTTTGACTCGGTAAACCTACCTCTAGAAATGTATCTGGCAGAAAATATTTGCATAAGTATACAAAGATGTATGTTCAACAATATTCAGTGTCAGTCATTTCTTATATAACTAAAAACTTAAAAAACAAAAACAAATGATCTCAGTTAAGGATTGGTTAAACAAGTATGCTATACTCATTCGGTAGAATACTAGGAAATCAATAAAAAAAATTAGTAGCTCTTTATATTCTAATACAAAAAGATGTCCAAAATGCACTACAAGATTAACAAAAAGAAGAAGAAGGGCTAATTGCAGGAGTATGTACTATATAATTTTCATTTTTATTAAAAACACATATTCCTATATAGATATTTAAAATAAAGATTTAAATATCTGCTAAAATTGGTTCTTTCTGTGGAGCAACATAATATTTTTGTTTTCTGTTTATAATGTATTTTTTACATTAAATTATCACAATTTTAAAAAAGATTCATAATTAATTTTAGAGTCTATTCCACTTGCCTTTACTGCATCATTTTCTTA
Organism: Neotragus moschatus; assembly: GCA_006410615.1. NCBI lineage: Eukaryota > Metazoa > Chordata > Mammalia > Artiodactyla > Bovidae > Neotragus > Neotragus moschatus. Next base: position 1,930,829 of record SJYA01001556.1, on the reverse strand, counting down.
TATCCAAGGTCCCTGAAAAAGAAGACCCCTGAGTGGTACTGCTACTACAAGAACAATGCTGGAAATGTCACTTCTCTATTCGAACCCTCTGTTATGGGTTGAACCGTATCTTCCAAAACTTCACATGCTAAAATCTTAACTCCTAGTACCTCGGAATGTGAACTGATTTGGAAACAGGGTCACTGCAAGAGTAATTAAGTTAATTAGTTAATATGGAGTCATTAGGGTGAGACGTAATACAATACGATGGGTATCTCTACGAAAAAGGGGAAACTTGGACACAGACACATATAGGAAGAATGCCACGTGAAGATACAGAAAGAGAGTGAGGGTGCTGCATCTACAAGCTGAGGAATGCCAAAGATTGCCAACAAACCACCAGGACCTGGGTGGGAAGCTTGGAAGAGAGTGTCTCTCACAGCCCTCAGAAGAGATTCTGCCTCCAGCTGTAGAAACTCTGTGTGAGTGTCAAGGCTTTGGACTCAAGACCAGAGCATTAATTCACTGAATTCACTGAATCTTCAACTTGCCAATTTGCTTTACAGATTTGGGATTTGCCAGCCCTCAAAATTATATGGCTCAATTCCTTAAAGTCTCTCTCTCTCCCTCTCTCCTCTAGATAGATAGATGGATGGATGGATGAAATACATACCTTAGTGTTTCTGTTTCTCTGGAGAGCCCAGTACACCCTCTTCACTCCCCTCATCCCACTTGTGCTGTGTAGACTCAAACTCCATAATTGCTGTTGAATTCTCATCTGGCCCAGGATACCCTTTCCCTAGGCATTCACTGGTCTATACAGTCTAGCTGGGTAAAAATAGCCCCAGCTTTCCCACACCCATATTTGTGTTTACAACTTATTTCCACTCAGTATAAAAATAAATTATAGTATGTAAAATGAGCATGACAAACTGTGAAACAAAATCATGGTCTTGTTTTGTGCTCTTAAAAAACATAATATTGATTTCACAGGATTTTATTCTTTCCTTAAAAAGTAGATAACAACACACTTCATTAAGACAGTCTCCCTTTAAAATTCACCTCGAATATAAAAAAATTATCCAGCTCTTCAGATATTCCCTCCTTTCCTCCTTTTTCAAGATATCTATGTGCTCCCTCTCAGTCTATAATCTTCCCTACCCAGGGATTGAATCCAGGTCTTCCATGTTGTAGGCAGACACCTTACCCTCTGAACCACCAGGGAAGTCTTCAATCTGTAAATACCCTTCTGTTCCACTAACTGGCTTGAATCATAACTCCTTTCCTGATTACCTCAACCTTGGTGTCTCAACCTTGACATAATTGTTGACATTTGTTGTTCAGTCGCTGAGTCATGTCCAAATCTTTGCAACCCCATGGACTGCAGCACACCAGGCTTCCTTGTCCTTTATCAGCTCCCAAAACTTGCTCAAACTCATGTCTATTGAGTCGGTGATGCCATCCAAACATCTCATCCTCTGTCATCACCTTCTCCTCCTGCCTTTAATCTTTCCCAGCATCAGGGTCTTCTCCAATGAATCAGCTCTTCNGAATGGCACTGAAACATGTATACTATCATGTAAGAAATGAAAAATAAATAAATAAAAATAAAATGCTACCTGGCCAGGAAGGAATATGCAAAAATAAATAAATAAATAAAGCAATGGTAAATATTGTTTGATTGATATAAGAATCATTAAAAGCAGTATCAATATGATTTATTTACTTTTTTCTATGTAGGGATTGATAATTCAATTTTAGTATTCTTAATGGGAAAATTTTGATACAATATTTTTTATGATATTTAGAAATGTGTATTACAATTTCATGTTAGTCAGTCATGTCTGACTCTTTGCAACATCATGGACTGTAGCCCGCCAGCTCTGCTATCCATGTGACTCTCCAGGCAAGAAGGGGATCTTTCTGACCTAGGGCTCGAACTCAGGTCTCCTGCACTGCAGGCAGATTCTTAACTGTCTGAGCCACCAGGGAAGCCCTTTGACTCGGTAAACCTACCTCTAGAAATGTATCTGGCAGAAAATATTTGCATAAGTATACAAAGATGTATGTTCAACAATATTCAGTGTCAGTCATTTCTTATATAACTAAAAACTTAAAAAACAAAAACAAATGATCTCAGTTAAGGATTGGTTAAACAAGTATGCTATACTCATTCGGTAGAATACTAGGAAATCAATAAAAAAAATTAGTAGCTCTTTATATTCTAATACAAAAAGATGTCCAAAATGCACTACAAGATTAACAAAAAGAAGAAGAAGGGCTAATTGCAGGAGTATGTACTATATAATTTTCATTTTTATTAAAAACACATATTCCTATATAGATATTTAAAATAAAGATTTAAATATCTGCTAAAATTGGTTCTTTCTGTGGAGCAACATAATATTTTTGTTTTCTGTTTATAATGTATTTTTTACATTAAATTATCACAATTTTAAAAAAGATTCATAATTAATTTTAGAGTCTATTCCACTTGCCTTTACTGCATCATTTTCTTATATCCAAGGTCCCTGAAAAAGAAGACCCCTGAGTGGTACTGCTACTACAAGAACAATGCTGGAAATGTCACTTCTCTATTCGAACCCTCTGTTATGGGTTGAACCGTATCTTCCAAAACTTCACATGCTAAAATCTTAACTCCTAGTACCTCGGAATGTGAACTGATTTGGAAACAGGGTCACTGCAAGAGTAATTAAGTTAATTAGTTAATATGGAGTCATTAGGGTGAGACGTAATACAATACGATGGGTATCTCTACGAAAAAGGGGAAACTTGGACACAGACACATATAGGAAGAATGCCACGTGAAGATACAGAAAGAGAGTGAGGGTGCTGCATCTACAAGCTGAGGAATGCCAAAGATTGCCAACAAACCACCAGGACCTGGGTGGGAAGCTTGGAAGAGAGTGTCTCTCACAGCCCTCAGAAGAGATTCTGCCTCCAGCTGTAGAAACTCTGTGTGAGTGTCAAGGCTTTGGACTCAAGACCAGAGCATTAATTCACTGAATTCACTGAATCTTCAACTTGCCAATTTGCTTTACAGATTTGGGATTTGCCAGCCCTCAAAATTATATGGCTCAATTCCTTAAAGTCTCTCTCTCTCCCTCTCTCCTCTAGATAGATAGATGGATGGATGGATGAAATACATACCTTAGTGTTTCTGTTTCTCTGGAGAGCCCAGTACACCCTCTTCACTCCCCTCATCCCACTTGTGCTGTGTAGACTCAAACTCCATAATTGCTGTTGAATTCTCATCTGGCCCAGGATACCCTTTCCCTAGGCATTCACTGGTCTATACAGTCTAGCTGGGTAAAAATAGCCCCAGCTTTCCCACACCCATATTTGTGTTTACAACTTATTTCCACTCAGTATAAAAATAAATTATAGTATGTAAAATGAGCATGACAAACTGTGAAACAAAATCATGGTCTTGTTTTGTGCTCTTAAAAAACATAATATTGATTTCACAGGATTTTATTCTTTCCTTAAAAAGTAGATAACAACACACTTCATTAAGACAGTCTCCCTTTAAAATTCACCTCGAATATAAAAAAATTATCCAGCTCTTCAGATATTCCCTCCTTTCCTCCTTTTTCAAGATATCTATGTGCTCCCTCTCAGTCTATAATCTTCCCTACCCAGGGATTGAATCCAGGTCTTCCATGTTGTAGGCAGACACCTTACCCTCTGAACCACCAGGGAAGTCTTCAATCTGTAAATACCCTTCTGTTCCACTAACTGGCTTGAATCATAACTCCTTTCCTGATTACCTCAACCTTGGTGTCTCAACCTTGACATAATTGTTGACATTTGTTGTTCAGTCGCTGAGTCATGTCCAAATCTTTGCAACCCCATGGACTGCAGCACACCAGGCTTCCTTGTCCTTTATCAGCTCCCAAAACTTGCTCAAACTCATGTCTATTGAGTCGGTGATGCCATCCAAACATCTCATCCTCTGTCATCACCTTCTCCTCCTGCCTTTAATCTTTCCCAGCATCAGGGTCTTCTCCAATGAATCAGCTCTTCACATCAGGTGGCAAAGTATTGGAGCTGGTATCTGGGGCTAGAGAATTCTCTGTTGGAGGTGGGGCACTCCTCTGCTTTGCAGGATCTCTGGCTTCTTCCCACTAGATGCTAGTGAGACAGTCAAGTCCTAGGCAGGCTGATAAGAAGTCTGGGATTCTCGAGGAGGAGATAGGGGTCTAGAATTCTCAAGGAGTAGGAAAGGATGAAGGAGTTGGAGAAGGAAATGGCAACCCACTCCAGTGTTCTTGCCTGGAGAATCCCAGGGATGGGGGAGCCTGGTGGGCCGCCATCTCTGGGATCGCACAGAGTTGGACACAACTGAAGCGACTTAGCAGCAGGAAAGGATGAACATTTGTTTTTCTACATTCCTTAGTCACATAACACGTTTTTTTTCTTTAAGCCCACAACTGATGATTACACAACAAACAACTCAGTTTAAACTCTGTTCTAAGGATTATATAACAACAATGTATCCTGCTTGAGGACAGTTTCTCCTTCCTGAAAACCTTCTGGCTAATCCTGTTATCTTAAAATGTAAATTATGGGAGTGGGTCTAATAAGAGTCCACTTGTCTCATGGTTGTCTCATAGTACAACCATGAGACATTCTTTTGATTTATTGTAATAACTGATTTAAAAAGTATATAACTCCCTTGCTTAGACTAGTGAAGGGGGCACTCTCTGTCCCCCTTCTGATGTCTATGTCAGAAATTTTCTCTGTCCCTTTTTCACTTTAATAAAACTCTGCTACACGAAAGCTCTTGAGTGATCAAGCCTGGTCCCTGGTCCCAAAGCTAAGTCTTCTTCAAAGATCACGAATCCGACATCCTTCTCCGTAAGCTATCACTAGTAGCAACCTCTCCGCTTTTTCCCGCCTGTAGGGATGTCCAAATATGTCTCCAGAAACTGTCAAATACCCTCATGTACAAAATAAAACCGTGAGAACACACACATTTTCCCTTGGACCAGAATAACATCAAGGGCTCCCTTCTGCTTTGCCAGAGGAAAGCTTTACCATAGCTCACTTATTTTCTCTGCTTGCTTTTTTTTCAGGTGAAGGATGAGAAAAACAATATTAGAAAACGGAGGAGTTCTTAGCATAATCCCATTGCTCTTCAGTTGGTTGAAGAATTATTCAGCACAGCTGTTACGTTAATATTTCCACAAAACCTGCTACATATTAGAGGGAAACAATTATATAAGATAAATGTGTTCTTGTTCTGTTACTTCATTGGTTCTATGTTGAAGAAAATGAAAATCTCTCTCAAGAGCTTGCTAATGAAACCCAGTGATTCACCCTGTCTCAATTAAGAATAGACTTCATAATCAAATGAATAAAAAGCAGTTCTTCAAAATGAACAACAGTACATTGCAATGAAGCAAAATCTAGCAACACAAAATACAAATAACCCGTTCTAACACTTGCCTGCTGTTGGCTGCTGGTGCTCAGCCAAAATGTAACCCGCGTGCTTGGGATGACTGAGAAGTGAAGTCAGCTCTTGATTTTCCACACTGACAGAAATGAATACATCTGACCAAAAAGGTCATTAGTCTTCATCCATAAACTCAGGTGTGTGAGAAACTGTTTCTACATCAAACACAACAAACTCTGATGCTGCAGCAGGGGTAGAAGGTTGTGAAAATTCTATTCCAGAAATTCTGGACTCGCCTCTTCCCGGGTTCTGCCCTGGACCTTCGGCAATTCCCTGCCAAAGCAGAGCTCGTGAACTCATCTGTACCACCGAGGGAGAGAAGGAGGAGGACAATGGAGTTCTGAGGGCTACAGCCCGTCTCCCCTCCCTGCACCCTCACACCACGTGCTCTTGCCAGCTTCCCTGGGATCCACCCAGACCTGCATATTGCTGTGCAGCCCACGCATCACGTGGTAGAGGTCAGAGAAGGCACAGGAAGCTTCTTGAACCCAGCCACAGAATCCAAGAAAGATGCCCCAATCAGGCGTCCAGCAACGCAGAAGCCCTCTGTCTGGAGGTCACCTATATATACTGCTATCACATCCTGTCTGTTTCATTTTCCCTTCCTTTACATGGCTTCCCAGGAGGCACAGAGGTAAACAATATGCCTGCCAATGCAGAAGACGCAAGGGACATGAGTTCGATCCCTGGGTCAGGAAGATCCCCTGGAGTAGGAAATGGCAACCTGATCCAGTATTCTTGCCAGGAAAGTTCCTTGGACAGAGGAGCCTGGGGGGCTACAGTCCATGGGGTTGCAAAGAGTCAGACTCAACTTGTATACTCTAGAGAATCTTTTCCTGTCTAGTAGGAAAACCAACCCTTATCCACAACATTTCAGTCAAATAATTTGTCTACACCCAGAGAACACCATCACCTAAAAGATGTGAGCTTTTTGCCAGAAGTTTTCTGGGTTTGTGGGGTTTTCTGGTTTCTCTGTTTTGTTTTGCTTATACCATGTCACAACCTTTCCCTAAGATATAGAGCAGAAAGCAATTTTGCAGTTTAAATGGCAGGGTGTGGAATTAATAAGAGGGGAAATTTGATTTACATTTCCAAAAATATTACATGTCTTTATATTCTTATTTGATTATGAGTCTATATCTGATAATGTCTAATATTTTGAATATTCAATTCAAACAGAATAATGGAACATATTACAAAGATTTTCTGTCTTGAACACCTTCATGCATTTCATTTGAATTTAAAAAATACAGTAGTGCTGCTACTGTGTACATAAAAATTGAAGAGTCTATATGAGATAAATTACATATGGGTAGTTCCAATAAGAGAATATAAAAATACCAAGTCCTGAAGCCTCTTGGTATTTATACCTAGGGAAGACACAGACTTGCTCTAAACTGAAAGTCCTAGACACTAATTGCATCTCTGGAGCTTCTAGGATTTCTCCCAGAACTGGACAAGTCAGGTCATAGAGGGTGCTATTAAGACAGATTTCCTGTCTTCTGCCTGGCATCTGCTGTTTTCACCATAAGGCAAAGATCTTGGGAACTAATTAACCCTGTACCCTACATGCTTAAGGTAGGATTTCTTCCAAATGGCTTTATCACTTAAGATTCTCTGGCTACAAGCAACAAAAACCAATCCCAGCTAATTTAAAATGAAAAAGAAGGTATTCACGTGCATCACTGAGGATTCCAGAGTTGGAACGGTTTCAGACAAACTTGATTAGGACCTCATCCTTAGGGCCACCTGGCAGTTCTCAGCACTCTCAGGGTCTCACCTGAGGCAGCAGAGGAGATTGCTGCTGCTGCTGCTGCTAAGTCGCTTCAATCATGTCCGACTCTGTGCGACCCCATAGACGCCAGCCCACCAGACTCCCCTGTCCCTGGGATTCTCCAGGCAAGAACACTGGAGTGGGTTGCCATTTCCTTCTCCAATGCATGAAAGTGATAAGTGAAAGTGAAGTCGTTCAGTCATGTCTGACCCTCAGCGACCCCATGGACTGCAGCCCACCAGGCTCCTCCATCCATGGGATTTTCCAGGCGAAAGTACTGGAGTGGGGTGCCATTGCCTTCTCCAAGGAGATAGCTAGTTTCCTCAATAACTTGTACAAAGGTCTGGACATGTAATCCTGGGTCTTGCACTAAACCACCCACTGCAATCATGGGACTATAACCATATACTGATAGTCTAGGGTAGGGGAGAGCAAACATGTTCTGTAAAGAGCTATTACAGTAATAGTAATAAATATTACTATTTTTTGTAAAGAGTAAATATTTTTGGCATCGCAGATCATGTAGTCTGTCACAGCTACTTTACTCTGTCCTTTGGCACAAAAGCCACCACACATGAATGAATGATCATGGCTATGTTACCACGAAACTTTATTATGGACACCAAAATTGGAATTTTATATAATTTTCACATATCAGGAGATATCATTCTTCTTTTGATTTTTTTCTGACCATTTAGAGATATTAAAGGAACCCCCTATTGGCTCAGTGGTAAAGAATCTGCCTGCCAGTGCAAGAGACATGAGTTCAATCCCTGGGTTGGGAAAATCCCTTAGAGAAGGAAATGGCAATCCACTCCAGTATTCTTGCCTGGGAATTCCCATGGACAGCAGACCCTGGCAGACTACATGGGGTCTCAAAAGATTCGGACGCGACTGAGTGACTGAACATGCACACAGTGATATAAAAACCATTCTCAGCTAACAGGTTTTTATGAAACAGGTAGCATGGAGGGCTTAGCCCATGGGCAATAATTTGCCAACTTCTGCCCTGAGGAACCCACTTCCCTTGAAGTACATGGACTGAGAATTAAGAACTGGGTCCCTCTAAGGAAGTTGGGGTAATGAGTGCTGAGCAACAAACACAATATATCTTCACCTGAGTACTATTATGCTTCAAAATTTTAAGCTAGGAAGGGTTGAGAAGCTGCTGTCCAATGATCTCTTAGAATTCATCCAAAAGCTAGAAGCTTAATGAATGGCCCACCTCCAGTTCCTCTATGCTGCTTCTAAACCCCCATCAGTCACCACTAGAGTTGTCCGGGAACCAGCGCACATCTAACTATTTTCTGTGGCATCAGCAAAACAAGAAAGTCACCAATCAGAATAGCTCTGCACATTTTGGATGTGGACCACGTGGTCCACGCCCAGTTCCCAGTGTTACTGACATCAAGAACTTGAGGCTAATCCAAGTATCCTTTCATTTATCCAACAAAGAACTAGTTATTGATTGCCACTCTTTGTTCTAGGCTCTGGTAATATACCAGAGAACAAAACAGGGGGAAACTCTGCCTCTGGNGGATGTGGACCACGTGGTCCACGCCCAGTTCCCAGTGTTACTGACATCAAGAACTTGAGGCTAATCCAAGTATCCTTTCATTTATCCAACAAAGAACTAGTTATTGATTGCCACTCTTTGTTCTAGGCTCTGGTAATATACCAGAGAACAAAACAGGGGGAAACTCTGCCTCTGGGAGCTTATTAATTAACAGTAAATGGGGAAAAACAGAAAAATAAAGCAAGAATAGGAGTTAGGGAATACTGGGTGTCATTTTAAATAAGTGGCCAAGGAACGCCTTGCTGCAAAGACAACATTCATGCAAAGAATTGGAGAAGAATTCTCCAAGTAGCTGGGGGAAGAGAATTTTAAATAATGAGACTAGCAAGTGTAAAGGCCCTGGGGCAGAAATGTGACTGGCATTAAAGTAATGGGAGCACAGTGAGTATGGGCATGAGCAAGAGAAGATAAAGTCAGAGAAGTAGAAGGAAAGAGACCACAAATCACTAAGTGCCATGGAGCCGTGGTACCAACTTTGATTTTTACTCTGAGTAGAGGTAGCATAGAAGGGTTTTGAGCAGAGAAGACATGATTTGACTCACTCTCTTAAGTGATCATTTCAACTTCTGTGTTGAGAATAAAGTTGTTCCCAGGGTGGGGGTTGAGGGGGGGCATTGGCCANTTGTGTCAAAGGGTAGCAGAGATGCCACCAGTCATCTCACCATGGATGGGTGCCCACTTTCTTACCCGGCACACATATGATGTCTTGAGCTTAGACACCAACCTTAGGCTATTTTCCTCCCCTGGAAGAGCCCCCTACTGTATGAAAAGGAGGAAACGGGCTCTGCTCCCTCCACCACATCCAAACCCTGACAGGACAACTAGCTCAGCAGTACCACCTTGAGGCCTGCTATGGGAAGTGCATCTCTAAGGGCCCGAATGTGAAAGTTTTACATCCAAAACATCCCCTAGAGAGATTGGTTATCTTAGCCTGAGAGGGTTTCAAGATGATCAGAGACGTCTGGTGAATCCCAAGGCTCACAAGATAATGGCAGAAATTCATCCCCCATTGCCCGCTACAGTAACTGCCTTCGTCTAAAGGGACAAGACTTCGAATGGTGCTATACTTCCTCTGTGGATGGGCGCTGGAATTCATATTTACAGCTCACCAGCTGCTCATCGACCCTAGCCTACTCTGATCCTGAGCCTGTGTCTTTAGAAGAAGCTGCACAGTAGTATCACGGGGGAGAGAGTAAAGAATTCCAATGCCCATGCTTCTCCCCACTGCGGAGTGAGCTCAATTTCTGTGAGTGCAGCCCAGGCATCACTGAGGGGGATAACAAAGTGCAGACAGGTAAGCTATCAAAACTAATGCTTCCATTCCTTAAGTGAGGCCAAACTCGCTCAGGAAAATCCACTGAGAGGGTCACCTTTGTCCCTGAACCTAATTCAACAGAAAACCGGTTTCAGGCAAGTCAGGTCTCCCTGTGGGCTTGGGAGCTGTTAGCTACCAAAGCTGCCTTGGAGGTATGGAGGTACTTCCCTCTGCTCTGTAACAGCAGCAAAG
>SJYA01001556.1:1735095-1920455 GCA_006410615.1 Neotragus moschatus | reverse complement strand
TTCTTTCCTTAGTCTCTGCAGCAGTTTGTTTTTCATGGGGCTCTCTTAGACCCAAGTCAAAACATTTTCCTAATAAAATGGTATTTGTATGCAGACAAATCTATATATAGCTTTATACTCTGTGGGAAGTTCAGTGAATTCTGATCTAACCCATATCTGCAGGTTCATCAAATTTTCTTAGCATGTCACCACACAGAAAGTTTATAAAGAATGCTCAATTACTTCAGTAAGTCATCTGCTGAACTTGAATGACAATCAGTTTTACAAGGTACTTACTATTAACTCATAAAATTCCCTGCAATGTGTATTAAGAATTGAAGGAGGAGGAATTCCTTTTTTACCAAACATGTCAAAGAGATACTCTGTGGGAAAAAATTGTGAAAATCAGCGAGAAATGCTGAACTAAATTGCATTGTTGAACTCACTGAAAAGCAGATGAAATTTTCAAGGAGTCAGAGAGAAGAGAGAACTGAAACAAATGTGGTAAGTAGGCACTGAAGACAAGCCTACCCTTGAAGCATTTGCTGATACCCTGAATGTAGTCTGAGAATGAAATGGCTTCCTAAGACACATGAGATGAGGGCTTGTTCAGCGTAGGAACTAAAGTTTTTGTTAAAAAAAAGAAAAAAGCAACAAAAAAAACCCTGGGATCCTCAAAAAGTACATTAGCAAAGGGAGACAAGGCTTGAATGCTTTGGCTAGATTCTGGGTAGAAAAAAAAAAAATCTCCCCTCTGAATTATAAATATCGCCTTTTAAGCACATGTTTTGGGTTTAAATCTAAACTAACCTGATACAATGCATATGGAGTATAAGACAAGGAGAAAGGTCAAAGATTACCTTTGGTATTTGGTGTTTGGCTTGAGTAACTGGAAAAAAATGGAGTTGCTATTGTGTGCGACGGAGAAACTGCCAAGCCCGGGGAGGCAGAAGATTAGGAGTTCAGTGTCAGAAAAGATGAATCTGAGATGCTGGTTAGACATCTAAATGGAGATGTCTAGGATGAATTTGGACATAATGAGTCTGAAGTTCAGAAGAGAAGAATGGGCTGGGGCAATATCTTTGGGAGTAGTCTCTATGAACATGGAACTACACAGACTGAAAGCAATCACCAACAGGGTAAGTATAGAGAAGAAGTCTAAGAAGTTAGTCTAGGATGTACCAATACAAGAGGTAAAGAAGATAAGTAAAAACTAACAAAGGAGACCTAGAAGGAGAAAAAGCAGGAAAATATCCAATCAAGGAAATACACTAAGAAAATTTACTGCATTAAAAATGGCACTAAAATCATATGAAATACCGAGGAATGAACCTCATAATAATGTCAAAGACTTCCATGAAATTTCTCTCAAGTTTAAAAATCCACCAAAATGAATGAAATAGATATGTATTACTAATGTAAAAAGCCTCTGGAATAATGTGTATGTGGGCTGTGTGCATTAGTCATTCAGTCATGTCCGACTCTTTGCAACCCCATAGATTGTATGTAGGCTGCCAGGCTCCTTTGTCCATGGAATTCTCCAGGCAAGAATAATACATGCTAAACACAAAACCAACATAGCAGCTAGGAAAAAAATCTATAATATGAAGTTGTTTTTATAATTAATATGTTTAGTATACAAGAAACAAACTCTGGAAGAATGTATAGAAGACTATGACCAGTGATTAACTTTCAGCTTCTATTATAACATCTGGATGATTGAATTTTTTTGTAAAAATATATCTTTTAATAAACATCAAGAAGTACAGTGCAGTTTTATCAAGGTTTTACATAGCAGTTTAGAGCAAACATATTATCTATTATAGTGTATATTTATTTACAAATATAGATAACTAAATCTGGTACATCATACTACATTTAAGGTTTTCCAGGCTTCTGCAAAAGGCCTTTAAAATTAATAGACTTATAACAACACACAACAAAATCCCCCATCACAATGATAGCTTGATGAATGCTCAAAAGTTAATTTTAAAAATTCATGTCAATATATGGCAAAACCAATACAATATTGTCAAGCAATTAGCCTCCAATTAAAATAAATAAATTTATATTAAAAAAAGAGAAATCTGAAAAAAATTATATATAAATACTTGGATTCCTTTGATGGCTTTGAAGAATAGCTCCTGATAGCAAATCTGAAATATTAACCACAAGAAGGGAAAAATTGTTTCTTTCACCAAATGAACCTATAGAAAAAATACTAATTTGAGACAATAAATTATGAAAAAAATCCAAAAAAGTCTTGTAGGAAAGGTTTAACGTTTGATATATATGATCCTATGGACTAAAAACTGTCTAGAATATTAATGACTGAGTCTGCTTTTAACGTTGTTTATACAAAGAACAGTGGAATTCTTGTCACTTCTGGACAAATTCAGTGAGACAGGGGATTGAAATTAATTAGCAAAGAGGAAAATTAATATTAATCTCAAAATTCTACCTGCTGTTGTCTTGGAATTATCAAGGGACGAGTTGAAAGGAGAACTGAAAGAAATCAGAAGCTATAGCTAAAAAACAGAGTTTTGCATGCTTTCAGCTGATGACATTTAAAAATTATACAACTGGATATACTTGCTACATACAAAACCCAGCATTTGGAATTAGAAACAAAAGTACCGCTTACATACGCAAAAGTACCAAAAGCATACTCAGATTTGCAAAAGAGGCACAATAACCTGTTAACCATGCAACTAGCTTTTTTGTGAAATTTGTAATAGGTAATAGAACAAATTCCCCATGAACATAGTATTAATGTGTAATAAATTACATCAAATAAGTAAACAGCTCAAATTCCTACAAGTATATATCCAATATATACCCAATTCAGGGATATTCAATATCCCTGAATTTCTTGGTGTTAACATGGTTTCCTCTAAACATTACCCCAATCAAAAGAGATTTTAAATACTCCTCTTTCTTTAATACATCATCATATTTTCGAAGGTGAAAAGGGAGCAATTTTTTTTTTTTACCACTTCTTCCCATCCTTTCTCAAGAATCTGATATCCTGTTATTACAGCATTAGGCTAAGGCAGGTGCTCTAAAGGGTCCAATGAACTGAATTTCTGGGCTCCAAATATAACTGGTATTTATAGTAAGCCTGTCTGCCAGAGAGCCATGTCTCCGGGTGAAATATATTCCTGGATCAATGATTGAGAAGTGAAGAGCAGCTGCCTTGGAAGTCAGACTGTCCTTGTTGTCAGATAACAGTTTGATCTTCTCTCTTAAATTAAAATTTCTTAGTAGATGGGACCAGATCTCATACTTTGCGTGTATTCTCTGTAGCACCTAGGAAAGTGTTAGGCAAAGATACATGCTCAAGGAAATAATCAGTGACAGGGGCAGGAACTGTATCAAGAGTGAATGTGGTCATGGAGAAGCCATGCCTCACCTCACCCATCACCTACCCAAAGGTAGTCACCAGAATGACTCTCTGATGTTGTCACTGAAGAACTGAGGCTTGTTCCCTATCACCTGGATGATTGGATTTTTACTGTAAGCACATATGAACATGATTAACAAAGTCAGAACTTTTAATGAAGTTTATACAGCATATATGGGGCTTCCCTGGTGGCTCAGAGGTAATGAATCTGCCCACAATGCAGGAGACCTGGGTTCAATCCCTGTGTCAGGAAGATCCCCTGGAGGAGGGCATGGCAACCCACTCAAGTATTCTTGCCTGGAGAATCACATGGACAGAGGAGCCTGGAGGGCTAGTCTGTGGGGTCGCACAGAGTCGGACATGACTGAAACACCTAAGCAGCATACAGCATATATAATTTCACAGAAATGAAAGTAAAACAAAATATTAATTCAAGAAAGCATAAATAAACATCTTACATATGATATGACCAAAGTTCAAATATGTATGAGAAACAGACTGTAAAAAAATTGCCAAAAAAAATTTTGATATTGTCTTTGAGAATGGTACTGATTATTTTTTCCTTTTGCCTTGGTTCTATGTCTTTTAAACTTTCTGTAATATGACTTTTTCTATTTTTCTTTTTACTCTTCACTAAAAACATTTTTAAACACACAAGGAAAAAGTATAATAAAACACCAGGAATCTATCGGTCAGCTTCAACAGCTATGAAAATTGTGGTGTGTACGTCTCATCTTTCCCCCATCTGCTTTTATTTTTTCTGGAATATTTTGAAACAAATCTCAGTTATCTTGTCATTCTATATACTTTAAAAGATGCTTACATAGGCACAATATCATTTTTTCATCTATTAAGAAATAAACAAAAACTTCTTCATACTGTGTAATATTTAACCCATAATGGAAAATCTGGGATTGCCTAAGACATATCTTTATACAGTTGGGGTTTTTTGAATGGGAATCCAAACAAGGTCCAATTACTGGATTCTGTAAACGTCTTGAACCCTACTCTAGCAGTGTTAAGGGCTGTGTTGTCCCTCAAATTTTATATACTGAAATCTTGGTCCACAATCTCAGAATGTGACTATATTTGGAGACAAGGTCTTTAAGGAGCTAAATTAAAATTACGTCATTAGGGTGGGTTTTAATCCAGTGTGACAGATATCCTTTTAAGAAGGGATTAGGGCAAGCACACACAAGTACAGAGGGAAGACTATATGAAGACTCAGGGAGAAGGCAGCCTTCTACAAGCCAAGGAAGGGGAGAGGCCACAGAAGAAAAACAACCCCTTGCTGATACGTTGATATTGAACTTCTAACCTCCAGAACTGTGAAAAATTAAATCTGTTGTTTAAACCACCCAGTCTGTGGTACTTTGTATAGGAGCCCTAGAAAACTAATACAGATAGTAAAACCAACATTTATTCTGATTGGTTTAACACGATCCTGTCCTGGGGATAGTTTATATATCAACCATATTTTTGTTTTATTCAGTAAATTCACTATTTTTATTTAATGTTTGTAAAGTGAAGTGAAGTCGCTCAGTTGTGTCTGACTCTTTGTGACCCCATGGACTGTAGCCTACCAGGCTCTGAGGAGCCTCTCAGTCCATGGAATTTTCCAGGCAAGAGTACTGGAGTGGGTTGCCATGTTTTGAATACCCTAAATCTATTTTCATGAATGATTGGCCAATTATATTGCAATTACTACCACTACTACTCATAATCACTCATCTCTCCTAATTCTACTAGAGTGAGTGACCTCAATCTTGATCTTGGTTAATGAAAGTAAGTAAAAGTAGCATCGGAGAAGGCAATGGCAACCCACTCCAGTACTCTTGCGTGGAAAATCCCACGGACGGAGGATCCTCGTAGACTGCAGTCCATGGGGTCGCGAAGAGTCGGACACGACTGAGTGACCTCACTTTCATTTCTCACTTTCATGCATTGGAGAAAGAACTGGCAACCCACTCCAGTGTTCTTGCCTGGAGAATCCCAAGGATGGGGGAGCCTGGTGGGCTGCCGACCATGGGGTCGCACAGAGTCAGACACGACTGAAGCGACTTAGCAGCAGCAGCAGCAGCAAAAGTAGCATATTTGCTTTTTCCGATTTGAATGGGACTCATGAATATGTTAACTGTATACTCAAATGCCTACTGGATATATCCTACTGAAAACATAGTTTTTCCTCCATACCTGCAGTTCCTGCATTTCCATTGTTAATTAATTAGCCATTCTTTAACAGATATCTAAGCCAGAAACCTTAGCACATTAAAACCATTTTCTATAATTTTAAAATGTTGCTCAATTACAGCAAAAAATTGCAGGAATAGTAAAAGGAACACCTTTGCACAAATTCTCCAATTGCTGATATATTACACTTGTTTCATTGTTCTCTCTCTGTGTCTGTGTGTATATATATATATATATAATTTTTATTTTTATTTACTTATAAAATTACATTATTATTTTTCTGAACCATCTGAGTAAGTTGTAAGCCTACAGCTTCATGACCTTTAAACACTTCTCTGTGTATTTTCTAGAAATGAAGGTATCTCCTACATTACCATAGTCATTAAAATCAGGAAACTAACATTGTTAAAATGCCATCATTTAGTTCACAGACCCCATTCACATTTTGTCAATGGTCCCGGTAATATCCTTTATAACAAAAAGATCCAATTCAGAGTCATATGGCCCATTCAAGAGTCAAGTCTCTTTAGTCTGTTACAAACTGAAGATGTTTAGGCATTCCTTTGTCTATCATGACCTGGACACTTTTGAAGAGTACAGGTCTATGACTTTGTAGAATGTATCTCAGTTTGGAGTTGTCTTATCTTTCCTCATGATTAGATTCAGGCTATGCATTTTTTGAGCAGGAGTCTCAAAATAATGTGTTCTAAGGATCTTTTGCCATATATATATATTTATGCATATGTGTGTGTGTATCTCTTACAACTCTCACCTTCTAGTTTTAGCATAAATTGAGGATTCTTGTCTGAATCAGTCTGTACTATAAAGGTTGCTAAATAGTGATGTTTCTATCTAAATCATTTTTTCTACATTTATTAGTTAGCAATCTAATGTAAGGAAGAGACTTTCCTTATCCCCATTTTAATTTTTTTATTTTTAATAATTAACATTTTATCTATCATATCCTTTATTATAGTAAATTCTATTTGCAGACAGCTTAACAATATACCTAACATGTTCACATAATATTCTCAAATAGTCTTGGCATGAACTGCTGCTGCTGCTACTAAGTCACTTCAGTCATGTCTGACTCTGTGTGACCCCATAGATGGCAGCCCACCGGGCTCCTCCATCCTTGGGATTCTCCAGGCAAAAATACTGGAGTGGGTTGCCATTTACTTCTCCAATTATCCCATTTTTAAAAACTCATGTATTTATGTNTAGTCTTGGCATGAACTGCTGCTGCTGCTGCTAAGTCACTTCAGTCATGTCTGACTCTGTGTGACCCCATAGATGGCAGCCCACCGGGCTCCTCCATCCTTGGGATTCTCCAGGCAAAAATACTGGAGTGGGTTGCCATTTACTTCTCCAATTATCCCATTTTTAAAAACTCATATATTTATGTCAGTACGGACTCAAGTATTCTTCAGTTCAGTTCAGTTAAGTCGCTCAGTCGTGTCCAACTCTGCGACCCCATGAACTGCGGCACGCCAGGCCTCCCTGTCCATCAGCAACTCCCGGAGTTCACTCAAACTCNCTAATCCATCTGAGCATCAGGGTCTTTTCAGTGAGTCAACTCTTCGCATGAGGTGGCCAAAGTACTGGAGTTTCAGCTTTAGCATTATTCCTTCCAAAAAAAGTCCCAGGGCTGATATCCTTTAGGATGGATTCTGTTTAACGGCATTTAAATCAGATGCTTACTAAGTACATTTATTTCCTTTTAGGGTGTCATCTTGGTGCTGAGTCTTGAACCTGTGAAATGCCTTAATTACATCTGAGAAAGGGTGATCGATTTGTTACGTTTCTAAGAGTCTAGTTACATTAATAGAGTTATTTCAATCTGTATACAAATAGAAGGAAATATATACTATTTAGGAATCTCTTCCAAATGGCTGTGCTACTTTTCAACATTACTATAAGAACATCTACTGATTGGAGTATATGACTTTTCCTTCTGAGAAAAGGATGCTAACAGTTTTTTCACCTGTTGCATTTATGATTGCTGTTACTGCTTGGGTCTTATGGAAGAAGATTGCTTGTTATGAGGACTCTGTGAAGTTAAAAAATATATATGAAAGAAATTTAAATGCCCAAAATTTTTCATCATATTTGTAATCTTACATATTTATAAAGACTATCTTGATTTATTGATTGAATATGTATATGGGTTTTTGTTTCCTTTTTTCCCATGCTGTAAAATTCAGTTAAGGAGTGAATCATCCAAGCCTCTGCTTGCTTTTTCCTTGATCTTTAGTCATTTATTGGCTGATAATGAGGTGTTTAGAGAAAAAATAAAATGAGATGAAATATAATACAGTTTGTTTTCCTATTTTGTATTAATGTCTCTTAGCAGGTCCTGTTAAAGGGATTGTGAGGGAGAAGTTTTTAAATATAATAACATATATGAAGTTCACAGATGTCTTTTTAAGTGTGACCTTAATTTTCCTTGACGATCTTACTTATCAAATATAAGTCATTATTTTAAGGTATTTTCTATAGTACACATTACCGCTTAGAGATGATTATTTCTGTAGTATATTTGCTGTGTTCATCATTGAAAAATATTAGTGTTTACTAATTGGATTGTACGTTAGACTATTAAATAATAGTAAATGATGTAAATACATAATTATGTTTTGTCTATCACATAATTGTCTATTTTTGCTTGGAGAATCCCAGGGACGGGGGAGCCTGGTGGGCTCTATGGGGTCGCACAGAGTTGGACATGACTGAAGTGATGTAGCAGCAATACTGTAATTATCACATAAAGTAATGGGCCATCCACTGTGCTGGTTACTTTTCCTTTTCAGTATTTCCTCTTCTCCTTATAATAAAGTAGGTGCCATTTTCATTTCCCAGGCGGAAAAAAAAAAACAAGCCGTAGTGAAATTAAGTGGCTTGTCCAAAGCCATACATTCAGTAATTATCAAAACAAGAGCTTATGCCTGACTCATTTTGACCCTATTACTGCCCCACCCCCTTTTAAAATGGGAAAACAAAGATGAAGAGCGCATAGGCCTAGACCTCCCACAAGCTAGCAGTTTGGTTGGGGAGGGGTGGGTAGTTCATCAGAGTGAAAATTCAGGAAGCAGAAGGAGAAATGAAGATCAAGGCACTTCGGGAGCATAGTGTAGACCACTTCTTTCTTGAAACTCTCTTTTTCCTTTGGTTATTGCTCCCAGTTTTTCATTTTCTGCCTGATGTCTTTTAGTTTATTTTGTGGGCCTAAAATTTTCTTTTCAGCATTTTTTTCTTGCAGTCATCACAAATATAAATAATGCCCAAATTTTCATCCTTTGTCTCATCACTGGATTGCTATATTCTGTTGTCTACTTAACATAGATGGATTATATGTATATGTATCTCTATCCTTACACACATCCACATATATATATGTATACAGTAATAATGGCTATCATTTTTGAAGAGCTTGCCATACTCTAGGCATTGTGCTAAGTGTTTTACTTGCATATTCTTATTTAATCTTTATAGTACCCGATAAGTCATTTATTACTATTATTCTCTTTTGAAAGATGAGGAATTGAGGTCCACAGAGATTAATCTACTGACAGGTAGAACCAGGAATCTGACAATAGAACTAGTGCTTGTAGCTGCTTAATATCCATCAGGTATTAGCCCAACATGTCCCACCAAGTTTACTGAGTGTCCCTGTAAGAAATATCTATTATAGTTGTGGCTAATGTTGATGTCTGTTCTGAGGCACTCTTTTAGCCTTTTGATCGTTTAACTCTTAACAATGGTCCTCTGAATAGTTGCCGTTAGACTGACTTTACAGATAAGGAAACAAATTACCCAGCCTATACAAGTAACTGTGGGAGATTACAGTAATTCCTAGACTTGTGTTTTAAACAACTCCGCTATATTGTGTTTTAAACAACTCCACTATACTTGCCTATACTGTTGCTGCTGCTAAGTCGCTTCAGTGGTGTCCAACTCTGTGCAACCCCGTAGACGGTAGCCCACCAGGCTCCCCCGTCCCTGGGATTCTCCAGGCAAGAACACTGGAGTGGGTTGCCATTTCCTTCTCTAATGTATGAAAGTGAAAAGTGAAAGTGAAGACACTCAGTCATGTCTGATCCCACTGCAGCCTTCCAGGCTCCTCTGTCTATGGGATTTTCCAGGCAAGAGTACTGGAGTGGGGTGCCATTGTCTTCTCAAACTTGCCTATACTATGCCGTACTCCCAATTAATAATACTACTGGTCTAATTATTCAAGTCTGAAAACCACGAGAATCATCCTTGATTCTTTGTTCTCTTTAGGAGTTTTAATTTAATCTGTCTAAAATGTCATAAATTTTCTGCTCAGGATAAAACAAAAGAAGTAAGTCTTTCTTGATGGCTCAGAGTCATAGTTCAGCTGTCTTCCTGATTGTTGAATCACTATGAAGTGCTAGTCCCTCAATTTTGTCTGACTCTTTGTGACTCTCTGTAGCCCCACCAGGCTCCTCTTTCTCTGGAGTTCTCCAGGCAAGAATACTGAGGTGGGTTGCCATTTCCTACTCCAGGGGATCATCCCACAGGGACTGAACCCAGGTCTCTTGCATTGCAGGCAGATTCTTTACTGTCTGAGCCACCAGGGAATCACTGTGGAATACTTTAAATATTAAATCTTTATTTGCTTTAGATTTTTTCCTATTTATGTGAGGCCAGGTTTCGGTTACTGATGCAGTTGGCTTTGCAGCCTCTCTCTTTTCTAGTCTGGGGTAGATTGGAAAGACGATCAGCCTTATTAGATCTAAATCATCTAGAAAGAGTTAATGCCTGTCCGTATCAATAAGGAATGGGAGGTTTTACTCTGTGGATTTAATAATATCTATTTTGTCTGTGTACTGGATAGTTGTTACAGAAGTTAACTCACATAAGTAGTTTATTTGTATAAACATTCTTTTTAGCATTTCTTATCAGACTTTTCTGTCCAAAGTACCACTAATACTAAAAGAAAATGGATGTGGATCTCTGGGAATCTAGAATGTTAACTGATAACTGTTGAACCAAATAAAGAAAACATTTTAAGTCTTCAGTTTTATTCTTAAAAATATATGCACTTTATGTTCTAATGTGAGAATTAATGTTTTAGACACCCTCATCTTTTAAAAAATTGAAAATTTAAGAATATATATACTGAGTTTATCCATGTTTTAGGTACACAATGATACACACCCAGGTATTGATCTGAGAAGATGGAATGAATGCTTGTACTAAACCTTCTGTTGTAGCAGTGTTTTCAGTGGCAGCACAGAAACATTTAAATTCATGATCTGTGAATGTGCCACCCAGAAGTATACTTTACTAGTGCAATAATGTATGCACTTGGGAAAATCGATCCTGATATGAAGTTTGGTTTCTCAGAAGTACATAGAAATGTCCATTTATTTACTTAAAATACTTTAGTGTTAGTCACTCAGTCGTGTCTGACTCTGGGACCTCATGGACTGTAACCTACCACGCTCCTCTGTCCATGGAATTCTCCAGGTAAGAATACTGAAGTGGGCTGCCATTCCCTTCTCAGGGGATCTTCTTGACCCAGGGATCAAACTGGGGTCTCTCGCATTGCAGGCAGATTATCTACCATCTGAGCTACCAGGAAAGCCCCAATACTTTAAAAGCATACTAACTTAGATACTTGTTGCCTTTCAATAATTAAAAATTTTTCTCAACATATGCGTATTTTACTCAATTTTGATCTGGTTTGCTTCACTTTAAGACTCTAAACTGATTTAGATGTATTTGAGTTGTTTGTATAAGGTAGGGATAAGAGAACTTAGTTTTATTTTTAACCTGTTGAGATAGTGGGCAATCACATAATGTTGCGGGAAGAATATTTTATAACTTTTATTTGGAAAATCCATTTTACAAATGAATCTCTTTGTTTTAATAGGATTCTGACTGAATCAGTGCTTTCTACTATCACTCAATGCTCTCCATAAAGCTGAGATATGCCCACTGGTAAGATTTCTATGACATTTTTTATATGCAGTGTATATTATTTACTTTGAAATGTGGATTCTTTTAAGGGATTCTTTAACGAATTAAGGAGTAAAGTAGATATCCTCAACCAAATATAACATTTTATAGATACTTCATGGTTTGATATTTCTTTCTGTGAAATGTTGGTCATTAAGGTTAATATGTATTCAGTGGCTGGCAATTTGGGACTCAGCTGGGCAGAGTAAATAACATATGGTTAGTTTTTATTTTTTATTATCAAATGGATATTTGACTTTAAAGTAGACTTTGGTGAACTTTTTCCTAAAAGGCAAGCTAGTAAATATTTTAGGTTTGGTCTCTGCTACAACTACTCAACTCTGCCATAGAAGCATGGAGGCAGCCATGATAATTCTTAACAGTGTGGGTATGGCTGTGTTTCAATAGAACTGTATTTATTAAAAAAGTTGACTGGTCTGCAGGTAGTTTCCCAGTACCTGCCCTGGGGCATTCATTCATTCAGCATTTATTTGAAACATGTTTGAGTATTTACTCTGTGCTAGACCTCATGATAATAGCTAGGGACGTTGTTATGAACTACTGGGTATAGTGGGAGAGTCACAGTATATTTATATATGTATAGGTATACAAATAATTATACAAATTCAAGCTGGGTTAAGTGCTGTGAAGGAAAAAAAATCTGCAGTGTGAGAAATGGAGAAATATAGATGAGGTTGTCAGGAAATGTTCCACTTTACAGGCAATATTTAAAACAGGCATATTAACCCCAGCCAGGTGTGAAGAGTTAGAAGACATCTGCACAGGGTAGAAGCAGCTTCATGTGGGAAATTGCCTGTTCTGGCAGAAGAGCTAAAAAGGAAAAAAAGATATGTCTGGCTAAAATGTAGGAATGTCAGGGGCTATTTTTTTAAATTGAAACTGCAGAGGTAGATAGGCCAGGAAATGAGAATCATGTAGGGCATGTGAATGACTTGTTTTATTTTTTTCTCAGTGAACTGGGAAACTCACAGTCTTAAGCATGGACTAGTCTGATATGATTTATGTTTTAAAGGGGAAAACAACTTTCAGTTTTTAATATTGAAGGCTTGATTGTTGGCCAGTTGAGCGTTAGTCATTTTTCATGAAAACCTTATCTTTGACTTAGGATTTTTCTGACTTTACACATAAGGAGAATGAAGTTTAGATGTGTTAAGTGACTTGTTTTAAGGCCACATAACTAACAGTGGCAGATACTGTGTGCACGGTAAGTAAAAAGTTAACTTAGCAAAGGAAACTTTTGGAGGCAGTAGCCCAAAAGGTAAGTGGGGTATAAGTAAGTTTGGTGTCACCAAATGCAAAAGAAATGTTGTTTAAGAAAGGACTTGTCAACTGTTTTAACTAAAGCAGGTATTTGCGAGGCTGTGGGGTTTTATTTTTTATCATGATGTATGTGATAGTAGAGTTGCAGAGAAAATGACATGAGTCATTATCATTTGTAGTTGAGAGTGAAGCTAAAGTGAAGACCAAAGTTCGCTTTGAGGAGTTGCTTAAGGCCCACAGTGATGTAATACGTGAAAGAAAAAAAGTGAAGAAAAAAGTTGTCCAATCTGGAGAAAAAATCTCAGTGAGTAATTCATCATTTGGTAATGTTGAGTTGAATATCTGCCCAAAACCAAGAATTTCATATGAAAACTCTAAGGAAATTTGGAAATTAAAAACAGCAAAATGGTCAATCACATGGTAAAACAAAGCCTGCCTTCAAATCAGCCTCACTCTTGGAGTATCGAGTTCTTGAGTGCTGTCCTACAAGAATAACAGACCAGCTGGTTGAAGTGACCAGGGATACCAGGGACATGCAAACTAGCTGTATTACATGGTCTTGCAGAAAACCCTTATTTTTAACCCAGAATTGTGAAGAATTTAGGAAGTAATATGTTGTTTCAGATATGTAATGGCTTATCTTCATATAGACTTCTTCATCTGATTCTACCCAGCAGAACCAGGGGAAATCAATGGAATCTTAAAGAGTTACCCTTTTGTACTTGAGGTACACTTTCAAATGATAGAATTTTTTGGTCCCTTGAAGGGACTGAAAATACAGAACTCAAAGAAATACTAAAGAAGTCAGAAATTAACTACAACTGATTCCCAGGGTATTAGAGTCTGTAATAGTATCCCAGTTAAGGCACTATTCCCTCTTCAAACCTGTCTCGCTGTTTCCGTTTCCATTTCATACACTCCTTTGACCATAATTCTCTGTGTACTCACAGATACACACACAAGCACAAATAAGTAACTTCATGCAAGTTCTGGCAATTGGTACTTGCATGTTCTGGTAACTGATAAAAGGAATACACACATTCCTTTAACAGGAGTTTATGAGTTACATGCATTCTACATTTTACTTGTAGCATGTTTTAACCTAGTCTGTATTTTGTCATGATACCTGTTCATTTTAGTGTTCTGTCTAGCAGCCATCAGTGTAATAATTATATTCTTGAGTGAAACAAAAAAAGTAATAACCTTGGTTAGGATCCAGCCACATGCATGTAAGGAGTTCCCAGTACCACAGTATACACTGCATACGTATATACTCCTTACGAAGAACCACTGACAGTTCAGTTCACTCCCTCAGTCGTGTCTGAATCTTTGCAACTCCATGAATCGCAGGACGCCAGGCCTCCCTGTCCATCACCAACTATCGGAGTCTATCCAAACCCGTGTCCATCGAGTCAGTGATGCCATCCTGCCATCTCATCCTCTGTCATCCCCTATATCCTTGCCAGCATTAGGGTCTTTTCCAGTTAGTCAACTCTTCGCATGAGGTGGCCAAAGTTTTAGAGTTTCAGCTTCAACATCAGTCTTTCCAAAGAACACCTAGGACTGATCTCCTTTAGGATGGACTGGTTGGACCTCCTTGAAGTCCAAGGGACTCTCAAGAGTCTTCTCCAACACCACAGTTCAAAAGCATCCATTCTTTGGCGCTCAGCTCCCTTCACTCTCCAACTCTCACATCCATACATGACCACTGGAAAAACCATAGCCTTGACTAGATGGACCTTTGTTGGCAAAGTAATGTCTCTGCTTTTGAATATGCTGTCTGGGTTGGTCATAACTTTCCTCCAAGGAGTAAGCATCTTTTAATTTCATGGCTGCAGTCACCATCTGCAGTGATTTTGGAGCCCAGAAAAATAAAGTCAGCCGCTGTTTCCACTGTTTCCCCAACTATTTCCCATGAAGTGATGGGACCAGATGCCATGATCTTCGTTTTCTAAATGTTGAGCTTAAAGCCAACTTTTTCACTCTCCTCCTTCACTTTTATCAAGAGGTTTTTTTAGTTCCTCTTCACTTTCTTCCATAAGGGTGGTGTCATCTGCATATCTGAGGTTATTTCTTCCTGCAGTCTTGATTCCAGCTTGTGNCCCATGAAGTGATGGGACCAGATGCCATGATCTTCGTTTTCTAAATGTTGAGCTTAAAGCCAACTTTTTCACTCTCCTCCTTCACTTTTATCAAGAGGTTTTTTTAGTTCCTCTTCACTTTCTTCCATAAGGGTGGTGTCATCTGCATATCTGAGGTTATTTCTTCCTGCAGTCTTGATTCCAGCTTGTGCTTCCTCCGGCCCAGCGTTTCTCATGATGTACTCTGCGTATAAGTTAAATAAGCAGAGTGACAGTATACTGCCTTGATGTACTCCTTTTTCTATTTGGAACCAGTCTGTTGTTCCATGCCTAGTTCTAACTGTTGATTCCTAACCTGCTTATAGGTTTCTCAAGAGACAGGTCAGGTGGTCTGGTATTCCCATCTCTTTCAGAATTTTCCACAGTTTANCACCGTGACATTGAATGGTTTGCCTTGGAAGCAAACAGCGATCATTCTGTCATTTTTGAGAGTGCATCCAAGTACTGCATTTTGGACTCTTGTTGACCGTGTGTTGGCTGTTCCATTTCTTCTCAGGGATTCGTGCCCACAGTAGTAGGTACAATGATCATCTGAGTTAAATTCACCCTTTCCAGTCTACCTTAGTTCGCTGATTCCTAGAATGTCGACGTTCACTCTTGCCATCTCCTGTTTAACCATTTCCAATTTGCCTTGATTCATGTACCTGACATTCCAGGTTCGTATGCAATATTGCTCTTTACAGCATTGGACCTTGCTTCTATCACCAATCACATCCACAACTGGGCGTTGTTTTTGCTTTGGCTCCATCCTTTCTTTCTTTCTGGAGTTATTTCTCCACTGATCTCCAGTAGCATTTGGGCACTCACCAACCTGGGGTGTCCATCTTTCAGTGNATGCAATATTGCTCTTTACAGCATTGGACCTTGCTTCTATCACCAATCACATCCACAACTGGGCGTTGTTTTTGCTTTGGCTCCATCCTTTCTTTCTTTCTGGAGTTATTTCTCCACTGATCTCCAGTAGCATTTGGGCACTCACCAACCTGGGGTGTCCATCTTTCAGTGTCCTATCATTTTGCCTTTTCATACTGTTCATGGGGTTCTCAAGGCAAGAATACCGAAGTGGTTTGCCATTCCCTTTTCCAGTGGGCCACATTCTGTCCGAATGGAGCAGATTAGGTCTACCATAGTGGATGCTGCTCTAGGATAAAACACGATGCTTTTGGTGTATGGTAGGGAATAGTGGCATATGGACAGTGAACATTGCTTACTGGTATATGCCCTCACCTTGAGGAAAGTGGTATACATTTGGCAAACCAGAAAGAACCCTGGACGCAACTGCAGAATATTTTTATGGACTCAGACAAAGTGGAACTCATACTTTCTCTCTCTGTCAGAACTAGGCTTTGTGAGCATAAACAAGGTACAGTTTATGCCAGGGATGCTAAATTAAATGGATAACCAGAAATAGGCAGAGGATATGCCTGCTTATCTAAGATCCAGTTTAGGTATTGGGACATATAAGGGATAGGTGATTTGGCACATATTGCGCCATCCACAGTCTCTCTTAATTTAAAAATAAAAGTATTTAGGAAGAATTTGTCAGCTGGACAGAAGCAGATCATTCCTAGAAAGCAAAAATATTTTTTAAATGCTTTAGCTTAAGAAATACCTGTTAAGAAGAGAATACCTGTTTTATTTACTAAATAACAGTGCTTTCTTTCAAGCACTTATAAATATTTTATCTATATTCACTAGTTTTTAATTTAATACAAACAATACAATTATGAAGCTTTATTTACATTTATAGATAGGGAAACTAGATCACAAAGAGTTTGAATAACTTACCCAAAGTTGCATAGTTAGTGATAAAACCTTGATTCAAACTGACAATCTGACTTCAGAATCTACTGTCTTTACCACAGCCCAATAGGACACTGTTTAATAAAGTAAGAAGTGATAGGACCTCTTTCGAACAAGAACTTCCATGTGTAGAACAGGCTGAGACTAAAAAGGAAGCAGCCTTAGATAAGAAAATTAAGCAAAGGGAAAGCCATAGAAGAATTCATAATAATGGAAGGTTTATCTTACTGTTTTTCAACAGTGTCTTTCAGGCACTCTGATTAGGTTTTTACAAATTGTCATTTCTGATTCTCCTGTTAATCATGAAAGTAGGTATTAGAGGTCTTATTTTGCACATGAGAAATTTTATGACCATCTGAATAGAAAACCACTTACTATCTCTGCCAGGTTCATATAGCCAGAAACAGAGTAAGTTGGAGTTATTTATTTATATGTAGGTGGTGCTAGTGGTAAAGAATCCACCTGCCAGTGCAGGAGACTTAAGAGACAGAAGTTCGATTCCTGGGTTGGGAAGATTCCCTGGAAGGGAATGGTTGCTCAGTTCCAGTATTCTTGCCTGGAGAATTCCATGGAAAGAGGAGCCTGGTGGGCTACAGTCCATGTGGCTGCAAAGAGTCGGACACAACTGAGCACACACACACACACACACACACACATTTTTGAATGTATTAACATGTACCAAAAATTTTATTTAGCCCACTGATTAATGAGGGAACCAGTAAGATGTTATAACCAGTTCAAATGGATGTGATTTATAGAGGTTTATATTATTTACCAGACAAAATTCAGTTGCATTGTATTAGTAGAAATCATTTACACAGCTTTCCCTTCTCCAGGGGATCTTCCCAACCCAGGGATCAAACCGTCTCCCACGTTTCAGGAGGATTCTTTACCAGCTGAGCCACAGGAAAGCCCATATTATTATTTACCAGACAGAATTTAGTTGCATTTTATTAATAGAAATATTTTACATAGATTACATACATTACAAAAATCTTTTATGTTCCTGTGGACAGGAAACATTTGCACTGCTATGAGTTTTCTACATGTTAACCCTTTTTCTCTACCAAGTTGTAAAATAGTCAGACAGTGAAAGCAGAAATAACCAGAATGGATGAGCTAATTTTCACCCACTAGATTTCAAAGACTTTTGCTACACTAAAGTAAAGCCAAAACAACCTGAATCCTCCTATTTAGAGATAACCTACAGATACAAATTTTGTGCCATATTTTTTAATATCATGTAAGAATTTTAGAATCTGGATTTAAAACTATAGTCTCTCCGTGATTCTTTCTTCATTGCTGCCTCAAAAACTGTACCTCAGCCCTAAAATAATAGAATTGACACTAAGGAAAAATTTAATGATTGGGCAACAAATATGAGAGAAAATGGCTGAAACTAAAATGAAAGATACAGTAAATAAGGACATGTAGAAATACTTGACTTACAAGTCTGTGTTCCCAGACAGCACTAATGGAGCAGAAATAATAAAAAGAGCATGAGGAGGAAACTTTCCTGAGAATGAAAAAGGATGTGGGAAGAGATGAATCCATCTTGCATTCCAGGTAAAGTTTGAGATGAGAACTCTATCTGGAAACTTAAATTTCAAGGGAGAGAGAAATTTTGCTAACATCTAAACAGAAGAAGAAATACCTAGTACATTTCCAGCTTCTCTCCAAAAACACTTAAGTCCAAAGACAATGGAGCAATATCAATACAATATTTAGGGAAAATAGTGTCCCAAGAAATGTACTTGCCTACACTGTCAGTCACGAATGAGGGCAATAGGGAGCATGTGAATTGGGAAAGAATTATGACTGGTGTTCCCTCCTGAAAAAATCAATAAAACTATCGAAGATAGATTAGTTGAGTGTGCAGTACCATCTCCAGAGACATGAATGAAAACAAAGTATTTAGGAATAGAGAATTTATAATCTGAAAATAAATTTGGATGAGCCTTGAAACCAGTTATGTATGTAGAAGTTTTTCCATTGTTTCTGCCAGGTGTTTCAAGAAGCTATGATACAGGGACTAGTACTGATAATATTGCTTTAGCTTCTAAGGAAGAAGGTCATTTACAGTCTCATTTTATCTCACATTAAATTACATTTCAGATATCTTAAAAAGTTAAATGTAAAAATCTAAATTAATAGACAAATATTTAAATTAAAAAATAGAAGTGGGCTGGTTCAGTTTTCCAGTGTGGGAAAGATACTCTGATCTTAAATGAAAGACATCCCAAATAATGAGAATATTCTCTGTCTGCACACAGAAGACCACTAAATACTTGTTGAAGGAATAGATAAATCTGAGGCAGAAGATACTTTGAGTCAGAAACAAATACAACTAAAAGTTAACTAATTCATTAAAACTGATTTTTTTTTATAGTCACAGATCTAGTACTCATATAGCCAATAACATGGTAATAGCTAAATTTTATTGAATACTTGTATTCTGGAATCAGAAGTTTCTTTTTAGCGTTCTATTCCCTTATCAATCTAAAGAACCTATGAGTAAGTTCCATTCCAAATGTTAATAAAGAAATGCTACAAATAAATGCCTTATAGATACTATATCTCTTAGGGCTTTCCAAGTGGTGCTAGTGGTAAGGAACCCACCTGGCAGTGCAGGAGACATAACAGACATGGATTCGATCCCTGGGTTGGGAAGATCTCCCGGGAAAGGGCATTACAACTCACTCCAGTATTCTTGCCTGGAGAATCCCATGAACAGAGGAGCCTGATGGGGTGCAGTCCATAGGGTCATGAAGAGTCAGACACAACTGAAGCAACTTAGCACCCAGGCATCTTAACTGAGCAAAAAGTATGAAAAAAATTAAATTACAAGAGAAAATGACATCGACTAATAAAAATACAGGAACACTTTAAAAGCGATTCAGGTTGGAAACCAGAATGGTATTTTTACTTACCAAAGAAGTATTCAGAAGTTAATTACTAGGGTAGAAAGCAAAACTTTTTAATATAATGTTCATAAAAAGATGAACAGTACAGTATGGACAACTTTTTCAGAAAGTTTAACTATAAAAAGGAGTATTTTCAGTGCTGATATTGGGGAAGATGGAAAAGGCAATGGCAACCCACTCCAGTACTCTTGCCTGGAAAATCCCATGGGTGGAGAAGTCTGGTAGACTGTGGTCCATGGGGTCGCTAAGTGTTGGACACAACTGAGTGTCTTCACTTTCACTTTTCACTTTCATGCATTGGAGAAGGAAATGGCAACCCACTCCAGTGTTCTTGCCTGGAGAATCCCAGGGACAGGGGAGCCTGGTGGGCTGCCATCTATGGGATCACACAGAGTCGGACACGACTGAAGTGACTTAGCAGCAGCATTGGGGAAGATGAGAGATTTGATGATACAGGACAGGAAAATTTTTTAGAACACAGGTTAAGACCCACCTCTTTATAATGAGAAGGAAAGAAAAAGATTGTTTAGAGTACATGAAAATTTATAGATTTGGTAGTAGAAAGTTGGAGCTTTCCATTTGATGGCTTTTGACTCACCTGGAAAGTGAGTCAAGAAGTGACAACATTGGACATCAGAGGCAAGTGAAGACAACTGGAAATAGCCAGTGTGCAGAAGGTACAGAAGAATGCATACAAACAGATTATGCAGCGTGGGAGAATTATTTGTAGCTTTGAGGTCTCAGTTGAATTTATAGGCCATATCCTTATAATAGTACCAATCTTTGAAATGGTTCAGTTTCTTCAGGCAGCGTTCAAGAGCCTGGTTATAGTTATAGAGATGAGCATCACTTAATTTGAACAGTGCCTGGAGTTTTTTCCAGACAGATGTGATGGATAAAAAGTACATGGTAATGGCAAATGATGAATGAAGTGACAGATTATGAAATCAAAATATTAAAAAGTAGAGACAAGAGGCATGATAGATGAGGAGGATATATTGAGTTCAAACCATAATGAATGATTTATTGTTTTATACCACTAAGTCCGGAGTGGTTTGATACTCAGTAGTAATAACTGGAACCAATAGGTATAAATTGTTAAGTAGAGAATAAATACTCAAACTATGGCTGTTATTAATTTTGAAGTTGCATCTGAATTTTTGCCTTAATTTAAGGGAAGGAATTTAAATCATTATCATTGTCAACTCTTTATCATCTTGATTTCACTCTTTGATTTTCTCCTATCTCATTTTATCCTAATGTTATTTCATAGATGTTATTATTTCATAATATTATTTCATAAGTGATAACTTCTTTCATGAATAACAGTTTCTAAAGATGTTTTATGTGTTACATTAATTTTAAAGGGTAGAAAATATGCTAGATTTTCTTGTTGTTCAGTCACTCAGTTGTGTTCAACTCTTTGTGACCCCAAGGCCTGCAGCATACCAGGCTTCCCTGTCCTTCACTATTTCCTGGAGTTTTCTCAGGCTCATATCCTGAGTCAGTGATGGCATCCAACCATCTCATCCTCTGCTGCCCCCTTCTCTTGCCCTCAATCTTTCCCAGGATCAGAGCCTTTTATAGTGAGTCAGCTCTTTGCATCAGGTGGCTGAAGTATTGAAGCTTCAGCTTCAGCATCAATCCTTCCAGTGAGTAGTCAGGGTTGATTTCCTTTAGAATTGACTGGTTTGATCTCTATACTGTCCAAGGGACTTTTAAGAGTCTTCTCCAGCAACACAGTTCAAAGGAATCAATTCTTTGTCTCTCAGCCTTCTTTATTCCAGCTCTCACATCCGTACACGATTACTGGAAAAGCCATAGCTTTGATTCTATGGACCTTTGTCAGCAAAATGATATCTCTCTTTTTAAACATGTCTAGGTTTGTAATAGTTTCTTCCAAGGAGCAAGCGTCTTTTAATCTCATGGCTACAGTCACCATCTGCAGTGGTTTTGGAGCCTAAGAAAATAAAATCTGCCGCTGTTTCCACTTTTTTCCCTGTTTGCCATAAAGTGATGGGACCAGATGCCATGATCTTGGTTTTTTGAATGTTGAATTTTAAACCAGCTTTCTTGCTTTCTTTCACCTTCATCAAGAATCTCTTTAGTTTTTCTTCGCTTTCTGCTGTTCAAGTAGTGTCATCTGCGTATCTAAGGTTGTTGATATTTCTCCCTGGCAATCTTGATTCCAGCTTGTGATTCATCCAGCTCGGGATTTTTGCATGATGTACTCTGCATGTAAGTTAAATAAGCAGGATGACAATATGCAGTCTTGACGTACTCCTTTCCCAGTTTTGAACCAGTCCACTGTTACATGTCCAGTTCTAACTGATGCTTCTTGATCTTCATACAGATTTCTCAGGGTGCAGGTAAGGTGATCTATTATTCTCATCTCTTTAAGAATTTTCCTCAGTTTGTTGTGATCCACACGGTCAAAGGCTTTAATGTAGTCAATGAAGCAGATGTTTTTCTGAAATTCTTTTGCTTTTTCTGTGATCCAGTTGATGCTGTGGCAATTTGAGCTTTGGTTCCTCTGCCTTTTCTAAGTCCAGTTATTCATAGCATTCTTTAGTTAGTTCATGTATTCATTCACCTTTTTCAGGCTCAACATTCCAGAAGCTCAGAGCTCTGTTCTCAGGAGCCAGCCAGAGCTGATCCTGCAAACAGGCCTGGGATCTGCAGGATTTGGCAATGAGGGCTGCTGAATTAACCCTTTTCTTCACAACTTCTAACCAGACTGATCAGAAAAACAAAAAGACAAATTACTAATACTAGGAATGTAAATATAATTCACTGCAGATGTGTTAAAGACCTAAAAAGGACAGTAAAGGAGTGTAATGAATAACTGACAATAAATTTAGGAACTTAGATAAAATGTATAAATTGCTGAAGGATACAAGCTACTGAAGCTCACTCAAAAAGAGATAACTTGAATATTTTATATCTTTTTTAAAAATTTAATTTGTGGTTAAAAACCTGTGGAAAAAACTAGGTGGCTAGTTTTCTCAGATGATTTTATTAATTTTACCAAACATTTGAGGAAGAAATTATATTAATTCTATGTAAACTCTTTCAGACTATGTAAAAAGAGGAACTACTTCTCCATTCTTTTGGGGGGTGGATTTTAAATTACCTTAATACTAAAAAGAGAAAGACATTACAGGAAAATTACACCAGTATCCCTTTTGAACCCACAGCAGATATCTTCCACAAAATTTAGGGAATCAGTCTTATATTATATAAAAATAATTATATACATTATGTAATTTATCTCAGCAATATATCAAAGTGTTGAAAAAAATCAATGTAATTCACCATAAAATTAAAACCATATGATCTTTTCAATAAATGCAATAAAAGACTTGACAAAATTTGTCACCCATTCTGATAACTAAAACAGAAAGAGAAGGGAACTTCAACTTGATAGAGGGAATCTACAGTAACTTACAGTTAAGATCGTACTTAGAATTAAAACCTGAAAGCTTTTGCTCTAAGCTTGAGCACATCACCCTAGATATTCATAATTGTATAGTAACCAATGCAATAATGCAATTTTTGAAAAAAGTATAAAGATTGTAAAAGTAGTAAAAGAATCTTTTTCGCAGATGACAGAAATCTCAAAAAAAATGCTATTAGAACTGTTTAATGAGTTAGCAGAACATAAGGTCTAAATATAAAAGCCAAGTGTATTTTTGTACCAGTAGTGAATAATTTAATATTTAAAATATCATTTGTAATAGTAACCAAATATGTATCTAGGATACAAATATGTATCTAGGATACATTTATCAAAATATATGCAGACCTGGATACTGAAAATCCCTAATCTGCTAAAAATCAAAACCAAATAGATATATCCATGTTCATGGATTTAAACTATTGTCAGATAATTATTGACAGATTATTATTATCCATTCTCTGAAAATGTGATCTATTGATTCAATGTAATCCTAATCAACATGCCAATAGACTTTGAGAATTAAAAATCTGATTTTCAAATTTATTTGGAAATATAAACAGCAAACTTAGAACAGCCAAAACAATTTTGAAAAGGAAGAACAAAGTTGAAGGAATTTTATCATCTGATTCAAAACTCGTTGTAAAGCTGTAGTAACCAGGACAACCTGGTATTGTCATAAATGTGGACATATAAGTCATAAATCAGCAGAGAGTCTAGAAATAGACCCCAATGTGTGTGGTCTAGGAGAAGGCAATGGCACCCCACTCCAATACTCTTGCCTGGAAACTCCCATGGACAGAGAAGCCTGGTAGGCTGCAGTCCATGGGGTTGCAAAGAGTCAGCTGCGACTGAGCGACTTCACTTTCACTTTTCACTTTCATGCATTGGAGAAGGCAATGGCAACCCACTCCAGTGTTTTTGCCTGGAGAATCCCGGGGACAGAGGAGCCTGGTGGGCTGCCGTCTATGGGGTCACACAGAGTCAGACACAACTGAAGCGACTTAGCAGTATGTGGTCAATTGATTGTTGCCAAAATTACCAAGATACCTCAAAGGGGAAAGGATAATCTTTTTCAACAAATTTTGATGGAACAATCAGGTATACAGTATTATAAACTATGACCATATCATATTCATAAATTAAATAGAAATGGATCAATGACTTAAAAAATTTAAGAGCTAAATTCTACATATATAACTTGTAGAATAAGCAAGATAAGCCTGGTAACCTTGAGTTATGAATAGATTTCTCAGGATACAAAAGTATGAACCATAAACGAAAAGGAGGTTAATTTGGGCTTTGTGAAAATTCAAAACATTGCTAAGAAAATCAAAAGATAAAATTGTAAGTTGAGAGAAAATATTTGCAACACATTGATAAAATGTATTTAGAAAACTTTAGGAGCTCTCAGAACTCAATGATGTGAAACAACCTTGTAAAAATGGGCAAAAGAGTTGAACACTTAACCAAAGAGATACTGATAGGAAATAAGCACGTGTAACGATGTGCTTAGTCAAGATGTGGTTAGTACGGTGTGTGTGCTCGGTTATTCAGTCGTGTCCAACTCTGCGACCCCACGGACTGTAGCCCACAAGGCTCCTCTGTTCATGGGATTCTTCTGGTAAGAATACTGGAATGGATTGCCATTTCCTCCTCCAGGGGATCTTCCTGACCCAGGGATATTCCCTGTGACCCAGGTATCAAACCTGCATCTCCTGTGTCTCCTACATTGCAGGTGCATTCTTTACAGCAGAGCCACAGGGGAAGGAAGCCTGCTTAGTAATGCCGTTAATAATTAATTTGAAAACGACACGGAGATACCATTACATACCTATTAGAATGCAAAAGGATGAAAATTGACAATGCTAAGTGCTGACAAGTGTTTTAAATCATTGGAACTCACTCATTTGAGAGTTTGAACTGGCAGAGCCATTTTAGGAAGCCATTTGGCAGCTATTTAAGAACTTAAGCATCTGCTTAGCATATAGTATAGCAGTTGCACTTGTGGATATTTACTCAAGAGAAATGAAAGCATAACATGCAAAGCTAGAAATAACTCAAATGTCCATTAATTGGTATATGGAGAAAGAAAATGTAGTGTCTTTCCATACAATGAAAATACTGCTCAGCAGTAAATGGAATGTTATTATAGATCCAGCTACATGAATGAATCTCAAAGCTTTATGCTCAGTGAAGGATACCAGAAACAAAAAAACTATCTTCTATATGATTCCATCTGTATGAAATTCTAGACACAACAAAATAGTGAAAGAAAACAGATCAGTGGTTCAGTGGGGCCAAGACCTGGAGGGTAGGAATTGATTTTGTAAAGGAATGCGTAGGGTACTAGAAATGTTTAATATCTTGATAGTTGTGCAGTCACGTGGTGTCATGCCTGTATATGTTTGTCAGAATTCATTTGAGTATACACTTACAGCCGGTGATGATGATTGTAATTCATATAATTTGTTATGTCTCAATAATACTTATTTTTAAAAACAGACAAGCTAAAGTAAAAAATGATGCAGAGATGGGAAAAATAAACAGGTGGTTAAAGATAAATAGAACATGAACAAATGTATTTGAGAGATTTTAAAATTCAGTGACAGTCCATGAAATGTGAAATTCTATGAAGTAAACTTTTTAAATTATAGTATGACAAAACTAGAACAACAAAAATTTTAAATTTGTAAATTACTTGGTAATGTAAAATCTATCTCGTGAAGCGATTAGCATGAAAAAGGGAATACAAACCACAAAAACAGGAATTTAAAAAGTAATGAAACTGTCATCTCAGTAGAATTGTGGAATGCTACCAAAGATGCTCCAAGGATTGTATTTAAAATGATGTTATTAATACAAAGGTTGACAGATCAGTGGAAGAGAATAAATAAACATCTTATGAGCTTCACATGATGAGCCTCCCCAGGGTTTCATTTTCAAAATCCTTTCTTCTAGACTATAATTCTTTCTTCTGTTTCTAATTTTTGGTTAGCTTTTTCCATTTATTAGTGTCCTCAGAGTTTACCTTGATTGCCACTACATTTCTGGTACTGAGAAAACAGAAAAGTTTGTGTTTGCTCTGTATTGATGTAATGGACATTCAAGGTTATTAGGTATGACTGTCTTCAGAGAAAGAAGTCAAAAGTGAGTTTCTGAACAGATTATCATTGATTTTCCTTGTGTGAGGCAATCTAGGATTGACCTTTGGGTCTTCTTTTTTAAGTAATTTCTGAATTTTTTTCTATTTTAAAATTTTCTGTTTTCTTACTGTTTTATGGACATATTGCTTCTAGAAACAGAACATGTGAAAATAAACGTTTAAGAAGATATTTTTATTAAATTTGATTAGGTAAGATTTTTGGAGGATATGGCTTCAGAATTTATCCTTAAGGAACAGGTAGAATTTGGAAATATATTTTAGGTGAGCAGAAGAGTCTTAAAGATGGTAGAATATTGGATATGTGGTGGAATATGTTTTTCCATCTTTTCTCATATGTTAGCTATTCTAACTGCTTTGAAACATGAGGGTTTTCAATAATTGACCTTCAGTCTTCGCTGGTTCCGTCGTTTCTGGGAGAGTTCTCTGACTTCAGTCTTTTATCACTGTGGTTTTAGCCATGCTGCTTTTGAGTGCATCTCTTCAGGTTTTATTTCTGTCACTCAGAATTTTAGTTCCAACATCTGCAGTTGTTTTCATCTCATATCTTTTTGAGTTCCTTAATATTGATTCTACTTATTTTAAATTATTTTGTTGATGCTGTTTGCTTTTCTTCCGTGTTAATTTTTCTCTTTTATTGGAGTTAGTGGACTTCTCGATGCTGCTGCTTTCCCTCAGTGTTAGTTCTCAGTTGTTAATCATCTTTGTGTTTGAGAATTTTTCTCCTGCCTGTTAGTTGTTTTCAACATAGCCCGCTTCTGCTGTTGGTGAGGGTTGTACCTACCTGAGACTTGAAGCCATATCTCTGTCTGTTCAGCTGTTTTGTTCTCTGGGTGAAAGTCACCGTGTAACACAGCTGGAGGAGGGCAACAGAGCTGCCCTCCCAGCTCCTCAGCTGGTCATCCTCAGGCTTATCCCTTCTTTTCCTATTCCTTGCCTGAGCTTATCCCTTCCCCAGAACCAGCCTTTTCTCTAGAGAAGTCTTTTCCTATAGGCTGTGGTTTTCTCTGGTAGTTTCTTAATGGATTTCTTAATGGATCTAATCCTGATTATTTTGCATCCTTGGGGAATTTCTCAAAATATTTATGTTATTACTAGTAACATTCCTTTTTGATTTCTAGCATTATTTTCTGTTCTTATTTTAAATAGTTTGAATGGAGAAAGTTATTAATACAAGTATGTGCTTAGTCTGTCATTTAACTTGATAATATTTAATATAGCAGCCTTTTCAGTGATATGTTTAGACTAATTGCACAGTAATCCTAGAGCTGTAAACCTTTGGTTTTTTAATTTAATTATGAAGCAAGATAAATGACCTGTGTGTGTTTTCTGTTAGAGAACATGAAACACTTTAACCATAGCTCTTCTAGCAGTTTCATTCATATCTCTTAATAAGGTTAGAATATGGATCATTTTGCCAGAGGAAAGTAACATTTGAGATTTGAGCAGTTAATTCACTTTTAAAAAGTCATTTAACATGTTCCCCATGTTAGTTAACTCATTTGATCTGAATTTATTCTCAAGATTACTGGTCTAAGACTGGGAGAATAAGCAGGAAAACACTCACCAAAGGCCCTAGAATGGTGTCACAGTACTGGAGTAAAAAGTGAAATATTCTTGCCAGTATTGCATATTGTGAAACAGTCAACATGATTTTATCTTCACAGAACTAAACTGTGCTTCATTGACACTCTGTTATTGTGTCGTCTTTTCCTAGCTTGATACTGTTACAAGCAATCTTCAGAAAATCAGGGAAACGAAAAGTGATGATATAACTGCTGCTAACACTAAGAACCCAGAGAAGAACGTTAAAACAGTAATTAAAAACAAACCAAGGGATCTGCAGTCAGCAGCTGAAGATCCAGAAAATGATGTTCGTGTGGAGGACGACAAGCAAGAAAAGGCAAATAAAAACGTTACGAAAACAGCGCTCCAGGTGACTGCACAAGAGATGGATCCAGAAGCTCCTGAGAAGGGAGATGCGACACCTCAGAAAACACGGACTAAGCCACAGCCAGGTGTGACTCAAGACAAAAGTGAAAAGGCCAAGGAGGAAGAAGAGAATAGTTTAGATGAGGAACAACTGATGCAAGTATACCAGCTCCAAGCAGCTGAAGAAATGGCAAAGGAGATTAAGAAGAAAATCCGAAGGAAACTCAAGGAGCAGTTGTCTTACTTTCCCTTAGATTCTTCATTGCATGATGACAAATTGAGTGGTGAAAAAAGAAAAAAGAAAAAAAAGAAAGTTCCCACCCTGTCTAAATCTGAAACAAGGTATGTTACATTGATAAATATACAGTGTCCTCCTAAAAAAAACACTATTTTCAGCTTTTGAGTGATTCCTGGAGTTTTGTTACTAAGTCCAAGCTCGTAGTGCTTGCCTGATAAAAGGCCAAGAATTGTGAGAGACCAGTTGTTGGGGCAATGAGTGGCAGCTTTATTCAGAAAGCCAGCAAATTCAGAAGGTGCTTCATGTCCCACATAACCATCTTGCCTGAGATGGACTTCAGGCTCCTTCTGAGGAGGAGGGAGTACTGAAGACTAAAAGGAGAGGGAGTCAGTCAGGCACTGTCTGGTTCCCAGAAGCCTCCAGAGAGGATCTGTTCGTTTCTTTCTCCCTGCAGCCATTCACAGGTGGACCTGGTGAGGAGGTTTCCTGCGAGCTAAACAAAGGCATTTTAGCTTAATTTTCATTACTTGGGGAGCAGTGTTTCCAGAGATGGGCCATTATGTATAATTTAAGCACACAGGCAACATCCTTTTAGTGATTAACTTGTAATAGAATACAAAAGGTTCTTCCTGTTAACAATTCGCCCTGTCGGTTTCCATACCTCAGTCTTGTGGGAGAAGGGACAAAGACCATTCTGCTGAATGGAAGTGACAAATTTCCTTAGACTCTTCGGTCAGTCCTTTTTGAAATCTTTAGTCAGTCCTATTTGAACCCCATGAAACCTCTCACCACTTTGTCGTCTAATTCATAATAACTTGTGGTTTTGGTTCTAGTTCCCAATACATATATCTAATTCCTTTGCTGTTTATTTGGACAAAACTGAACAGATTGGTTGCCCTTTCTCCAGCTGTAATGGAATTACTATCTACTTCTTTTGGATAGGCAGACCCGTTGGAGGCAAACTCATGAATAGTGTAGTACAGAAGTTTTAGTATAATTGGCAACTACTAGGTCTTTAGCACTTTTAAATTCTCCTACCTGGGCAGACACCTGAAATGACCTACCATACAGTATTTTAAAGGTGCTTAATTTAAGCCTGCTTTTGGGAGCCATCGATCCATAGCAGGGCAACTGGCAAGGCCTTATGCTAAGTCTCTTGACATTAGTATTTTAGCGACATTTATGGTTTTTCCTATTGATTGTGGTCTCCAGGATGAATAGTTTTAACGCTTATCCAAATCAGGATGATTTCCCGAAGGAGGGCTTTCAGAGACTTTCTGTTCATGGAATACGCTTCCACCTACCCTGGAAAAAGTATCCACAGCAACTCTATCAGGTTACCTGAGATTTCCTGCAATTGGGTATTTAAGTGAAGTCTCTTTTTCAGTGCAGGTGGGGCAGGTTCCTCTGTGTTGAGTCCCCATCTGGGGAGGGATGACAGCAATCTTTGGGATTTTTTTAAGATCTTGGGGGAAAGAGCTCTGTGTCCTTTTCTGGGCTTTTCATGAACTCTTGTCTGTAGATTTCCAGCATTCTGATGGGACTCTGTCAAACTTTTCTGGTGAAAAACTTCACCAGAGTGAGGTCTATCAGAAAATTAATCAACTTACTCCCCACTGTCAATTTTACCTAGAGTTCCTGTGGAGAACTCAATGCCTCAAGTCCAAGGGAACCCTTGGGCCTCTTCATTCAGAGTGTCCCTCTCTGCCGTATAAGAGGCTCTCATCTTTTGTTGTTGTTCTTCTTTTTCAGCCTAGAGCAGTTTCTGTTTTCCAAAGTTCTTCCTCCTTACAGTAAACGCATCATTCCTTCCCCAGTGGGGACTCACCTCTCATCCAGTTACTCACCTTCTGGGAAGCCAGTGCCTCTGCCAAAAAANGAAAATTAATCAACTTACTCCCCACTGTCAATTTTACCTAGAGTTCCTGTGGAGAACTCAATGCCTCAAGCCCAAGGGAACCCTTGGGCCTCTTCATTCAGAGTGTCCCTCTCTGCCGTATAAGAGGCTCTCATCTTTTGCTGTTGTTCTTTTTCAGCCTAGGGCAGTTTCTGTTTTCCAAAGTTCTTCCTCCTTACAGTAAACGCATCATTCTTTCCCCAGTGGGGACTCACCTCTCATCCAGTTACTCACCTTCTGGGAAGCCAGTGCCTCTGCCAAAAAAGTGATGTTTCATTTTGCATCTTTCTGTTAAATAGTTTAAAAAAGCAACATCTACCAATTAAGAAATGTTCATTCCAAATGTTCCATCTAATTTTTGTAACTTTCTCCTGATATCTGAGGCACTTTGCCCCAAAAAGTCAAATTTGCCATTCTAATATTTTCAGGATCTGCATTAGTATGATGTCTGTAGGTCTGATAAATCCTTTCCAAAAATCCAGAGAGGTCTTCATTTGTTTTGCTGAATTTCCTGAATATTGTTCAACCCTTTTGCTTTGGTGTCCCTTTTCAAAGCCCTGCCAAGATGCACTAACAAGTCGTGCTGTACTAAGGGCCTTCTTCCCTCGCTGGGGTCCTAAGTTGGATCAGCTGTGGGTGCTGTCAAGTGGGCTCCATGTATAGAGGGTCCTCCCTATGAGAAGGGTTGTAATCTTATGAGGGTTGGGATCTTTCCAATTAAACAAGTCTGAGAAACCCAGCCAGCTGTTTGTTTGCATTTAGGCTCCCTGTAAGATAAGGAAATTACCCTGTTCCCATAGTAGCTTCTGGCCCAGTCAGGTGCCCTGTCTGGTCTTAAATGGCAATATCAGAACAAGTCCCTTTCCTCCAAAAACTAACACAGGATTTTCTAACTGATCCCTGTAAGGAGGGGAAGTCCTGAGCCCCAGTGTCAGAAATGGGACTGGGTAGGAGTGGAAAATGGTGGGAAGGATGGATGTATTGGCACAGTGGCCAGATTGGCTGGGNAGAACAAGTCCCTTTCCTCCAAAAACTAACACAGGATTTTCTAACTGATCCCTGTAAGGAGGGGAAGTCCTGAGCCCCAGTGTCAGAAATGGGACTGGGTAGGAGTGGAAAATGGTGGGAAGGATGGATGTATTGGCACAGTGGCCAGATTGGCTGGGTCATTTAAGGTTTGAGGAATTAAGGTTTGAAGCAACATATCCTCACTTTCACTGCCTTCCTTTTTCTTCTTTTCTGATAATAGTACAGATGCTTGCACATAAAGGATTATCATTCTTCCCTAATTTTTCACAAAATACCTGTAGAGTCATTCAGAATCCTCTGTGAAATAGCAATTTATCATTAAAAGGATACCTTTTTGCTTTAGCATCAACCAACTGGGATTACAACATGCATTTGAATAGAAATCTGATTAATTCTATGACAGACAGTTTAAGACAACACTGAAATTATGAGTAATATCATTTATCAGGATATACCAGAATGTTAGGAGCTCTACATAATTTATAGAATATGAATATTAATAACATTTACACATGTGATTGGAGAGGGAAATGGCAACCCACTCCAGTATCCTTGCCTGGAAAATCCCATGGGTGGAGGAGCCCGTAGGCTACAGAATTGGACACAACTGAGCAACTTCACTTCACTTCTTCACCCATGTGATACAGTCTAAGAAGTGTTAAGTGTTATTTATTTAATAATGCTTCCCATGCAGTTGAACATACCAAATAAGCCCAATTAGTTCTATATTCCTCTCTGAGATCGAGAGAAATAATTTGAGATGTTCCAGAGACCCTCTGAAAAACTCCAAAGTTACCCAGGGGTCAGATGAACTCCACTTAA
The DNA here is from genome assembly GCA_006410615.1 of Neotragus moschatus. Lineage (NCBI taxonomy): Eukaryota > Metazoa > Chordata > Mammalia > Artiodactyla > Bovidae > Neotragus > Neotragus moschatus. The sequence continues at coordinate 1,888,211 of SJYA01001556.1, read as the reverse complement.
AACTTGATCTTTTTGGAAGTTTGTTAAAAAATATCAAAAGTTAACCAATGATGATTAAAGATCTCAATGGCAAATACAGATCAGTTAAACAAAGAAACTCACAATTACCAGAAGTAGTTCAATATTTTAATAAAACTTTTTATCCTCTTAGAGAAAGAAATTCAGATTTTTACCACTTTACCTTTAAGATTTCTTAATTAAGTTCAGTCTTAGCTTAGAACTTGGTTTAGTTTCAAGTTATGAAAATCTGGAGAGACTATTCTAGATAGACATTTCCGAAACATTATTCCCATAGAGTTTACTCCAGAACTCTTTACTTCATTTACTTACATTTACTTAAAGCTTTGTCCCATTATTTTACTTTCTGATAAACTTTGTAACAGGAATAAGATATTTTTGATTTCTGGTTAACCTAGAGGTACAATGAAAGTATTGTACTTAACGTGGATGACTCTAAAGACATGTCTATATAAAAACAAGTTTAAGCTAACTTTTCATACCAGATACTATTTCCTTACTAAATATTCCCTAGATCATGTGAACCTGAAACTTGTTCTGGCCAGTTTCATTGTATTTGAGTATTTGTGTAAGCACTTAATTTCCATTAAGCCAATTAAATAGTACCTCTTTACAAATTAATTTTGGCATGCCACACATCTATAAACATGTGCAAACACACAAACACAGGGGCCTCATAGTTCCCATTCCAAAATTTTAGCCATGAATCATACAGCAATGTAAAACCCAGTTGTAAGAGGGTAGATTCAAATTGGGTTTCTGGCAGCCAGAACAAAACAAGGTCAGCTGTCTACATGGTGAAACCATTTTACTAATATTTATGGAAAAGACACTTCTGTTTCTATGTGTAGTTTTTGGTGATTTTAGGAACCAAGTACAGCTTCCTTTTCCTTGGACTATTCCACTCTTGGACAGGAACAGATTTTTTTTTNAGGGGCTTCCCTGGTGGCTCAGTGGTAAAGAATCCACCTCCCAATGCAGGAGACGCAGTTTTGATCCCTGAATCGGGAAGATCCCCTGGAGGAGGAAATAGCAACCCACTCCAGTATTCTTGCCTGAGAAATCCCATGCACAGTACAGTCCATGGGTCACAAAGAGTCAGACATGCCTTGGTGACTAAACAACATCCTGAATATTAGGAGGCATGGATCATTGGAGGCCACCTTAAAGACTGCTTACTATAGTACACCTTAAATCTTGTTTCTTCACATAGTTACTGTATCTGTTATGAACCGTAAGTCATACTCACTATTAGATCAGTTTATGAATTTTAAACAAAACCATGCTTTACATGACAAAGACATGCAAAGGGTAACTATTCTCTTTAAATAACAGTATTTGATGATATGATAAAATAACATGACTTTCTAGAATGATTGCTTTGAAGTATTTCTTCACTCTTTATTTCTCATCTCCTTTTTGAAATATGACTATATTGGAAGTCGATTTTTTATTATTAGATGCAGATTCCTTTTTTATTTGGTAAGTCACAAACATTAATAGGCTGATTTCGCCTTACAACTCAGTGTGCTTCTAGGCTGCTACCCTTTACCATTTAGTATTAATATTTCATGTGATGCAGATTTTAATTTTAATGATAATCTTCTGAAAACATTGTGGCACATAAGCCACTGGAAAACATAAGCAATTAATTTTTACCTAGAAATCAAAAGTTGCATATCCAAAGCCTGTTGAAAACAAAGCAAACAAAATTAGAACACTTTTTTTTTTGCTTTTAAATAATCTATAGAGATTTGTTCATTATTCATTTATTTGGCAGTAGAGTAAGGATGATTTTATCAATCCTAAATAAAAACAGATCTATTGATCATAAAATACAATTTCATTTTCCCCAGGAGTTTAGAGATGAGTTTAATTTGGCTCATGGGATATATAACATCACCAAGGGTAAATTAGTACACATAATACTTAGTTTGACAGCTAACCATCTTAGTGTATAAGAAAATATATGTAGCTCCCAGCAGAAAATAATACTGATTTTAGGATTATCCTTGCCTCTAGTTGATGTTAACTTTGCTGCAGGGTAATAATGATAATGGTACATTTCCAGTGGCTTGAACTTGGATTATATTTGCAGTACATCGATCATCTCTGATGACCCAGTTGAAGGTGAACAAAAGAAAGAATCTCCAGTTGGAGCAGTTACTTCAGAGACTCATCAAGATGATGAAATGAGCTCAAAGGAACAAAATGTAGAAGGCAACATGCAAGATGACACAAAATCCAAACTGAAAAAAAAGAAAAAGAAGGCTAAAACAGGTTTGTTATCCAAATTAAATGAAAACTGTGTGCCTTGGTAGGCATAACTTGATTCAGGGACTTTTAGTCCTTAAAACTAAAGAAAATCTAGTCCCAAATGGTATAATTGAAAACATAGTCCGATACAGAATATTTGATACTTATGCTTAGATTTGTCTAGATTGTAACATTCATTTATTTGTAACTGTGGGTCTCTGTGATGAGTTTGTCTAACTTGAGTCATCATTAGTAATGCTGTAGTTGCTATTGTGACACAGATTTCTTCTGTATGTTATTGCCCCTAAATAATTAAGACAGCATTGAAAACTGTAAATAGTCAATAGCCAGTAAACATTTCAGATGTTTAAGTTGCATCCATCTGTCAAACTTGCTGTCTTCACAGTTTCTTGTAATTCAGCTTCTTCCTGCCCACTTTTTATTTCACCTCTTGCTTTCTACATTCCTTTCTGCTCATTTCTTTTATCTTATTTTTCATTACTTATTCTTGACTTTTTTCTGCTTCTTACATTTTCTTTTTTTTTTCTTTTCGATTTCCGTTTATTTGGCCAAAAATTGGGTTTAAAAAATAGGCAATTTCAGAATTTATGATGCTTATTCATGCCGTTTATGGTGTCTTGTGGCTCCAGTAATTAATTTTTTAAAAAGAAAAGTATATGTATTACATGTATACTACTTAATGAATTTTCACAAACTGGACATGTCTATAAAGTCATCGTCCAAATCAAGAGCCAGATCATTAGCACTCAGAAGCCCCCCACTAATTCCCTTCTAGTTCATTGTCCTACAGGAGTGAATACTATTTTAACATCTAACACAGTTAATTTTCCCTGTTTTTCTATTTTAAGATAAATATTTAGAATTATAAACACTGTGCTCTTTGCCTGTGGCTTTTTTTGCTCCAGGTTATCTTGTGTGAGATTTATGCTGCTGTTGCATGCACTGGAGCTTATGCAGCATCAGCCCTGTTTTTGTACTTAGATATCACATCCATTGTGTGAATATACCACAATTAATTACCTACTCTATCGATTAACATTTGAGGCGTTGCTAGTATTACGCAATTATAAGTAAAGCTATAATGAACATTCTGGTCACATTTTTTGATGAGCCTGTGTATACATTTTTTGTTGTTGTTGGACATATTCTTAGAGTTTCTGTGCCATAGAGTATGTATATTTTTCACTTTAACAGGTACTTCTCATTTTCCATACTTGGTTTATCAGTAGATGCTAGCAGTATTTGAGTTTCCATTGCTCTGCATCTTCACTAACAGTTATATTGTCAGTATTGTAAAATTTTAGTCATTCTTATAAGGGTTTAGTGATTATTCCATTTTGACTTTGATTTGATTTCCCTGGTAACTAATACAGTTGAGCATCTTATTCATGTTTATTGCCTACTTGGATTCCTTCATAGTAAGTTTGTTCAAGTCTTTTGTGTAATTTTTTAAGAAATGGAACTGTCTGCCTTTTTCTAATTGTGAGAATGTTTTATATAACTAGATAACAATTTTTCACATATATGTAAGAATACATTTGCCATATATATGTATATCACAAATATCTTCTCTTTTTGGGTTTTATTATTTTTCTCCTACTGGTATTGATATCTTTTGTAAAACAAAATTTAAGGGTTTTATATAGCCCAATGTATTCCGTCTTTTTCCCTTTGATTTTAAGTGCTGTGATATAAGAAATCTTTCCCAAGTCCTGAAGGTGTTTCTCTATTTATGCTGCTACTGCTGCTAAGTCGTGTCAGTCGTGTCAGACTCTGTGCGACCCCATAGACGGCAGCCCACCAGGCTCCCCTGTCCCTGGGATTCTCCAGGCAAGAACACTGGAGTGGGTTGCCGTTTCCATCCCCAATGCATGAAAGTGAAAAGTGAAAGTGAAGTCGCTCAGTCGTATCTGACTCTAGCGACCCCATGGACTGCAGCCCACCAGGCTTCTCCGCCCATGGGATCCTCCAGGCAAAAGTACTGGAGTGGGGTGCCATTGCCTTCTCCATCTCTATATATAATTTTCTAAAAGATTTTTGTTTCAGTTTTCACTTTTAGATTTGCAGTTTAGCTGGAATTGATTTTTATGTATGGGGATAAGTAGTGGTCCAGACCCATTATTTTCTCGTATATGAATATGTACTTGACCTAATACCATTTACTGAAGAAAGCATCTTTGCCCCTGCATTTCAGTGTCGCTTTTATCATGAATACAGTGACTGGGTAAGCTGATCAGTTTCACTAATCTCCATTCTTAGATGGTTTACACTAACATCACTATCATGTCTTAGATACAATAGCTTTATAATAGATGTTGCTGTTAATAATGATAGCTTTATTGCTTCTTTTTTTATTCTTATGTCTTCTTCCTTATTTTTACCTTGATACGCTGCCTAGAATTTTGATTATAGTGTTAAATAGAAGTGGTAATAACAAATACTCTTCTCTAGTTGCCATCCTTAGGAGGGGAGAGCATCCATTCTTTTACCATTGAGTGAGACTTTGCTATAGACTTCTTTGTAAATACCCCTATTGGATTATTCCTAATTGGCTAATTGTTTTTTTTTTTTTCTTTTAACCATTCATAGATACTGAATTTTATCAAATGCTTTTTCTGCATCTGTTAACATCATCATATTAATTTTTACTCTTTTTTTCTTTTAATGTGATTGTTATTTGATTATTAAGCGATCTTTGTATTCCTGGCAGAGATGGGGGAGGCACCTACTTTGTTGTGATGTATTAGTTTTTTTTTTTTTTTTAATGTGTTACTGGATTTGATTTGCTAATAGTTTGTTAAGAATTTTTGTACCTGTGTTCATGAGAGAGATTTGTTTGCACTTCTCTGTTGTTGAAATACCCAGAATTAACATCAGAGTTTTGGTGGTCTTAAAAAGAACTGGGAAATATTTCCTTTTTCAATTCTCTGTATTTATATAAACATTTCTTCCTTAAATGTTTGGAAGAATTTGCTAATAAACGTTTTTAGGCCAAGATTTTCTTTGAGGGAAGAATTTTAAATCAGATTTAGTTTCTTTAATAAATATCAGATTCTTCATATTTTCTGTTTGTTCTGTCAGCTTTGATAGACTGTGTTTTTTGAGGAATTTGTCCATTTAATATGGATTTTCAAATTTTGTGTGTCTATGGCATCTGAATGGGTACCCCTTGATACTGGTAATTGGATTTCCCTCGATTTCTTCATCAGTCTCAGCATTTTCAATTTACAAATACTTTTAAAGGACCAACTTTTAGCTTTTGTTTTTATTCTATCATAGATTTGTATATAATTTTAGTGATTTCTTCTGTCTATATTATTTCCTTTCATAAGTTTCTTTGGGTTTGATTTGCTGTTGTTTCTAACTTTATAAGGAGGATTTTATAAGATTTAAGTCATCCTTCACTTCTAATACATTAAATGACCATCTAAGCACTACTTTTGGAGAAGGCAGTGGCACCCCACTCCAGTACTTTTGCCTGGAAAATCCCATGGGCGGAGGAACCTGGGAGGCTCCAGTCCATGGGGTCACTAAGAGTCGGACTCGACTCGGCGACTTCACTTTCAATTTTCAGTTTCATGCATTGGAGAAGGAAATGGCAACCCACTCCAGTGTTCTTGCCTAGAGAATCCCAGGGACGGGGGAGCCTGGTGGGCTGCCGTCTCTGAGGTCACACAGAGTCAGACACGACAGAAATGACTTAGCAGCAGCAAGCACTACTTTATCTGCATCCCACAAAATTTTGATATGTTCTATATTCTTATCATTCCATAAAAGTATTTCTTAATTTCCATTTAAATCTCTCCTTTGATCACTCATTATTTAGAAGTGTTTTGTCTAGTTTCAGGCAGCAGGTGATTTTCTAGTTATCTTTTTGTTTTGGGTTTTATCTTCCATGTCAATGAGCATATTGTGAATTATTTCAATCTCTTGAATTTATTGAAGTTATCTTTTGACCACCTTATGATGAGTTTGCTGAATGTGCCACATGCACGTGAAAAGAATGAATTCTGATGTCGTTGGGTGTGGTGGTGTCCTATGTATGTCAGATCAAGTTTATTGTATTCTCATCTTACTGATTTTTTTTTTTTGGTCTGCTTATTCTATCAGCTATTCAATGAGTATTAAAGTTTCTAGTCTTCTTTTACACTTCTGTTTTTGTTTGTGTCATTTATCTCTTTGCATATTTTGGAGCTTTGTTATTCAATATATACACATGCTTAGGATTGCTTTATCTTCCTATCCAATTGACACTTTTGTCATTGTCATAGTCCATTTAAGCTGCTACAACAAAATACCTTGACTGGATGCCTTAAATTGTAAATATTTATGACTCATGATTCTGGAGGCTGGGAAGTCCAAGATTAGGGTGCTTGCAGATTCAATGTGGAAGGGGCAAGAGGGCTGTCTGTGTTCTGTTGTATAAGGACACTAGTCCCATTCATGAAGGATCTACCCTCATAATCTAATCATCTTCCAAAGCCCTCTTAATACCATCACATTGAAGGTTAGGATTTCAGCCTGTGAATTTGGGGGAGACATAAGCATTCAGTCTATAGTAATCAATATACAGTGTCCTTTTTAATCTCTGATAATTCGTTCTCCATTATGGTTTGAGTTTGCATAGAACACTGTTAACCTTTCTTCATTTCTCCATTGTCTTCTACACACAGTAGCAGTTGAGGAGGGACAGCCTTTAAACCTCTTTTTGGTCCATGGTCTCCAGGTCTAGACAGAGCTAGATAGTACTCTATTCTTCTGCCTCCGCATCCCCAAGAATCCCTGCCTGTGCTGCTTTGCACAGCCTTTGTTTGAGCCACTTTGTGTCCATATACCTTTCTTTTTTGCCTTGACTGGTTTTCATCCCCTACTCCGGCACATGCGGAATCTCAGCCCTCAGGCAGTGACCTCCTTAGGGACAGGTCCCCAGTAAATGTGAAGTGTTCTTGTGCCCCACTCCCGGGTATCTTCTTGTTTACGATCTTTCTGTGTCCTTATGTTCATCATCTCACTGTTAGTTTTTCTGTACCATCTACGTGTTTTATGTTCCTTATTCTCCTTGGGTGCTTTTGAGTTGTTGACGTTACTTATGAAGATTTACTCCTTCTATTAACTTATTAATTACACATTCTTCTACTTTTTGTTTTTGCTCATGCTCTGAGAGCAGTAAGTTTATTCTTGACTTATAGTCTAATACAAACTAACTCTCTAACAGAATATACTTCTCCAACACTGCTAAAACAGGAGAACAGTTTGACTCCGTTTAAATCTTGTCAGGTGGTTTCTCTGCGTCTGTCTCCCTCCTGCCTTCTAGTGTCTCATTATGTATCTTAGGGCTGTATGTATTTTAAACTTGACAGATTTTACAGTTACCATTTTGTACAGTTGATATTAATTTATATTCATTCCCAAATTTCCTTTTTCCTTTTTTTTTTTTTTCATTTTTTATTTGCGCTAAGAATTCAGTTTATTCTTTCTTTCAGTGCAGGCCAGCTAATTCACTCAGATTTTGTTGTGTTAAAAATGCCTTTACCTTCATTTCTGAAGCATGTTTGCTAATATATAATTTTAGATTGCAGGAAGTCGTGTTAATACAGTTGTCTTCTGGGCTCCATCATTTTTTAATCCTACTGTAATCTTATTTCTGTGCCTTTGAAGGGTCTATTATCTTTTTTTCCCCCTTTGCCTGCTCTTTAGATTTTCTGTTTATCTTTGGTTCAGAATTTTATCATGCTGTGCCTAAATATAGCTTTGTTGGAAGCCACTCTGCTTAGAGTTTACTGATTGATATCATTTATCACTTGTGGAAAATTCGTACTCATTATTGCTTTGAATATGGCTTCTTTATCATCCTATCCTGTTTTTCTAGATATCTANTTTATCTTTGGTTCAGAATTTTATCATGCTGTGCCTAAATATAGCTTTGTTGGAAGCCACTCTGCTTAGAGTTTACTGATTGATATCATTTATCACTTGTGGAAAATTCGTACTCATTATTGCTTTGAATATGGCTTCTTTATCATCCTATCCTGTTTTTCTAGATATCTATAACTTCACAAACTCTTTTAAGTTTGTCCACATGTTTCTTATGATTTTTCCCTGATGTTCTTTTTTTTTTCATTATGCTTTGGTTTGGATATTTATAATGATTTTTCTTCTGGCTCACTAATCATGCCTTCCTCTGTATCCAATATGCTCTTTTAGATACATCCATTGAATTCCTAATTTCAGGTGATATACTTTTCAGTTCCATAATGCCTGTTTTTTTTTTTAATCAATTTCAATTCTCTGTAGAAAGTCTCCATTTTTAAAAATTATTTTGTCCTTCTTTCCTTTTTTTCTTGAGCATATTAATCATAGTTATTTAAAGTCCTTGTGTGCTAACTCCAGTACACATCATCTGTGGGTCTGCTTCTCTTTTCTGTGTTTTCTCTTGGATATTAGTCATATAGTCTTGTCTCTTTTATGTCAAGTAACTTTTTTGTTATTTGCCAGACATTGTATGTAGAATTCCAGAGTTGCATCTTCTACTAGAGAGGGTTTTCTCTTTCCACTCTTAGGCAGACACGGTGGACAACTAATTTCAACCAATCTAAGCTAAGTCAGGGAGAAGGAAATGGCAATCCACTCCAGTATTCTTGCCTAGAGAATTCCAGGGATGGGGGAGCCCGGTGGGCTGCCATCTCTGGGGTCACACAGAGTCAGACACAACTGAGGCGACTTAGCAGCAGCAGCAGCAGCAAGCTAAGTCAGATCTGTGTTGTAGTTTTGGTAAGACCCTATCTCATATTTGCCCAGTTCCTAGGATGTGGCCTTCCAGGTGTTTCAAATTGAGAGCCTGGCACATATTTGCCTTGTTAGCCCTTGAGAACTTGGGGAGAGTCACCTTTGCCTTTCAGAGGTTTTCAGCTTAGTTCTTTAGCCTTCTGCCCCATGCAACTTCCAATTTTGGCAAATATCGTGAGGGAGAGCCTGGCCATGTGGTTGAGGCCTCTCAAGTCTGCTGGTTTTGTCACTCCAGCTCCATGTGAACACCAGAGTCTCTGCTGGCTTCTCTGTCCTCCAGTGGGGGCCTTCTGCCAGGGGCCATGCCTGGATTCTCAACCGCTAGATATGCCCAGAATTGGTGAGTGACCCCAGGTGAAAAGTGGCTGTAGGCATAAAATCACCATGCCTGCCAGGGCTTCCTCCTTGCCTGCTTTGTTTCAGGCCCTTCCCTCTGGTGAGTCCTTGTTTGCTGAAACAAGGCTGGGAGGTTTCACTCCTCTTTAGCCTCTCCTACTGGCCTTGTGTTTGAGGTCACTTTTATCACTTAACCCCTGCACCACGACTAAAAATTTTTCTGGTTACTCTTTCTCCTAGTGGTGAACTTCTGGCTTTGTCCTCTTCTCATATCCTGATCAGAAAGTGTCCCCAGACACTGAAATAGCTGCCCTTCTATCAGCTTACCCCAGATTGATTCTCCCTCTCCAAACTTTTAGTCCATCTACTGTCCATTATTTTTGTACTTTTCTGATGCCTTTAAAAATAAGGTTTTACAATTTATTTGGCTTTTTCAAGTTGTTTTTTTACCAGAAACATTGACCTACAACATTCCTGCTGCATTCTACCCAGAAACAGAAATTGTAGTTATAAAATTTGAGTGATACATGTTCCACTTAGAAAATACCTAGATAAAATTACTTTTTTGTTTTTGGCTCTCATTTTTTTCTTTCTGTGTTGTTGGTCCTTGTTAGGGAGAACAAACAAAGATACCTCACCCTATTTTAATGTATTAGTAAATAAAGCATTTACTCTCAGAGCATAGTCTGCTATTGTTTGGCTTTTTCTTTGTTTTTCCTTGAAGTGTCTTTGTGAACAGAGAAATAAGCATGGATCATGAGCATTAGATTGTCTGTAAATTCAGTGTTTATTGTTGAGTATATTGTTATGGGAACAATTAATTATCACATTGATAACATTGATTTTCTTCCATGCATGTGGTTTCAGATGATAATGAAGATACTGATGGTGATGGTGTTCATGAAATAACAAGTCGTGATAGTCCAGTTTATCCCAAATGTTTGCTTGATGATGATCTTGTCCTGGGAGTTTACATTCACCGAACTGATCGACTTAAGTCAGATTTTATGATTTCTCACCCAATGGTCAAAATTCATGTGGTTGATGAGAATACTGGTCAATATGTCAAGAAGGATGATAGGTAATTTTTTAAATTGTTCAGCCAATTCTTGAAACTGTCTACAGTAGAAGTCCTTTTTCTGCCACTGATGGTCATCCCCTGATAGCTCAGTTGGTAAGGAATCCTCCTACAGTGCAGGAGACCCAGGTTCAATTCCTGGGCTGGGAAGATCCACTGGAGAAGAGAAAGACTATCCACACCAGTATTCTTGGGCTTCCCTTGTGGCTCAGATGGTAAAGAATCTACCTGCAGTGCAGGAGACCTGGGTTCCATCCCCGGGTTGGGAAGATTCCCCTGGAAAAGGGAAAGACTACCCACTCTGGTATTCTGGCCTGGAGAGTTCCATGGACTGTATGTATAGTCCATGGGGTTGCAAAGAGTCAGAACCGGCTGACTGAGTGACTGTCACTTTCAATTTTCATACTAATTGTAGGTGTTCTTCAACTATTGATACTGATCAGTATGTTTTATGGAAGAAATGACGTGACTGTGCTAATTGAGTAATTAATTTTAAGTGGAGGGAAGTTGAGAGAGTTTCTCTGAAGCTTAATGACTAATTTATTATATTTAGGTTACATTGTAAGTCATCTCATGTTACACTGTAAATCCTTTAGTTGTCTAACCTCATATTTTCATATATATTTTCTTTTGAATGTAATGTATTATCTGTCCCTCAGGTGAGGCAGATGTCTTGAATTTAATTTTGCCTAGTATTAATTTTGTAGCTAATACATGCTTAAGGCTCAAATACAAAGTATAATAAATGACTGTACTAGAATTCAAAAAAAGTATTTGCTTGGAAAAATGGCAGAAATTAGAAACAAGAAAATTATCAAAAAGGTTATTCACTTATTCATTTGTCTTGGAGCATAGAAGGAAAATGTAACAAACCTTGAAGTACATACAATCCTGTTGTGCTCAAATTTTAATTTAATCTAATGTACTAACTTATCACAAACTCATTTAATATTCTGAAGATGTTACTTTATTCTAGCTTTATATGCTGAAGGACAAATCATACTTCTCACTTTATATTTAAATAATAAAATAATTCTTTGAAACTGAGAGTATGTAAATGAAAAATGAACTGAGATACTACTACTTTGCAGCCTCATAAAATTTGTAGCTTTCTAGATACATAAAATATTTTTTCCTTATGTATCATGGCTATTTATTGTTTCTGATCACCTCACCTTGAACACTCTAGTTTTATTTTTTTCTCGCCTTCTCAAAATTACAAAGAACTATGTTAATGGCAGTATCTTTTTTGAACAGTAAACGGCCTGTTTCATCTTACTATGAAAAAGAGAATGTGGATTATATTCTTCCTATTATGACTCAGCCGTATGATTTTAAACAGTTAAAATCAAGGCTTCCAGAGTGGGAAGAACAAATTATATTTAATGAAAACTTTCCCTATTTGCTTCGAGATTTTGATGAGAGCCCTAAAGTCATCCTGTTCTTTGAGGTATGAATTCAATAGAGCATAAGTTTTAATTAATATTTTAATAGCACAAATATAAATTTTTATTTGGGGGCTTCCCAGGCCCTAGTGGTAATGAACCAGCCTGCCAGTGCAGGAGACTTAAGAGATCAGAGTTTGATCCCTAGCTCAGAAAGATCCCCTGAAGCAGGACATGACAACTCACTTCAGTATTCTTGCTTAGAGAATCCCATGGACAGAGGAGCCTGGTAGGCTACAGTCCATAGGGTCACAAAGAGTCAGACATAGATGAGAAACTTAGCACACAATCTATTATTTTAGTAGCTTAGTAATACAAAAAAGTGGTGTGAGAATTTGAGGATAACTCGATAATATCCATCAGAAGCCCTTAAAGCTGTTATTCCAACTTTTGGTATTTCTTCTAAAGGATAAGTGGCATGTACTCAAAAATGTTTACGTAAGGATATTTATTTAAGCACTGTTTATAATAGCAGAAATTTTAAGGAAATAGATCTGTTCAATTAGCAAGAGGTTTGCTTAAATTAATTATGATTTTTATTAAATTTATGATATTTACATGATGATATACATATGTATATATTGACTTGAGCTATCCACTACATATTATATGATAATAGTTTGCAAAATAGTGTTGGAATACATAGAACAAGATTTAAATACCTATAAACTTGATGTCAATATTTGTCAGCTATGAGTCTAGGTTACAAGTTGTTTTTACTTTGTTATATATTTTTCTTATACTGTCAGTGTTTTTTTTCATTGGGAATGTATTACATTGAAAACAAGTTTAAATATATAAAAAATAGGAATAAATTGGAGTATATATTATTTTTTAAGCAGTCTTCTATAGATTTGTTACCTCAGCAGACTTTTGATAAGCACCAGTAGGTTCAAAGTGGTAGTCTCTGACAGGAACCTAGAATACATGTAATCTCCATGGCTAGCTGGTTGGTTGGAAATCCGTGAAGTTTAATATCCAGACAAGATGGAGATATGAAAGAAAATCTTTTGAGAAGCCTAATAAAAACATATATCTAAAGAGAAAATACCCAACTTAGGAAGTTGATCCAAGGAGGAACCTGCAGATAAGGCCATGAGTTTATTAAACAAACAAGTCTTTGAAGTCTGTGCTCATACATTCAAAAATGAGCAAAGCCTAAGAATTCTATGCCTGGTATATTTTTGCCAGGACTATATTTGAGATAATACTTTGTCTTGAGTTTTAAATAAATCTTAAAAGATTTATTGATAAAAGATAAAATGATCAGAAACAGACCTTACTAACTGGATGAGTTAAAAGTGAGCAAGATGAGATAAAAATGTTTTTCTTCTAAGTGAAGGTTTTTAAAATTTTAGTAATATTTAGAAAATATTAAATTTTAGATAACCTAGTATACTGTGAAATAATTGTTTATGCTTACTTACAGATTCTTGATTTCTTAAGCATGGAAGAAATTAAGAATAACTCTGAAATGCGAAACCAAGAATGTGGCTTCCGGAAAATCGCCTGGGCATTTCTCAAGGTATGTTTTTCAAATCTTCAAATGTTATAGGTTGTTGTTTTTTTTTAACTCAGTTTGGTGTCATATAAGGAGTTAGGATAAGGAGGTAAGATTGCCGTGGTGAAGAGGTACTAATTCAAACTCAAATGATGCTCATTCAGATTCTTAGATATTTGTTCAGTGCTTAGATGTGTGCCAGATACACTTTATGCTCTAGGGACTCAGCATTGAAATAAACATACACAGCCCTACCTGCATTTATTCAACTCAACAAATTATTTATTGAACCCTTTCTATGTGCCAGCCACTGTTCTATTCAGTGAACGGAGAAGATAAACTCCTTGACCTCGTGGCCTTCATATTCTAGCAAGAAAAACAGGCATAAAACAGTTGATCATAGAGTTTAGCATTTATTATAATTTTTATGAATACTGTCAAGATGATGAAAGCATCGGTGGTATCAGGTAAATGTCTCCTACAGAAAGGACATTGAACCTGATCATGAGCTGGATGGCAGGAATGAGAAAGAGAGAGTTCTCAGTTGGGTGCAGAGTATGCAAAGACCCTGATGTTGGAAGGAGAAAGGAATACCTCGATAACCGAAAGAAGGCCACTGGGAAGGAAGGGCAGAGACTGCGGGAGAAAACGGTGCCTGAAGAGCTTGCTGAGGTAGACAGGGCCTTGATTACACAAGGTCTTCGAGCCCAAGTCATTATAGCAACTAGCCACCATTAGTGACTTTAAAGAGTAATGGGAAGCCATTTAACGATTTTAAACAAAAGGGTGAAATAATCTGATTTATTTTTTATAAAGCTTACTTTTCTGGGTAGAGAATGAATTAGAGAGGTCAGAAATGTAGATACTGGAAATCAAAGTAGGGAATTCTTTCTGTAGTCTATGTATAAAATGATGGTATCTTTGACTAGGATGTTTCAACAGAGATGAAACGTGGATAGATTTGATGTTTAAAAAGGGTAAATTTTAATTTCATTATTTTTAAATTTCTGACTTCAAACATAAATTTGAGTTCTAAGAAGTCTTAATTAACCTGTTGTGTATTATCTTATAAAATTTTTCCATTTGTGCATCCATTCATTCAACAAATATTTACTAAGTGTCTGTGAAATGCCAGGCACTGTTTTAAATATAGGGTATTTGTAGATAAATTAGACATTGTCCTGGCCCTCCAGTTCAGTTTCTATGTAAACGTGTGATTGTGTGCTATGGAGCAGATGCTGTGAAAACCCAGATGAGACACTTAATCCATGCTGAAGTTTAGAGGGTTTAGAAGAGGTGCAGTCTGCTTGCTGAATGGCAGCAGATTGACTGTGGTGAGGAGGTCACTAATTCTAGAGTAGTTTTAGAATCTCTCGGTCCATTGTACCTTCTAAAATCTCCCTTCTATAACCTCTTATATACCTTTTTCTAGACCTCGTCTCATACGAAATCAAATAAGTAAATAAAAAGACCAGACCAAAAAGGGTTACATTCACAGAGTGAATGAACATTGCCACCTTGTGGTCTTATTAGAAACTGCTTTCATTACTTTTATGCTAAGGTCTGCAGAACTGCGGAATTTACTGTCAGTTGCACTTGGGAAACAATGTATTTCACAACATTTTTATCTTTGAAGTGTTATACAAATTTTTATTTATTTATTCATGCAATCAGAAGTAAAGGGTACATTGTTGTATGCGTGTCCTCTGTTGTAAACATATATATCTTTCATTAGATTGTAAATTTTCAAGTCACTGGCAATTCTTTCTGGCCAGTTTGTTGAACATATTTTAGCCTGTATTTTACCAAATCTCTTTGCACTTAATATATTACTCTTGAAATTCTCTATGATATCATTCCATGCATATGAATGGCACACAGAAAGTGCTCCATGAGTATCTACTGAGGGAATTAATAAATATATGGAAACTGACTTAAAAAAACTCATCTTCGAGAAAGTGACATGAATCAGATTACAGGGCACATGTTTTAATACCTGTACTATTGGTTTTAGGAATGTCCTAGGTAATTGTGAAGTTATCATAGTGGTCCAGATGAACCCCAAAGAACTTTGTCCAGATATAAATGAGACTTTATACTAATTCTCAGGTAGAGGCACTTTTGATTCTTTAAGCACATGTATATGACTAATCTATTAAACTGCTGCTGCTGCTGCGGCTAAGTTGCTTCAGTCGTGTCCGACTCTGTGCGACCCCATAGATGGCAGCCCACCAGACTCCCCCGTCCCTGGGATTCTCCAGGCAAGAACACTGGAGTGGGTTGCCATTTCCTTCTCCAATGCATGAAAGTGAAAAGTGAAAGTGAAGTCGCTCAGTGGTGTCCGACACTCAGCCGACCCCATAGACTGCAGCCTTCCAGGCTCCTCCGTCCATGGGATTTTCCAGGCAAGAGTACTGGAGTGGGGTGCCGTTGCCTTCTCCGAATCTATTAAACTACCAAATAATAAAACCTTATTTATTCACACTTCACATTATATGTTTTGTAATCATAATGGCAGGATTTGGCTGAATCTTAGTTGTTTACTCATACTAAGCAGCATACTTGTATAAACTAAATTGGTTAGTGAATATTAAAACAACTTATGGAAAGTATGATTTAGAATCTGGGGAATAAATAACCTTCTAAAAATGATATTATTGCCTTATGATAAACTTCAGGCAGATAGTACAGTTTATGAAGGGAATCATGAGTGCTTAATATTTAATGACTAAACATCTCAATTGCTCAGTTTGAAACTATTTTTTTTATCCCTCTATTTCATAATGTCACCCCTCAGCTTATAACCTCCATTGACTTTACATCCTCTCCTATAGGGGTAGGGAAAAGATGAGTTGTGTTTTTGCTAACTTTTGTTTCTTTATTGATACCTAGTTCCTGAACACAGTGCAAATCTGGGTTTTGCCTCAGCTAATAAAGCTTCTATTTGCCAAATTATTGAACATTTTCTAGTTCTTTTACCAGTCATACTTATGTGTGTAATACCATGCTTTTGAAGCTCTTGATACCTTCATTTTCCTTGACACCATTCTTTCCTGATTTCCTTATTGAGTTCCTTCGGTTTCCTTCCTGGTCTTCTACCTATCTCTTTAATATCAATCCTGCTCATGATTTCATCTTTAATCCACTTTTTTTAGACCCGCTTTTCCTGCATATGCTTCAAAATTCAGACATTTCAGCCTGGGCGACCCATAGCTGTCTGACTCCCCCAAACTGAACATCTCTGTAAATCTCTTGCGTCTTCCTTACCTGCCTCCTCATTTGGTAGCACCGCCATCTGCCCAGTCTCCCAGGCTTACCGCCTTAGAGCTGCCCTGTCTATTTTGGTAGCTGCAAGTCATATGCGGCTGTTTGAATTCAAATCAATGAGCTAAAATTAAATGTAATTAAAATTTGATTTCCACAGTTGCACTAGCCCTACTTCAAGTGCTCCGCAGCCATAAGTGACAAATGGACACTGTGCTGCATGGCACAAGTTGAGAGCATGGCTGTCGTCACAGAAAGCTCTGCTGGACAGCACTACGCTAAGCAGCTTTCTTGGCTCTTCCCTGTTTACTTTCCAAGTTGCACGATCAGTAACAATTATTAAATGTTCCCTGTACTCTGTCCCTTCCTACTCTTCCAGTCTGTCACCTCCATGTTCTGCCTGAACTGCTGCAGAAGCTCTCAACTGTCTCTACTAATTTGTAAAGGACACAAAGGTTAACAGGTATTTTCTACTTAATGGTCACAGTCTAATGAAAGAGAACCTAATTTTGAGTTGGTGAGATGATTTTTCTCCTAAGAATGTCCACTTATGTTGCCTTGTTTAATAGTTTTTTAAATTGAATAGACCTTTTTAAGAAGATGGACCAAAACATTTTAAAAACATAATATGGAGCTGTCTTTTAGAATAATTTTGACTTTTTCAAAGTTTAACCATGAAATTTTACTAGTAAAAATACTGATGTTGAACAAATGGGAAATTTGTTTCTGTGTTTAAATAATATGCATTTTAATCTTTATCAGTATTGTTACAAACAGATGTGTGTTGATCATCTTATTTGTACAAAGTAACACCTGCCACAGTAATGTTAATGCTTTACTAATGGTCTGAAGTTGTATAGGGGAAAAGACAGCTCTTAGGATGTCATTTGGGTTACCTTGTCAAAATAATCTGAAACTGTGCTTAACCAACTGTGTCAGTGTTCTTTGCTTTACAAATCTAAGGAACTTCAGCATGCCACATTAATCTTTTTAAAATGAATTTTTGACTGTCTACTGTTGGTTTATTGGGCATCTTTTCAATGAGAGTAACGTTTCATTTGAATTCTCATTTTAAGCTTCTAGGAGCCAATGGAAATGTAAACATCAATTCAAAACTTCGCTTGCAACTGTATTACCCACCTACTAAGCCTCGATCCCAGTCTAATGTTGTTGAGGTTTTTGAGTGGTGGTCAAAATGTCCAAGAAATCATTATCCATCAACGTTGTATGTAACTGTAAGAGGATTGAAAGTTCCAGAATGTGTAAGTTAATAGCACATGCAAAAAATATATCTTCTGTTGTTGAGATTAAAGGGTAGGTGATGGTTTCTATTTCTATACAGATAAAAACTTTAGAATTATTTTAATAGATATCTGAAGTAGAAAGGAAACATCAGAGATTATATATTAAGCCTGTAATAGCTGATACTTAAAAGACATTTTAATGAATTTTAAGTCCTAAATATAGATTTCAATTTTAAGATTTTTAAAAAAATAATACTAATCTTTAAATATTAGAGATAAAAGGATGGCTTCATGTGTGGTGGTGATTTAGTCACTAAGTCGTGTCTGACTCTTGTGACCCCATGGACTGTAGCCTGCCAGGCACCTCTGTAGGGTTCTCCAGGAAAGAATACTGGAGTGTGTTGCCATTTCCTTCTCCAGGGCATCTTCCCGACCTAGAAATCAAACCTGGTCTCCTGCATTGCANTTTAGTCACTAAGTCGTGTCTGACTCTTGTGACCCCATGGACTGTAGCCTGCCAGGCACCTCTGTAGGGTTCTCCAGGAAAGAATACTGGAGTGTGTTGCCATTTCCTTCTCCAGGGCATCTTCCCGACCTAGAAATCAAACCTGGTCTCCTGCATTGCAGGCAGATTACTTAATGTGGAAACTGACAAATAGGACCAGACAGTAAGTAATTTAGGCTTTGCAGGCTATGCAGTCTCTATCGCAGCTACTCAACCTAAAGTGAAAGTAGCTACATACACATATGTAGATGATAACTAAACAGATGGTTTTGGATGTGTTTGAATAAAACTTTATTTGCAAAATGTCATTGGGCTNCAGGCAGATTACTTAATGTGGAAACTGACAAATAGGACCAGACAGTAAGTAATTTAGGCTTTGCAGGCTATGCAGTCTCTATCGCAGCTACTCAACCTAAAGTGAAAGTAGCTACATACACATATGTAGATGATAACTAAACAGATGGTTTTGGATGTGTTTGAATAAAACTTTATTTGCAAAATGTCATTGGGCTGCATTTAGATCATAGCTTGCAGATTTTTTACACTATTATTCAAATAATCAACAAGTAATATTTCTACTTCTGTTGTATATAGATTAAAATTATGACTATCTTAGTAAACATTTGTCCTAAAGTGAGGTGAAACTTTTGCTTTTGTCTCATTGATACAAAACATTTCAGGCCATTCTGCATATTCTGTATTGATATAAACTGTGACCACAGTGTTGGTTTTCATTGGTTTGAATGGAATTAAATCTATTTTAAGAAATAGAGGATTTAAAACATTAGGTCTTCACTTTGTGATCTTAAAGCCAGAGATGCCATAGTGCAATGCCAGAGCCATAGTATAACATCTGGTAGGTATTGGTGAAGAGGTAGAAACAAAGGGACAGAGTGACTAAAACTATTTCATTGGAGTTCTGTTTTAGCCTTTCCCTCTTTTAAGGCTTTTGAGTTTAGGACTGTGATTTCAAGCATCTTTCATTTTATTTAAAGTGATAGTGAAAGTTGTTTAGTCATCTCCAACTCTTTGTGAATCCATGGACTATATAGCTCATGGAATTCTCCAAGCTAGAATCCTGGAGTGGATAGCCTTTCCCTTCTCCAGGGGATCTTCCCAACCCAGGGGTCGAACCCAGGTCTCCCACATTGCAGGTGGATTCTTTACNATTGGTGAAGAGGTAGAAACAAAGGGACAGAGTGACTAAAACTATTTCATTGGAGTTCTGTTTTAGCCTTGCCCTCTTTTAAGGCTTTTGAGTTTAGGACTGTGATTTCAAGCATCTTTCATTTTATCTAAAGTGATAGTGAAAGTTGTTTAGTCATCTCCAACTCTTTGTGAATCCATGGACTATACAGCTCATGGAATTCTCCAAGCTAGAATCCTGGAGTGCATAGCCTTTCCCTTCTCCGGGGGATCTTCCCAACCCAGGGGTCGAACCCAGGTCTCCCACATTGCAGGTGGATTCTTTACCAGCTGAGCCACAGGGGAAGCCCAAGAATACTGGAATGGGTAGCCTATCCCTTTTCCAGCAGATCTTCCCAACCCAAGAGTCAAACCAGAGTCTTCTGCATTGCAGGCAGATTCTTTACCAACTGAGCTATCAGGGAAGCCCATTCATTTTATTTTATTTAAATAGTATATAAATAAAAGTAGAATTTTTTCTGGATTACATTTTGAAACATTTTCATATCATACTGTTTGTTTCAATATTTTAAAAGCCATATATGCTAGAAAAGAGAAAAAGATGAACAGGATACATACATTTTCTCATTTTCTGTACATACCTAGGTAAAGCCATCTTACCGTTCTATGATGGCTCTTCAGGAAGAGAAGGGTAAACCAGTGTACTGTGAACGACACCATGAGCCAAGTTCTGTGGACACAGACCCTGGATTAGAAGATTCAAAGGAAGTGGTGAAGTGGAAACGGTTGCCTGGGCAGGTGAAGTGTTCACTGACACTGGATTCATTTAGATATTTATTTTAAAATGCGCCATCAGCTCCTAGGGTAAATAGCTTGCTACTTAAAGCTTTCAGGTTATCCTTGTTTTTAGCCATGATCTTGTCTGCCTATTAATTCACTTGGTGAATAATAATAGAGTGTCTAGCGGGTACATACAGATATTATCTTAAGTTCTTTGGGGATATGGAGAGTTTTATTAGTTTGCCAGAGCTGCCATAAGAAAGATCACAGACAGTTTGGCTTAATCAGTAGAAATTTATTTTCTCTTAATTCTGGAGGCGGGAAGTCCCAGATTAAGGGCTGGCCGGCTGGTTTATGCTGAGCCCCTTCTCCTCGGCTGGCACATGGCTGCCATCTTACTGCTTCTTCGTGGTCTTTTCTCTGAACGTGTACCTCCCTAGTGTCTCATCTTCTTCTTATTAGACTATGGCTCACCCTAGCAACCTCATTTTAGCTTAATCTGCTCTGTAAAGACCTTGTATCCAAATATTGTTACATTCTGAGGTACTGGGCTTAGGGCTTCAACATAGGAATGTTGGGGGACACAGTTCAGGTCATAAATTGACAGTTTTTAGATTCATGAAATTCTCAATCCCTGGCTTCTTCCTGACTCACATTTGATAGAGACAGGTATATGTATATCCTTCNTCCAAATATTGTTACATTCTGAGGTACTGGGCTTAGGGCTTCAACATAGGAATGTTGGGGGACACAGTTCAGGTCATAAATTGACAGTTTTTAGATTCATGAAATTCTCAATCCCTGGCTTCTTCCTGACTCACATTTGATAGAGACAGGTATATGTATATCCTTCTACAAGAAGTTGAGCAGTGTTTAAGTTTTCACTAAAATTTTTTTGTACTCGGCTATCATATTTTGCTGTGGCAAGAAGCATTACTGGTAAGGTTTTGCCACTCTTATTTGTTTCCATAAGAGTGCAGTGCTTCATTTTATAGACTCAGTATATACATAAGAGTGACTATTTTCCTAGACTTTTTCATGTTCTGTTTTGCATCTTATTTAATTTTCATTTTGAGGCCAATTTTACAGATACATCTTACAGTCACTTTTAAACACTTTACACATAATAATATGGAGAGAATGATACTTAGACTATGCCCTTGGGGACCTTTCACATCAGTTGGGAGCATGGGGGTTACTGTGCTGTTCACTATCAGGTATGCTGCAAAGACCTCTTCAGGAAATANAATGAGAGGAAGATGGCCATTGCAGTCATTGATGCGTGAGGTGAGAAGGATCCAGCCTTGGGGTGCTGGTGGCAAAAGTGAGAAATGAGACATGAATACGAAAGGAGGAAAGACCTGGTGTGGTTGAGTGACTGACAAAGTAGTAAAGAAGTGCCGAGTTGAGGGTGTTGAGGCCCTTTGTTGCTGTTATTAAATGCTCATCAGGTGCCTCTTCTGAGTATAGCGTCTTACTCTGGGAATGCAAGTTAAATGATGGTGCCTTTAGTGGTTTGGCTTTAGTGATGAGGCACAGTTTTCCTTAACTACACCTCCTCCTCTACGAGCAGCGGTAAGTGATTATGAAAACTGCCAACTGTCCCTTCAATTTTTGACCCTTTTTATCCCCCTCTCCCATTTCTAAATCATCTGGATAGAAAGATGGTATCTGGTACATTATTGACATCTAATAGATGTCTGTTGAGTTTTTCACCTTTCTAGTAGCTGCTGATAATTCTGCCTCTTCGTATTGCTGCTAAATTGTGATGCTACTTGTGAGAACCTGGTTCCTGTCTAGAAAGCAGGTCTTTGAGTCAGTAGTCTTTGACTGACTCTGAATAATACTTACTAGCTTTATATAGTACTAGTACTCACTCACAGGTTTGCTGTGATGAATATGTGTGTGTGTATGTGCTGAGTCACTCAGTAGTATTTGACTCTTTGCCATCCCGTGGACTGTAGCCCGCCACATTTCTCTGTCCATGGGATTTTCCAGGCAAGAATACTGGAGTGGGAAGCTATTTCCTAACTCCAGGCCATCTTCCCAACCCAAGGATTGAACCCGCGTCTCCTGTGTCTCCTGAACTAGCAGGTAGATTCTTTATCACTGAACCACCTGGGAGGCTCATGATGAATATATAAAAAGATATTTGTAGTAAAAGTACCACATTCATGGCATATCGTAAGGGGCAAATATACATTTTGAGTAATAAGAAAGAAATACAGGAACTAAGGCTCACCAAAGTTTGAAAGAGGTAGAATTAGGACAAATAAAAGCAAGTAGTATTTTCTACAATAGGTATTACTACACAAAAAGTTTTGGTTTCATCTGGTAATAAGGCATGAAAACATAACAATGATGAAGGGATTTTAATAAAAATAGTGAATGAGAAGTCAACAGGAAGTGATTGATTTATTTTGGTCTTTATTTTGCTATAGCAGTTCTTCTGTACATAGTATTTTAAACAGCAGTTGTTTTTACCACTAGGTGGAAGTAGAGACTTAGAAACTGTTCTGTGTTGTTACAAGGTTTTACTGTATACATAACATAAAATGCATTTTGGAAGGTTTTACAAATGATGGTTATTGAAGAGAAAAAGAATGAATATTTATACATCCTGGACTTCAGCTTGGTCTGTATGTCATCTGTAGACTCAGGACAAGTTTATGGTTTCACAAAAATCACTTATTAGTTGCTGTCATGAAAGAAGAGCATGACACACATTCCCTTTTGTGGCTATGTGAAAATAGTCTGGTAGTGACAGCTTTAGAGTATCAAATGTTGAAAATTTGTGTTCATCTTTTAGGTGAATAGTACCAGTCAGGCATGGGGTATAAATTCACTCAGTTTTATGGAGAATTAAAACTGACTGTCTGCTTTGAAAGTGAAGTAATGTACTATGGTTTTCCATCAACCTGCTTACTTGCTTTCTTCCTCCTCTGCCTCACAGTAAAGGGACCTTTTAAAAAACCAGAAACGGCACCAACTACAATAATTGAAATTAACAACTAGCTTTCGTATTTGATGTTTCTTCATCTGTATTTGTAAAATGTATGTTTTTCAGGCCTGCCGTATCCCAAACAAGCATCTCTTCTCACTAGATGCAGGAGAGCGAGGATGCCTTTGTCTTGCTTTCTCCCACAATGGAAGAATATTGGCAGCAGCCTGTGCCAGCCGGGATGGGTATCCAATTATTTGTGAGTAATGATCCTATCTGTTTAGTCTAATATTAGACTATGAGAGGATTTTTTGTTGTTTTTTAAAATTCATTGAAATCTTAATTTGTTATCTGCCCATACTACTAAATTAAATAGATTTCCTCAAGTAAAGTCACAATTCTTTTTTAATAATTTATACTATACAGTATATGTCCAGGAAAAAAAATGAAAATGATTAAATGAAGGATAATAAATTTTTTAAAATATTCAAGAGATACTCCTTGTGTATTTTCTCTTTTAAGTATAGAAATTTTGCAGCATATAGGATTAATCTCTTGAGGAATTTTAGTCCAATTTTAATCCGTTGATAATAGTGAGAATTTGGTTATGAAAGCCCTCAAATTTGTTATGTGCTAAGACAGTAAAAATTGGCTCAGGAATACCAATGAAGAATTTTAATTATAGTAAATCAGCAGAGAGTCCAAAGACCTCCTCTTAAAGTACCTTTAAAAAATGGAGAAACCACGTTGACAGGTTATTTCTGTAACATTAGAGATGTTTTTTCAGTGGGTATTCATGCTCTTCTAGTCATAGAGGCATGAAATATTTTCCCTTCTTGTTTAGTAGTGAAAACCAGCTCACCTCCGCAGGAAGTAGCCAGCTCTTCGTCTGCCCCAAGCACTGACTTTGAGTTTTCCTCAAGGTCACGGTTTATTATTCTGGGGCTGATTGGCTCTTTTTTTCAGCCTGGACTCATAGTTGGCTTGATTATCAGCTATTAAGTAAATATTCCTCCTTATGAAATAATGTTTGCTTTAGATGTACAAAGTTATCATGTAGTTTGATTATGACTATGCTATTCTGCTATTGTTAACATTCACTAAAAGCTATGCATTGGGGAAGAAAAGATTCTTAAGAAAACATACCCCCAGAGTATTAATAGTGATTTTTTGCACTATGCACTGGGCAGTGAAAAAATTATTTTCATTCTGATGTATATGTTTTTAACATTTCCAGGATAAATATGTGTTACTTCATGCTTTAAGAGAAACTAGAATTTAGATATACCTACTACTGCTTGAATCTGAAAAAATTTTTAAAAAAAAGAAGAATCTTTGTCTTTGGTTTTTGATTATTATGCATCTGCCTGGAATTCGTTCAGCTCATGGGATGTCCAGATTAATGTTTTTCAGAAACTTGGAAAGTTTTTCATCTTTATTTCTTCAGATGTTCTTTCTGCCCCCTTCTGTTTCTTCTCTCCTTCTGAGACTCCCATCATTTCTGTGCTGGTGCACCTGATGGTATGCAACAGATCTCTGCAGCTTTCTTCATTTTCCTTTCTTTTTTTCTTTCTGCCCCTCCAACTACATAATCTTAATTGAACTGTCTTCACGTTTAGTGATTATTCTGACAGTTCATATCTGCTGTTGAGCCCTTCTAGTGAATTGTTTATTTCAGTTATTGTACTTTTCAACTCTAGAATTTCTACTTGGTCTTCTTTTTTTTTTTTTTTTTATAACCTCTATCTATTAATTGGTAAGAAATAATTCTCACACCTTCATTCTTTAGATGTGGTTTTCTTTAGTTCTTTGAACATACTTTTAAGAAAGGATTTAAAGTATTTAATTAGGTGTCATAGACAGCTTCTGTTGACTGCTTTTTTTTTCCTGTGTGTGGCCTTACTTTCCTGTTTTGTGTATAAAACTGAATATTTTAAATATTATAATGTGGCAACTCTGGAAATCAGATTCCCTTACTTACCCACCTCCATCTGCCCACCTGGGATCTGTTGTTGTTATCTGTATAGTTATTTTCCTAGTCTTTATTCCTTGTGAGGTGCTACCCCTGGAGTTTTTGCCTTGCTAGCTTGGTGGTCAGCTGATGGTTAGAGAGGGGTTTTTAAATATCCTTGAGTAAACAGGTCTCCCTGCCAGTACTGAAGGGCACTGTGTGTGTGTGTGGGGGGGGGGGTGTCTGTGTGTGTGTGTGTGTGTGTGTGTTGGGATGGATGGGATAGGTTTCCAGTGCTGAAGTAGAGAGTTTATGGCTCCACCTTAGCCTTCACTTTCTGTTTACACAGAGCTTCCCCAGGGCAGTCACAGTAAGACACAAGGCCTTTCAGATCTGTCTTGCACAAGTATGTGCACAGCCTCTGATGTGTATGTGTTCTTTTCAATTTCCTGGAATATACTGAGCTTTTCAGAGTACTCTATGGACATCTCATTCCCAGTATTTCCTTTTAAGTTCTTTGATCAGCTTCTTCTTCCTGGTATCACTGCCTCAGAGGGCCACACTGCTGATCATTTTATGCACCCCAGGGTTAGGACTCTTCACCCAGAGCATGCTCAGAACCAGATCAGATAAAGCCAGGCCCTGAGAATGGAGTCTTGCAGGAAGCTGCCAAACTGTCTAACGGTTTTGTCTTGGGGATGGGCTTTGGACATCTTTAGGCGTTTTCTGCCCCATCTTATAGATGTGAGGCTACTATTCTTTGTAGTTTCAAGACTGTTGGTTTTCAAGGCTACCCTGGAGCTTGAGAGAGGAGAATGGGAACAGGACAACTTAAAACACCACAGAGCTCACTGTTGTTGCCAATATTCTTATGTTTTTCTTTAGTAAAATGCTCCTCAGATTGTTATAAGCCTTTAATTCCCAAAATTTTGAAAAAGTTAATTTTAACAACTTCTGCCAGTGTTCTCGTTGCTTTTATGGTGGAGCAGATTTTCCAAGGTCTTTATTTTGCTATAGCAGTTCTTCTGTACCTCGTAGTTTAAACAGCAGTTGGTTTTACCACTAGGTGGAAGTAGAGACTTGGAAACTGTTCTGTATTAGATTTTTACTGTATACATAACAATACCACAATGCCTTGTTTATCAGATTAAATCTCTATTAATTCCCCTATCATTTTTAGTGTTAGAATTTTTCTCTCACAGTAGCAGAGTTTAAATTTCTCATTCCTTCGAATAGTTAAATTTTGCTTGAACTTTGATTGATTTTCAGATAAAATAATACTTTATTCATAAAAGCCCAAATACAGAATCTTTGAAGTGAATTGTAGTTTAAAAGTTATCTGTTTAATAAGTTGATTATCAAAGATTATTAGGATTGCTTTGAAAAGAGATCAGAATAAGTGTTAATTGTAGCATATTGTAAAATTTTAGGTATTTAAGTTCTTGTATCTAAAGCAATTGAAATCTTTTAAGTAGATTTTGACCTTTTTTCATACTGAAAATGTCTTTGGTGATAATATTCTTATAGACAGTGCTTACCTTATGTACAAATTATTATAATTTATGAATTTTTATATTATTAAGTTAAGAATCCTCTGGAAACTTACTAATTTGGGGAACATTTTCATTAGTATATGAAATTCCTTCTGGACGTTTCATGAGAGAATTGTGTGGCCACCTCAATATCATTTACGATCTTTGCTGGTCAGAAGACGATCGTTGTCTTCTCACTGCATCATCTGATGGCACTGCCAGGTTAGTACACTTGAGAAGTACTCACTGCTGTGTAAGCTTGTTGTTGTTCAGTCACTAAGTTGTGTCCGACTCTTTGAAACCGCGTGGATTGCAGCATGCCAGACTTCCCTGTCGTTCAGTGTCTCCTGGATGCTCCTGGATGCACAAACTCAAGTCCATTGAGTCAGTGATGCTATCGAACCGTCTCATCCTCTGTGTATGCTGCATTTCCTCAAAGAGAGGAAATAGAATGTAAAGTGATATAACTGCTCTTATGCTTCAGTTATGTCTTTCTTATCAAGGGACTGTCATAAATATGCATCATACAGACTCACTGATTAAATAAGTCATGAAAACTTTTTCCTAAACACACGCTCTTAAATATATTTCATTTATATGATATACAGTGTTTCTAATCCTCAGTCTTTAAATGGTCATTTTGTACAGTTTTGATTAATACTTTGAAGTTATTAAACAACTGAGATTTTTTTTTCCTGGAATACAAGCTGTTGATGGCAGGGATTCCATCTGTACTGTTTAGCTGGATTCAGAGACCAAGACATGGTGCTGCTCAATGCATAATGTAGGGTCAGTAAATTAATACGCAGCTTGCATTTTAAGAGTGCAATAGATTTTCAAATATTTGCATTTTTCAGAATGTCAGTCTTAAAATAATTTAACCTCTTCCAATTTAATAAGTAGTAGTGTTAGTCGCTTGGTAGTGTCTGACTCTTTGGAAGCCTATGGAATGTAGCCCACCAGGCTCCTCTGTGCATGGGATTCTCCAGGTAAGAATACTAGAGTGGGTCACCATGCCATTCTCCAGATCTTCCCAACTCAGGAATCAAACCTGGTCTCCTGCAGTGTAGGTAAATTCTTTACTGTCAGAGCCACCAGAGAACTAGAAGCCTACTATTAATCCCTCTTAGCAATATCCTCAATAACCCATCTGATTTCTTATTCTTTCAAGTGTAACCATTCTGTCTGACACCAAGGTATGCTAGAGAAAAAGGCACAGCCTTGGTAAGACCTTGACTCTGGATTCGAGAGTCGTAAAATCCATAAATTCTCATCTCTGCTGAGCAATCCTTTTGCTTATGTTTATTTAGCTGTTTTTTTCTTATTCCTCTAGCAGCAGATCCAACCAAATCTTACCATGCTTCAAGTTCTTTGCACAGTCTTAAGTTCTCTATACAGTCTTCCCACTTTCCTTAAGTGACTACCATCAATTTACAGTGTAATTTAACCAGACATGAAATTCCTGTATTTCTATCTGGTTTACCGCCTAAAACCCATAAATTTGGGGTTCCCAGGTGGTAAAAAGCCCACCTGCCAATGCAAGAGACATAGGGGTGTGAGTTCAATCCCTGGGTGGGGAAGATCCCCTGAGGAAGGGAATGGCAACCCACTCCAGTATTCTTGCCTGGGAAATCCCATGGACAAAGGAGCCTGGCAGACTACAGTCCATAGTGTCATAAAGAGTTGGACATGACTGAAGCGACTTAGCACGCACATTCATAAATTTACCCTTGTGTATCTCTATTCATGTCTCTTAACAAAGAGATATGGGTCCCCAGGATCCTTTATTCAGTGTGTTCTGTGGTTTGGTGTGCTTTTCCAGCTCTCTCTCATCTTTTTCAGCTTTAACTCTCACTTGTATGCTAATAACTTCGAGCTCCTTTTCTTTTTCAAATTCAGCTATTAACACACTTCTGCCTGGATTGCCCAGTGGTACCGCAAATCCAAATCTGAAATCACCAAATTTTGTTTTCTGTTTTTAACCTTCATATAGTTTTTGTTTTGTTTTGTTCTCTTTTTTTTTAAGTTAAATATTTTTTAAAAATTTACTATGTGGTATTGGTTTCTAGCATGTAAATCAGCCATAATTATATATACATCCCCTCCTTTCTTAGCTTCCCTCCCCTCCCCCGTCCCATCCCTCCAGGTTATCACACAGCACCAGACTGGGCTCCCAGTGCTACAAAGCAACTTCTCACCAGCTATCCATCTTACTCCGATAGTGTATCTATGTTGATGCTACTTGTTCTGCGCTCTCCCTCTCCACCAGGGCCACAAGTCCATTCTCTGCATCTCCAAATTTTTAAATGCATCTCCTTATCTACCCTTCCTCCCAAGCTGGGAACTCAGAGGAGTGCTACTCATCTTTCTTTTTCACATCTAAGTAGTTCTGAAGTGTATCAATTTTCCCTCCTAAAAGGTTCACATTCTGTCACATTCTTTCTGTCTTCACTGCTGTTGCCTTAATTCAAGCCCTTGTTATCTTTTTTGCTTCAACTGTTGCTGCTAAGCTTTGCCAGTGTTCACCGTCTAGCTCCTCCAACCCTGCTATGCTAAAATTCTTTCCAAAAGGCTTTAAAAAATCTTTGATTGCCACTGCTGTTTGGAAAATGTTCTGGTTCCTTAGCATGGCATGACAGACACGGCCCCCACTGACCTCACATTTTCTTACGTGCACTTCCCATGGTACCCTCTGCCTCACTCACACAAACTTCTGAAACGCCCTTAACTCTCCTCTTCCTTGGCATCTCCCTGTTACTCATCGACTCTCCCTATGCTTCCTGCTCTTCTCCTCCCCTTCCTGCCCAAGTCATTCACCCAACAAATGTCTAAGTGCNTTTCTTACGTGCACTTCCCATGGTACCCTCTGCCTCACTCACACAAACTTCTGAAACGCCCTTAACTCTCCTCTTCCTTGGCATCTCCCTGTTACTCATCGACTCTCCCTATGCTTCCTGCTCTTCTCCTCCCCTTCCTGCCCAAGTCATTCACCCAACAAATGTCTAAGTGCCTATGGTAAGCCAAGGTGGGCTCATAGCCATCATTTAAGACCCAGCTCAGATTTTACCTTTTTTTTTTTCTTTCAGATTTTACCATTTTTTGAGGTCGACTTGGATTTCCTCACACAACATATGTTGTATAAAGTATACTTTTTCCTTTGTGTAGCTTTAGGGTTGATCCTAATTTAGGACTGGTTGCATCCTAAAAATACTACTGTGAAGGATTAACTGAGTGCAAAGGGAATCCTTGTGGCTAGAAATAAAAAGGTAGTGGGATTTTGAAAGAGATAAGGAATGCTTACAGTGAATGAGCTAAAGTCAGAAGGGAAAGAGCCAGACTTGCTAACGCTCCCAAGTGGCAAGAAGTTGGGTTTTTGGCCAGTCTTCTGTCTTCCGTTGAGGTCGCCATCACCTGTTATTGTTAGCATCTTCTGAGTAACTGTTTCCACTGGCTAGCTCTCTGCTAAACGAGTTTACTCTAAATCTCCGTCTTTAGTTATCTTCAGTAAAATTTGAGGAGAAAAAAAGAACAGCAACTCCCAATATAGTCAGAAAAACTTGTCCATGTGTAATGGCTCCCAAATATACCAATATGTTCTCACTCCATCCTCTCTTCACACCTACTGTTTTAACTTTGGTATATTCTTTTCTTTCCAAATTCAAATAATCTTTTGTATGTTCATCTAGTCTTTACAGATTTGTGTATAAATGTTTTCTGCTATGATCAGTCTGATTTTTTTTTTTTTACAAACCCAGTAATACATTTCTTTTGATCTTAGATTCTCCCATTGCTTGCATGACTAAAGCCATCACTGAT
Source organism: Neotragus moschatus (assembly GCA_006410615.1). Classification (NCBI taxonomy): domain Eukaryota; kingdom Metazoa; phylum Chordata; class Mammalia; order Artiodactyla; family Bovidae; genus Neotragus; species Neotragus moschatus. Next base: position 1,857,591 of record SJYA01001556.1, on the reverse strand, counting down.
ACCAGTTCAGCATTTATATAAAAAGCTTCATTCTTATGTTAAAATATTGTGTCTGTTCAAATTACATTGAGCTCTTTTTACAATGCACTTGTCATTTCTTCTTGTTATATGGCATTTCAGATGATGTTGCTAAGATTTATTAGCAGGCAGCTGAAGTTTTAGTTTCAGCATTCTCCTTAATATTCCCTCAAAATTAGTGATTTTTTTTTCCACTAAGTACTGTATTTCATGTTACATGAGTTCACTGAAAGTTTCACGATGGTAAAAATGTTTATGCGGTGACACATGTGTTTTACTTTTACTTGAAAACAGTCTTTCACTTCCTTCATTGCTAGTTTGGATTCTTAATAGTTGAAGATCATATCCTGTATTTTTAACCAGCTGCTGAGAAAGCTTATAGAATGTTATTCTTGAATAGCAACTGTAGTTTTTCTTCTATAGTTAATTTTGAAAAAAAATTTGTTTTATTTCTTAGATAGTAATAAAAAGGATAAACTATAAATCTCCATGTTAAAAAATAAAATTCTTCTAATTCTGATAACCTAAGTTTTTAAAAATCAGGTGCTTCACACTCATGAAGCACCTGTTTGTTCCTAGATTTTGTCTGTTTTTGCACATTAACTTCGGAGAAGGCAATGGCAACCCACTCCAGTACTAACCTGATAGTTTAACTCATAGGGTTTACTTTTGTCAAGACTATAGCAATAACAATATTATTTTCTTTTAAATCACCTGTTATATAAAGGAATATAAAGGAAGAGACAATGAGTATTCAAAGTGAGTACTCAATGTTAGATAACCTGTTTCCTATAAAATATTGTAATTATTTTAATGTTATTTTGTTCAAGTACTTATATAGTAATTTGAAAGTGGTTTCTAAGTCTTTGAGATCTTTATGTTAATTATGCTTTGAAATTACAGATAAAAAGTTAATGGAGTACCCTATTGAGTCCTCAACTGTAAGCACTTTGGAAAAGAATATATGCAACCTAAATGGGAAATCATTGAAGCTTCTTCCTCTGTTTTATTTTTTACTTACATTTTATTAGATGCGGTATTTTACCAACTATGCATTGTGTTTAATCAATGTCAAGAACAAGTTGGTTTAAAAAAATAGAGACATATGCAAGTACAGTTTTTCATTTTGCAGGATAGATTGCAATTAGTAGATGAATTAACATCATGCTTGAAAATAACTGTAAGAAATAGCTCTGTCAAAATGTAAAGAAGTCTGGTCATCAAATAATGTGATCAGATTATTTTTATGACTATAAAATTTACCATTGGTTTTCATTTGCTTACTCATAAAGTCCATTGCGTATATCGGTTCTTAGAGAAACGTCTGCCTTTCAGAAGCAATATATAACATTTTCATCCTTTTCCAGGATATGGAAAAATGAAATAAACAATACAAATACTTTCAGAGTTTTACCTCATCCTTCTTTTGTTTACACGGCTAAATTCCACCCAGCTGTAAGAGAGCTGGTGGTGACAGGCTGCTATGATTCTGTGATACGTATATGGGAAGTTGATATGAGACAGGATCCTGCCGTATTGATCCGACAGTTTGACACTCACAAGAGTTTCATCAACTCTCTCTGTTTTGATGTTGAAGGTATGTCTGAAATTATATTCAAATTAAAGGCTAGTTACGTGAAGAAATTTTTAAAAATTTTGTTTCACTAGGATAATAATTATTTTAGCTTGAGAGGGACTTTATGTATTAGATAAAATTAAATATGTTTGTGTATATTTAGATTGTTTGTGCAGATCATATGATAGACCTGGTCATAAATTTGGCACTGCAGTAGTTGTTCGTTAATTTTAAAGTCAGTGCATTTCTAAGCATTTTGATTCAACTAATCTTTGCTGTAACAACCAGTCCTGTTCCAAATTTATGAGTATATTCCATTGGACTGGTGATTGTTTCCTTAGTAGTTTTCTTAAAGGAGCCTTTTCTGTAAATGATAAAATTGAAGAAGATAGGAGGAAAGATCCCAGAACAATGTTGAAAATATGTATTTTAAATGTGGCAACAAGATTTTTTTAAGTATATAAACACATGTTTATGGAAGGGAAATTTGCAATTATTTAAGGTTTAATCTTAGAATATGAATATTATAAATGACGTTTTAAGGATATAAAATATAATTATTTTATCAACTGAAAGACTAAAATTTGTTGTATCTATTAAATAGTTATCTTTTCTATTATTTCAGACATTAGGTTTGTATAGCTGTAAACAATTAATATAGAATTGTATCAAAATGAGAATATTTCTAATGTACTCAGTTCAACCATAAGGATGTTTATAAGCAGGAACCCCTTCAGAAAAGGTCAACCAAGGATAGAAAGGCATCTGAAAGCTCTTCATAGAAGAAGTAGCTCAGATTATAAAAGGGAGATGAATAATTTCTTCAGGTATTTGGTTAAGGTGTGAAAAAAGTGAAGTCCTTCTGTGTTGCTCCAGTAGGTAGAAATAGAACCAGAGCTACAGAAAACGGATTTTTCTTTGCTTAGAATTAGAAAGAACATTCTCACATGCAGAGCATTTCAACAGTTGAATAAGCTAAAGTGAAGGTGAAATCTCTCAGTCGAGTCCAACTCTGCGACCATATGAATTGTAGCCTACCAGGCTCCTCCATCCATGGGATTTTCCAGGCAAGAGTACTGGAATGGTTTGCCATTTCCTTCTCCATGAATACACTAAATGTTAATACTTTAGTGTAAAATATTGCATTCAGAGTTGCTGAACAGCCATGTGTTCATATGGTTTCTAAAACATGCCTAATTGTTTATGAAGTTGAATCTGATGGCCTTTGAAGTCCCAGTTAACTGTAGGATGGTTTGACTTTCAGAATTGATGTTAAACTGGAACACCTCTTACTTATTATTTTATTCATTCCCTAATCATTTATTGAGTTCCTACCAGGTCTCAGGTATTATTCTAACAGTATATATTAGAGCATAGGTGTTTCTCCAGGAATGTGAAATGGGTTATATAGGTTAATAAAAGTGAGCAGTACAGATCATATTGGAAAATTCAAATAATTTGTTTTGCTTTGGAATTTGAGCCATGTACACATGAACTGAGATGCTCATTTCGTTTTGTTTTCAAATTCAAGTAGGTGACAAAAGAAAACAAATCACAAGTAACTCAAAAGGGTGAAAAAAATTGGGATCTGATTGTTTGCCTTTTGGGCTTTTTTTAAACTACAGTACCTTTTAAGAGCACTTCAGTTTTTGTCTTATTGGGATGTGTTTGCCCAATTTCATAATAGTTGAAACAACTTCTGTGTAACATTTTTAGCTACATAATTTTATTTTTTTAAATAGGTCACCACATGTATTCAGGAGACTGCACAGGGGTGATTGTTGTGTGGAATACGTATGTCAAAGTCAATGATGTACAACACTCCGTGCGTCACTGGAGCATAAACAAGGTAGGGTTTCACTTCATACTTGGGGATTTATTTGAAAAAATTGGGAAAAATCACATGATTTAAAAGATGCAGGACATTCTGTTCACTCCTTTCAAAGGAATTAAGTTTTTCTCAGTCCCTCAAAAGTCAGTTATCATGTCTTCCTGGTAGCTAGTTGATAACATAGTGACTTAATGAAAATTTTCTTCATTTTGATTGGGCTTTCCTTTCACATTTTTGAGTCTTAGGTTGCACTCTGGTATTCAGGGATCCATTGGTAAAATTTATGCAAAATGAGGTATATGCTATGTTATCATCTATACAGAACGACTTATATTTTCTGCTATTCATATTCTTTTTTTATTTGTCCAATAGCATCACTAGAAACACCATTCTCAAGGTTTTGTTAACAGTGCTATCTCTCAAAATTATGTGATCAAGATTATGTATTAATAAATATGAGGAGGTCTGTCATTTAATCACAGTAATTGTTTCATTGAAGTATACTAAATTGGCCGAAACAAACGAATAATCTCATTTTTTAAGTAGAGTGTTTTTAAGATGGCTTGTATACCAAGCAACTTTGTTGGTGTATATTTAGTATGTTTTAGTTAAAAATACAAAACAAGGCATTAAACTTGAGTTTTTTATATGTATATATATGTCATATATATAAATACGCTATATCTGTGTCCTTTGGTTTTCTTGTTCTTCATAATAGATTGTAGCAGTTGTCCCTGTTTGAGTCTGTCAGATCAATTTAAAAACCAGTCTATTCTATTTTTAGTCATTCTTATCTAGTCTGTCGGAACAATGAATGATGACTTGGGATTCATGTTGTAGCAATTTCATACACTTTGCGAAGAACTTTCTAATTACTTATATATTGATATATTGGCAAGGTTCCAAAGGCAACATTTCTAGTCATTTGTTTCTGCAATACAGAGTCTACTATTTATATTAAAAATCGTGTGTTTTCTTTCCCTCTGTGTAGTAACCAACAGGCAAATACACCTGGAAATCTGCCACCTGGTGGTTACTTGAGACAGTCAAATATAAAAAGTGAGGAAATGAGGGATGGGATGTCCTTTTAACAGCTTATGCCTGGGACAGATGGAGACTGTGATATCTTTCTTGGTTCTCTTCTACCAGTGGAGTGGGGGATGCTAGCTTATGCTCCTTTGTCCCTTAAGATGAAGCGTCCATGTTGCTTGTCACATACTCCTTGGTGTAGAGCATGGTCTTTAACACCAGACCTTGAGCATGAATATGATAAAATANCTTTGCTGTAACAACCAGTCCTGTTCCAAATTTATGAGTATATTCCATTGGACTGGTGATTGTTTCCTTAGTAGTTTTCTTAAAGGAGCCTTTTCTGTAAATGATAAAATTGAAGAAGATAGGAGGAAAGATCCCAGAACAATGTTGAAAATATGTATTTTAAATGTGGCAACAAGATTTTTTTAAGTATATAAACACATGTTTATGGAAGGGAAATTTGCAATTATTTAAGGTTTAATCTTAGAATATGAATATTATAAATGACGTTTTAAGGATATAAAATATAATTATTTTATCAACTGAAAGACTAAAATTTGTTGTATCTATTAAATAGTTATCTTTTCTATTATTTCAGACATTAGGTTTGTATAGCTGTAAACAATTAATATAGAATTGTATCAAAATGAGAATATTTCTAATGTACTCAGTTCAACCATAAGGATGTTTATAAGCAGGAACCCCTTCAGAAAAGGTCAACCAAGGATAGAAAGGCATCTGAAAGCTCTTCATAGAAGAAGTAGCTCAGATTATAAAAGGGAGATGAATAATTTCTTCAGGTATTTGGTTAAGGTGTGAAAAAAGTGAAGTCCTTCTGTGTTGCTCCAGTAGGTAGAAATAGAACCAGAGCTACAGAAAACGGATTTTTCTTTGCTTAGAATTAGAAAGAACATTCTCACATGCAGAGCATTTCAACAGTTGAATAAGCTAAAGTGAAGGTGAAATCTCTCAGTCGAGTCCAACTCTGCGACCATATGAATTGTAGCCTACCAGGCTCCTCCATCCATGGGATTTTCCAGGCAAGAGTACTGGAATGGTTTGCCATTTCCTTCTCCATGAATACACTAAATGTTAATACTTTAGTGTAAAATATTGCATTCAGAGTTGCTGAACAGCCATGTGTTCATATGGTTTCTAAAACATGCCTAATTGTTTATGAAGTTGAATCTGATGGCCTTTGAAGTCCCAGTTAACTGTAGGATGGTTTGACTTTCAGAATTGATGTTAAACTGGAACACCTCTTACTTATTATTTTATTCATTCCCTAATCATTTATTGAGTTCCTACCAGGTCTCAGGTATTATTCTAACAGTATATATTAGAGCATAGGTGTTTCTCCAGGAATGTGAAATGGGTTATATAGGTTAATAAAAGTGAGCAGTACAGATCATATTGGAAAATTCAAATAATTTGTTTTGCTTTGGAATTTGAGCCATGTACACATGAACTGAGATGCTCATTTCGTTTTGTTTTCAAATTCAAGTAGGTGACAAAAGAAAACAAATCACAAGTAACTCAAAAGGGTGAAAAAAATTGGGATCTGATTGTTTGCCTTTTGGGCTTTTTTTAAACTACAGTACCTTTTAAGAGCACTTCAGTTTTTGTCTTATTGGGATGTGTTTGCCCAATTTCATAATAGTTGAAACAACTTCTGTGTAACATTTTTAGCTACATAATTTTATTTTTTTAAATAGGTCACCACATGTATTCAGGAGACTGCACAGGGGTGATTGTTGTGTGGAATACGTATGTCAAAGTCAATGATGTACAACACTCCGTGCGTCACTGGAGCATAAACAAGGTAGGGTTTCACTTCATACTTGGGGATTTATTTGAAAAAATTGGGAAAAATCACATGATTTAAAAGATGCAGGACATTCTGTTCACTCCTTTCAAAGGAATTAAGTTTTTCTCAGTCCCTCAAAAGTCAGTTATCATGTCTTCCTGGTAGCTAGTTGATAACATAGTGACTTAATGAAAATTTTCTTCATTTTGATTGGGCTTTCCTTTCACATTTTTGAGTCTTAGGTTGCACTCTGGTATTCAGGGATCCATTGGTAAAATTTATGCAAAATGAGGTATATGCTATGTTATCATCTATACAGAACGACTTATATTTTCTGCTATTCATATTCTTTTTTTATTTGTCCAATAGCATCACTAGAAACACCATTCTCAAGGTTTTGTTAACAGTGCTATCTCTCAAAATTATGTGATCAAGATTATGTATTAATAAATATGAGGAGGTCTGTCATTTAATCACAGTAATTGTTTCATTGAAGTATACTAAATTGGCCAAAACAAACGAATAATCTCATTTTTTAAGTAGAGTGTTTTTAAGATGGCTTGTATACCAAGCAACTTTGTTGGTGTATATTTAGTATGTTTTAGTTAAAAATACAAAACAAGGCATTAAACTTGAGTTTTTTATATGTATATATATGTCATATATATAAATACGCTATATCTGTGTCCTTTGGTTTTCTTGTTCTTCATAATAGATTGTAGCAGTTGTCCCTGTTTGAGTCTGTCAGATCAATTTAAAAACCAGTCTATTCTATTTTTAGTCATTCTTATCTAGTCTGTCGGAACAATGAATGATGACTTGGGATTCATGTTGTAGCAATTTCATACACTTTGCGAAGAACTTTCTAATTACTTATATATTGATATATTGGCAAGGTTCCAAAGGCAACATTTCTAGTCATTTGTTTCTGCAATACAGAGTCTACTATTTATATTAAAAATCGTGTGTTTTCTTTCCCTCTGTGTAGTAACCAACAGGCAAATACACCTGGAAATCTGCCACCTGGTGGTTACTTGAGACAGTCAAATATAAAAAGTGAGGAAATGAGGGATGGGATGTCCTTTTAACAGCTTATGCCTGGGACAGATGGAGACTGTGATATCTTTCTTGGTTCTCTTCTACCAGTGGAGTGGGGGATGCTAGGTTATGCTCCTTTGTCCCTTAAGATGAAGCGTCCATGTTGCTTGTCACATACTCCTTGGTGTAGAGCATGGTCTTTAACACCAGACCTTGAGCATGAATATGATAAAATATGAAGGAAATCATTAACAGATGCTACAAACACTACGTCTGCCAACTCTTTTCTCGAATTTATTCCTGACGCTTGTTATGCAGCCTTGTTTTTGATTTTGCACATTTGCATCTGTGTGAGTGTTGCTCCAGTTGCTCAAACGTTCATCAGTGCATTTTCACCTCCAAATCATTGTAGCTGGGCTCCGTAAAATCCCCATCTGTGGTGTCAGTGTTTGACTTTATTCTGCAAATTGTAAAACAGTGGTTGACAGCAGGTTTCAGCACCAAACAGCAGAACCAGGGATTCTACTGCTGCTATTAGGATTATAGCAGTTTGTACCCCACCTGTATTGGTGCCAGCCCACCTCTGAAGAGGAGACGACCTAGGAGAAGTGAGCAAAATAATAAGGGGACCTCGAGGGAGAAGATTGCTATTCAGAATTCTGACTGCAGGGTAAAGCAGACCTTCTCTTGACTCTTCAGACTTTAAACAGTTTTGTATTTGCAATTGTTTTCTTTCTCCTGATAATCCAAACAAGAAGGGTTTTGGAAATTGTCCTTATTTATATATGGCTTGTTCAGGCAGATTCTCCTTCAGTGTTTGTGTCTTTCTTGACATCAGTAGTCAGGTCTACTTAGAGACTTCTGTAACCAGAAGATTTAGCTGCTTTAAGTATCCAGAAAAACCTAAAATTACAATCTAAACTAAATTGTTTCATAATAAGATGCTGATAACTTATCATTTTTAGGACAAGTGGAGGTAAATGTATGAAGAAATGATATGAAACTGAAATAGAACTGAGAGCTAATTCTGTACTTAATTTTGAACTTAGAAATTGAGATTTCTTAAATGATGATAAACAGACAATGTAATAATAAAAGATGTGTTTGCAGAAAGTGCTTCTTATTTGAGAATATACTAGAAAAACACTAAATATAGTGTTACTTAGCAGCCCCAAACTACATTTTATCAGCTTTATTTTCATCCTTAACTTGAACTTACTTGGAATAATTTTGGTAACAATTTTAAAACATCTTGCATTGTGCAATTAAAGATGACTTCTTCAAATTAAATTTGTATACTTAAAAGGGCTTAACTTTAGCAGATTTTGTAATTTTAATATTACATAATCTTTTTAAACTCATTTTAGGAAATTAAAGAAAGTGAGTTTAAGGGAATCCCGATAAGTTACTTGGAGGTTCATCCCAATGGAAAACGTTTACTAATTCATACCAAAGACAGTACTTTGAGAATTATGGATCTCCGAATGTAAGTATATTTCAGTATTTGCTGGTTAAACACTCATAGAATAAGTAATGATTTAATTCATATTTATACAATGCAGCTGTGGTTCTCAACTAGAGAATTTTGTCCCTCAGGGGACCTCTAGCAGAGTCTAGAGACCCTTAAATGTTTATTCTAGTGTCTAGTGGATTGTCACTCAGTTACTCAGTGGTGTCTAACTCTTTGCGACCCGAGGGACTGTAGCCTGCTAGGCTTCTGTGTCCCTGGAATTATCCCAGCAGGACTGATGGAGTGAGCTGTCATTTCGTCCTCCAGAGGATCTTCCCTACCCAAGGACTGAACCCGTGTCTCCTGCTGCTCCTGCATTGGCAGGTGGATTCTTTACCCTGAGCTACCTGGGAAGTGGATAGAGACCAGAGATAATGAGCATCCTGCAGCATCTGAGACAGGCCCCTACCGCAGATGTGAATAGTTTTGAAGCTGAGATGTAGTCAACTGCTTTTTATTTTCACATTAAAAAAGGAGAAACTTCTGCCATGGACTATCTTTTATCTCTGTGATACTGGCTTAGTATAGTAGTATGATCTAATATCACGCCTGAACGAGAGGGCTTTTGACTAGCATGACAGTGGCATGGATGCTGTGGGAGAATGATAAGCAGAATTGGTTCTTGGGGAGTTTAGAGTGTAGCTGTGCTCCCCCAATAACTTGCAAAACGCTTAATTAGCCTACAGCGTGACATCTTCAATGACTGTTATAGAATCTGCTATTCTTTTTTTTTTTCTATACATCATACCCAACATCATACCTGGAAGGTAGCAAGTACTCTATAAGTATCTTTTAATGAATATAAATATATAGTAAAAGGATTATGTTTTTGATGGTAACAGTGAAGCTGAACAGCTATAATAAAGCCTTAACGTTCAAGGCTCTGTGGACAGTCTGATCTTTGAGCTCAATCTTGAAGGGTAGATAGAATTTAGATAAGATGGCAGTGTCCTTTCTAGGGTAGAAAGCCTGGAATAAAGTCAGGATGTGGGATAATAGAAGTTGTGTTCAAAGCAGACTGAGTTAGTCCATATGAGCTTTGGTTTCTTGCTGAGGAATGCTGAGAGACTAATCAAATAGAGATTTGAGCCAGATTTTTAGAAGTCCAGGCCTGCAGAGTTTAGTTATTCTCTTTTTAAGTAGTATAGTATTCAGCCCATGATCATACTTGGGCTCTGGAGGAAAACTGCTTATAGTCAAATACTACCTGTTCCATCCCTTAAACTAACTGATTAGTCTCTTTTCCTCCTCACACAAATGGAAGAGTACTACACCATCCTCATAAGTGTTTTGTGAGTAATAAACTAGTTTATAGATGTAAAGTATTGGGTTGGCCAAAAAATTCATTTGGGTTTTTCCATAACACCTTACAGAGAAACCATGACGAACTTTCTGACCAACCCAATACTTAAATTAACAGAAATAGCAGAAGTTTTGACCTAGTAACCTTGGGTTTAGGAATTTATGTTAAGAAAATAATTGTGAAACAGTGCAATGTGAGTGTAAACACACACACACAAGGTTGTTCATAGAAATCATATTCATGCTAGGGGAAACATGTTGGATAACTCTTAGGATGCTGGAAATACCCTAAGAGTTACCCAACAATAGAAAATTTCTTAAGATATATTTAGGCAATGATATAATATATGCCTGTTAAAATGATAATGCATAGTTTTTATTTTCTGACATGAAAGGCCATTATTCATGGTTCATTGTTGACTGAAGAAAGCAAATAGCAGAGCAGTATATGTAATATCCTCTCTGTAAACCAATGATGATGATAGTACCTGTTCTGTGCTTAGTCGCTCAGTCATGTCCGACTCTTTGTGACCCCATGAACTGTAACTTGCCAGGCTCCTCTGTCCATGGGATTCTCCGGCAAGAATACTGGAGTGGGTTGCCATGCCCTTCTCCAGGGGTTCTTCACAACCCAGGGATTGAACACAGGTCTCCTGCACTGCAGGCAGATTCTTCACTGTCTGAGCCACCTGGCACATAATAAGCACTGAAAATGTTAGCTGTTATTACTATTCACACATTTAAAAGCCCAGAAGGGTACATGCCATATTTAATAGATGATTCAATAATGGTTTTTCTAATATTTCTGGAGTAATCAAGTATTCATTGATTTTAAAATTTTTTCACATGGAAAAAATATAAGAATATAAAAATTCTGTTCGTTTTTGAGTTACCAGTTCAAATGCACCTTCTTTGCTCCGTAGCTAGAAATCATCTCTCTCTCTTATCCAGATCTGCAAAGGACTTTTTCTGTTCTTCTTTTGTGGCACTTTCTGCATTCACTTTCTATTCTTCTTTGGTGCATTTCTTCTCTCTTCTGCTAAATTATAAGCTCCCTGAGCTCTGGAACTCCCTCTACTCTATTCTCTATCCATCATGGAATGTATCCTGTGTAACAGATTCTCACAAGTTGCTTGTCAAATGCAAATGAAGTATTGAAAAAGTTTTCTACCACTAGTCATTGAAATGGGTAAGACAAGTTACATTTATAAAATCTTTTTGGTTTCTAGATTAGCAGCAAGGAAATTTGTAGGTGCAGCAAATTATCGAGAGAAGATTCATAGCACTTTGACACCATGTGGGACTTTTCTCTTTGCTGGAAGTGAGGATGGTATAGTATATGTTTGGAACCCAGAAACAGGTAAATAGCATTTCATTGAACTTTAAAAAGATTTGTTTTGTTTTTGATGAAGTATAAAAACTGACATTTTATGGAATAATTTTCAAGGAAATTCTGATTTTAAGTTCTCGGTTATGTTTTTCAAAATTGGAAAGCTGATAATGAAATTCAGCTGCAGTCCGAATTTATATTAATTCTGTTCTTTATGGTTTTGATATCTTCATGGATTTAGAATTTTGCATTATAATTTAAGGTTTATTATTTCCTTGCTGGTGATGAGATATTGTTGATCTCACAGAAGTATTTAATGGGGACTGTAATACAAAATTCAGTTATGAACTGAATTTAGAGTTCAACTAGGTTTACAAATGGTTAATCATCTACAGTACATTTTTATTAGAAACAAACATATTCCTATCAGAGTTTTGGATATTTGAAACTTAATAGCCATTTACCTGAATTACTATGATTCAACTTTTTCACTAAAATAAACTGTTACATTGGATAGTCCATTTGTGCTTCACTTTGCTTTTTTGAAAGAAAAACCAAAACTTCATAAACATTTGTTTAGCAATAGAAAGAATTTTATAAAATTTACTTTAAAATTTCTTTAGTGAGCATTATTTGACTTCATCTTTATTATTTTCATCTCTCCCTTTAGACATTTTTGACTAATCAATTCACTTAGGATTTTGTTTTTCTTCTTTGCTTTTTGAGTTCTGATTTTCAAAACTTCTGCTGTAGTCATTAATAGTATGCTGCTGCTGCTAAGTTGCTTGAGTCGTGTCCGACTCTGTGCGACCCCATAGATGGCAGGCCACCGGCTCCCACGTCCCTGGGACTCTCCAGGCAAGAACACTGGAGTGGGTTGTCATTTCCTCCTCCAGTGCGTGAAAGTGAAAAGTGAAAATGAAGTCACTCAGTCGTATCCGATTCTTAGCGACCCCATGGACTGCAGCCTACCAGGCTCCTCCATCCCTGGGATATTCCAGGCAAGAGTACTAGAGTGGAGTCCCGTTGCCTTCTCCGCATTAATAGAGTATATATATATTGTATATATAGTATAAATATATATATATATATTTAAGGCAGATGGTACATCAAACAGCCTCTGGGGAAAAAAAGAAAAATTAATTCCTCACTAAACTTCCCCCAACCAGAGAATTTCTTTAGTTTTAATCTTGATTTTCCTCCCATAGTTCTCCCTAGAGTTGTTTCTTAGCTGGCATTTGCTCAGCTCTGTCAGATCTCAGATCTCTACAGATCTGTACTTCCAAGCTTTTTGTCTTTAGTTTGTGCCTTGAAACTCCATCAAGACATTAGACCAAAAAAGAAGAAAAAGGAAGACTAAGAGAATGAAAAATAATTATTTAATATAGTGGTTGCAAAAGTCGGACATGACTTACCAGCTAAACAGCAGCAGCTCAACTATAAGTATTTAAAGTTTTCCTGTAAATAGCATGAGGTTTGTTATTACTTACCATAAAGCTTTTTTTGATAAGTTGCAGGATAATCTTCTAATGAGAAATATCTGAGATAGTACAAATTATTGAATGTCTTTTCTTATTTAGGAGAGCAAGTAGCAATGTATTCTGACCTGCCATTCAAGTCACCAGTTCGAGACATTGCTTATCATCCACTTGAAAATATGGTTGCGTTTTGTGCATTTGGGCAGAATGAGCCAATTCTCCTATATATTTATGATTTCCATGGTAAGCCCACTGCTTGATAAGGGGAGAATATTTAGAGTAACCTTTACATTTAGGCTGAATTGGAAATTATGAGCTCTGTGAAAACTGTCATTCTTTATATTAACAAAACTCTCTTGAATGTATTATGAAGGCTAAGCAGCTTTAAAAAGATATTATTGTAACATTTTATCTTGTCATGAGCTTTTTTATTATGGAATTTAAATATCATCAAAAGTATACATAGTGGTTGTGCTCTTGTATTATAATCATAGAAAGGTGGTCATCATTCTCTTCATAGATCAATTTAAATAAGTATAATTCACCTTAAAACGATTTGGGAGTATCTCTAACTTTGAAAGGTAAATAACATTTAGGGTATGTGAATCTGTAATGTTTTTACTTGAATATTGAGTTAATTTCTTATTCCTTGTTTTTAACTAAAGCACAGTTTAAATAAGTTATGATTTTCTGAGAGTTTCTTAACATAAAAAAGAAGACAAAAATCACTTATAGCTGATTGACTTTGTTGTACAGCAGAAACCAACACAACATAGTAAAACAGTTATTCTCCAATTAAAAATAAACTTTAAAAAGGGAAGGGGAAAAAGTCAAGCCTCAGCAAAAATGCCTTTTTCTACATTAAAATCACACTGTTCTTTAATTTTGGAAAATAATAAGGAAATAGACTTTGAATACATTTTTTAAGAAATAGTATGGCATTATTGGCAACCCACTCCAGTACTCTTGCCTGGAAAATCCCATGGTCTGTGAAGCCTGGTAGGCTACAGTCCATGGGGTCGCAAAGAGTTGGATACAACTAAGCGACTTCACTCACTCTATGGCATTATTAGAATCATTTGGATTTATTCTGTTTTTCATATATTTCCTTAATTTCTGACCTAAAATTAGGATTCCGTTGTTCTGTGTGATATTGATAGTGTTGACACTCTCAAAATTGCAGTTCCATTTTCTTCATGTGTTAATTCTTATACAAAAATAAATGGTTTTTATAGTCTTTAGTTTTGTTTAAGATACCATTCACCATTCTTGCTAAGATGATTTATATACAATGTCATAAGTATATAAATATATAAATATGCATTTAGATAACATTGTTGTGAAACTATTTGGACATTATGTTTTAAATTAGTGAAATGCAAGTGGTTAAGCTTCCTACATTAACCCAGTGTGAACTGGTTAATTTTTGTGATAAGTGCTAAGTTGTTAGACAGTTGAATTAAGCTCTAAACCTGAAGTTTTGATCATAGTATGAATCTTATTTCTTTATAGGTGAGTTATATTAGAGAATATATGTAAAATTGAGATTTATCTTGTTTTAAAGAATTTTCCAGAGAAGAAATAAGGAATTTCTGTAACACATATTCAGATTTACAGAACACTATTACTAATGGTGAATTGTTAAACAACACAATACCATTTACTATTACAATCAATTTAGCAAAAGTCAACAGTGCCTGATCACAGGAAAAGACAAGTGGATTTCTCAAATCATCCAGTGTCCAAATTTGTTGTCTAGTTCAAGCATAGGTCCTGAGACAGGTCTTTCTTTACACATTTTTAATCTTCACAGAAAACAAGAGTTATACCTCATTACTTTGTAATTGGGGCTGTTATTCAGGAAATAGGTACACAGTTATTTCCTCAAACTCTTAAGGAGTTTCACAACAGTTTTCATTCAATTTCTAATTTGCTTTTGAAATTTTCACTACAAATGCAATTTCAAGCTCCACCTGTATCTTTTTTTCTCCGGTTTACTTTTTGTCTCTGATACAAGTTCATCATTAGATTAGGTTCGTCCATTTATTTTTTCAGCAGTAGGTTTTTAGACTAAGGAGTCCATTCTAGAAGCATATGTAGGAAGAGTGAAGTATTTGAAAGCATTGGTTTTAGGCTCAGTCCTAAAACTCCTCTCTTTGGTGACCTTGCACAAGCCTTCCTGGTGCTCCAATTTCCCTGTCTAGTGAATGGTCCTACTGTTGTTGTTCCGTCACTCAGTTGTGTCTGACTCTTTGCAACTGCATAGGCTGCCAGGCTTCCCTGTCCTTCACCATCTCCCGGAGCTTGCTCAAACTCATGTCCATTGAGTCGGTGATGCCATCCAACCATCTCATCCTCTGTCATCCCCTTCTCCTGCCTTCAATCTTTCCCACCTTCAGGGTCTTTTCCAGTGAGTTGGCTCTGCCTCAGGTGGCCAAAGTACTGGAACTTCCGCTTCAGCATCAGTTCTTCCAGTGAATATTCAGGACTGATTTCCTTTAGGATTGACTGATTTGACCTCCTTGCTGTCCAGGGGACTCTCAAGAATCTTTTCCTGCACCACAGTTTGAAGGCATCAATTCTTCAGTGCTCAGCCTTTTTTATTATCCACCTCTCAGATCTGTACATGACTACTGGAAAAATCATAGCTTTGACTATATGGACCTTTGTAGGCAAAGTAATGTCTCTGCTTTTTAATACGCTGTCTAGGTTTATCACTGCTTTTCTTCTGAGAAGCAAGCGTCTTTTAATTTCAGGGCTTTTAATTTCATCTTCCACATTGATTTGGGATTGTGGTCCTACTACTACTGTTATTACCTGTCCTGCCCCCGAGAGTTATTTGTGGAGATGCCATGAGATAGGAACTGTGAAAGTACTTTGTAAGTTGATAGAAAGTGAAAATGAAGTCGCTCAGTCCTGTCCAACTCTTTGCGACCCCACAAACTGTAGCCTACCAGGCTCCTCGGTCCACGGGATTTTCCAGGCAATAGTACTGGAGTAGATTGCCATTTCCTTCTCCAGGGGATCTTCCCAACCCAGGGATCGAACCCGGGTCTCCCACATTGTAGACAGACACGTTACCGTCTGAGCCACCAGTGAAGTCAGGAAAGTTGATAAGGACCATATTAAAACAAAAAAGATGAAATAGACAATTATGCTCATCCAACCAGTATACACTTGACTTTATGGGAACTTTTGTTTTCATATGCTGATAGCATCTCTTTGGAATGAAACTGAAAATAGGGTTTTTTTTTCTTTCTTTCTGTTAGTCAGCCTTTTCCTTTTATATCTTTCTAGCTCAGTTGTTTTAGAAAATAAATGCATAAAATTAAGAACATCATGTTATTTTCACACTGTCTTAATGTAGAGGAGGGATTTCCATGATGTTTTAGAAATTTAAATGTTCAAATAATACACATATTAAAATTATTTTTGCAGTGTCAGTTCATTTTTTATATACTGACTTATCTTTATGAGCAAAACTCAAAAGGCTTCAACACATTTTCCCAACTCATTGCTGCCTATCTTTAAAAAGAAGCATCTTAGGAAAAAGTTATGTAATCTCAAGCAATTCAAGATTTAGCACAGTTCTCATAAATGGTATATAACCATGAAAAAAAGGAAATTTGTTTCAGACTCTATTTTACTCATTAAATACAAGCCAAAATCATGAAATCCTTAAATTTTTTCAGTGAAAATTATGGTATTTGTTACTGACCTATTATAGTTTTGCCTTACATTTTATTTATCGTTTAACACAGGACTATTTTGCTCAGATTTTCTTGTCTGAAAATAAAGTTTGCCTGTAGTTTTACGTAAGTGTTTTCATGATATTAAAATTGAAAGATCTAAAACAGTTACATGATTTTTTAAAATAGTATTTATCAGAGCTGCTGATACGTTTAGGCAATTTTCAAGGAAAATGGAGCAAGTTCTTTTTTTTTTTTTTTTTAAATCAGCTAAATAAGCTGTGAATGAGACCACAATGGTAGCTAAATGTATCATCCATCTTTCAGTTCTAGCAAAATCTGTGAAGAGTCAGCAAGCATCTTTCCCTGTTAAGCATATGTTCAGGCTGTGGTCTTCTGGGTCTTTCATTCTACTGACTTTTTGCTTTTTTTGGTAAGAAATATGATTTTTACTTTCAGAAGGCAGTTGTATTTGCTTGATGTTGAAAGAGTTAATCATCTAGTAATACAAAATTTAGTCACAAGGTACCACAAATACTGTACTTTTAGGATTCCCATAATAACAGAATACTAGTCAGAGAAACGGCTTCTCCTGAATTAAATTTATGAAGCTAGACTTTAGCAATTAATGTTCTGTTATTAATCAATACTTGCCTACCTCAGAAGGTAGGATCCTGTTCTACATTTAGTGGTAATTACATCTGATACAAAGCATTTTGCATGGGCCTGGTACTATTTTAAGCACTTTACATGTATTTCTTTTAGGTTTTCACAATAATCTTATGAGGTTGGTACCATAATTATCCTTCTTTTATGGGAACCAAGACTTGGATCCATACAGTCTGGACTTAGAATACATGCTTTCATTTGCTACACAAAACTTTTTAGCAGATTTCCTGAAATAGTAGCTTTTGATTGTCTAATATGCAAACCTTTTTTTTGTTCCTACAAAACCATTTGTTCTTTGTCTCTGTGAAACGTGATTTTTTGTATTATCTGTACTTTGTGGGAAGTAGAGTTGGAGGTTTATTTGTCTTTTTTTTAAGCGGTACCTAGGCAGAATGCTGACACGTATTGAATATACATGTAGTATTTTATGTAGGATCAAGGCTAATTTTCAGAGTGGTCAGCATTATGTAATAATTCCAGGTAATGAGCCTAATTTTTCTCTAGGTGGCAGTATGTCCTGTGAGTCAGCATTAACTCTGGAGTGCTTTTCCGCCATTGTGTTTGAGACAAAGCAGATCTTTATTGAGCATCTGTTGTGTGCCAAGTTGAACAGGGCTGTGAAACCCAAGAATCAGAACCATCAGAACCCAAGAATCAGAACCATCTTTTATACTTCCTAAGTAGTTGATTAAACCTCTGGGAGAATTTTAGGTGAACTGAAAAGCAACCTACTATTGACATTAAACATGATTTTATAGAATTCATATTTATTAATGATCATCTCTGTTGGTCATTGTTGATAGGTGTATTTTTCACATTGTGACATGCTTTACCAGCGTTCATGTGATATATACCTTTACATTCCTATAAAATTTTTGTTATAGAACTTGCCTAGTAACAGTAAGCCTGTGGTGTTTATTTATAAGGTCCTATACCCAACCTGTCATATTACTGATGTGCAGTAAATCCACAGAACAGAATTATCCACCCTTACATTTTATAAAAATAAAGAACGAAAGGCATGATCAATATGATCAATTAGTAAATGTGGGTCTAATAATAACAGTGGTAGTTGTAGTAGCTAACATTTATCAAGTATTTCTGCTATCAAGCATTTGTTTATTTATTAAGTATTCCCTACTCTAATTAGCATTTTACATACATTATCTTTACAGTCTTCCTCAGTCCTCACAAGGTAGATGCCAGTATTATCCTCATTTTGCAGATGGTAAAACTGATGCCCAGGGAAATTAACTTGAATGACGTCACACAGTTGATAAAATGATGTCACTTGCCAGACTCCAGAGCCTCTGTTTTTAAAACATTAAACTGTCTGCTATACTGCTAATTTAGTTTTTGTATTTCCTATTTCATGAAGTAACTAAAGAAGGTAGCCATATATACCTGTGGTGAAATGTAGTATTTGTTTTCAATTTTAATATTTAAGAGGACCCCTAAAAATTAAAACTTTGGTTGTCTAGTATCATTATTAATTGTTCACTCCTTTGCAAATGTTGGGGATAATTATAATACATTAAGCCATTATATTCTCAGTATAATCCAAAATATGAATTTTCATTATGTAATATTAAATTTTATTTTAATTAATATTTTAATATAACTACTTTTATAATATCTTTGTAATAAAGTAATATCTAGTTACTTTAGAACTAGTCTAATGTCTGGTTGAAATTTGACATCTGTGTTTTTATGTATAATTTAATGGTGTTCTTAAAGTACAAATTATGAATGATTCAAAAACAGATATTAATATTATACTTGGATAATATAATCCTTATATATCTTATAATATAAGGATAATATAATCCTTATATATCTTATAATATAAGGATTATATAATCCTTATATATCTTATAATATAAGGATAATATAATCCTTATATTTGGATAAGATTAAGCTGTAACATATATAACTGGCTGTAGGTTAACATTTTAGATATCTGTTATTAGGTTAGTAGGCAAAATTAAGAGAGCATAGCAACCCACTCCAGTATTCTTGCCTGGAGAACCCCTTGGACAGAGAAGTCTGGTGGGCTACGTACGGTCCAGAGCGTTGCATAGAGTTGAACACGGCTGAAGTGATTTATCATGCATGCATGCCAAATGTTAAGACATATTAAAGCTACCTGTTTCTTTTTCATATCATGAAGCATGTTTTAATATTACACACATGATGAATACTCTGATAGAAAGCTTGTGACCTTTAAGGATTCAGGGCCTGTGGAAAATGTAGTCAACTTAATGGGTTTGAGCACAAACCAGAGCGCTGAATTCTTCATCCAGGCATTTCGTTATTCTTACATTGGTGCTTTTAAAAAATGCCCCCAAAAGGAAAAAAAATGGTACTGTTCGAAATAGACAGCAATGTAGAGAGAAGGGCTGAAGAAGGAACTAGAGCATTTTGGTTCTAGACAAAAGGATATCACTTTCTCTTTGACACTGGTCAAAAAATTTATCATTTCTACATCTGTTTTTTCACGTGAAAAATTAAAATAATTTTTGATCTTATCTCAATGTTCTATTAAAGGATAAAATGAAACTAGAAAGCAAAGATATGGAACATTGATACATGGAACAGTCTACAGCAGGGAAATCCTAGCTGTTTTCTGTAGCAGTAAACTATTTCTCTAGTTTTGAAGTCTGGGAAGTCCAAGATCAAGGGACTGACAGATTCTGTGTCCAGGTAGAGCCCACTTTCTGGTTCATAGACAGCACCTTTTAGCTGTTACTTCCAATGGTAGAAGGGGCAAGGGAGCTCTCTGAGGCCTCTTATATAAGGATACTAAGGCCATTCATCAGGGCTCTGCTCTCATGACCTAATCACCTCCCCAAAGCCTTACCTCCTAATATCATCATCATGGGAGTTAGGACTTCAGGATAGGAATTTTAGGGGAACGTAACATTTGAACCAAAGAAATTCTCTTCAGGAAGCAAATGTGAAAGGAAAAGGGGGAGGCTGCTACGTAACTGCAGAACACTAGGAAACTAAAGCAGTAGACTCACCAGCTTATAGTAATAGTATCAGAAATAGAAATGTTTATAAGGTATCTGGGCTTCCCAGGTGGTGCTAGTAGTGAAGAACCTGCCTGCCATTGCAGAGACAGACAAAGACACATGTTCAATCCCTGGATTGGGAAGATCCCCTAGAGGAGAGCCTGGCAACCCACTCCAGTATTCTTGCCTGGAGAGTCCCATGGACAGAGGAGCCTGGTGGGCTACATCCACGGGATCGCAAAGAGTCAGACTTGACTAAAGTGACTTAGCATGCATGCACGCATAAGATATCCAGTAAGATAATTATGTACAGTAACAGGGCTACGTATAATAGCAGATGTTGACCAAAGGTATTAAATGTTGAACCAAAAGGAAAACACTGTTAATATAGTGTTAATATATTAATCTTTTATAATAATCTTACTGTTAATATAGTTTAAGAGAAAGACTGTGCTATTTTTTAGTTATATTTTTATTATGAAGTTAATAACATAAGTACACATAAATTTTAATAGTGACAAACCTTGTATTCACTTCAAATACAAAAGGCACAGGATTAAAATATCTTATTTCCTCCATTCTTCCTCCTGTAAAGATAAAAATCTCCTGAGCAAACCACTTTACTTTTTATGATTGTTTAAGCCCAGAACATACACAAAAGCACTGAACTTATATATATATAAATCAGGATAGAGTGTCAGTTATGAAAACATTTTAAGAACTTTTAAAATTATATAAAATGTCGAATCCTAAATTTTGATGAAAGAAGATAAATTTAGAAGTATTTTGATGGATATAGGAAGGAAAGGAAACGGCATTCTGTTAAGCAAATGTAGTTGTCACCTTTGTGTTCTCAGCACCTTGTGCATTGCTTTGCAGTACCACTCAGCACACAGCATGAATTTCTTGTTGACCTCCAAAACTTCAGACCCCCAAAAGGCAGGCAGTGTCTTTGTATTCCCACGGCCTGCTCTAGTGTACCTCTCAGAGTCATGGAAGGATAGAGATGAGACTGTTAGAACTGTGAGTTTTCAACATAATTAGTTAGCTTAGAGCTAAATTAACATGAAGAGAAAACGGCAAAGTGAAGAGGTACAGTTATCAAATTGCAGCATCATACTCTAATTGTGGCCTATATACTAATGATTTAGAAAGCTTTAAGTGTTAGAAGCATAGAGCTTAAAGGAATTTCAGAAACCACCTCTTATAATCTATTTTATAATGAAATAATCTGCACAGTCTTGTACAAATAGATATTTCTTATGGGTAGAGGAGGGGAAAGAATACAATAACTAGTAAGCAACCTGTTTGTAGTATCTGAGAAACTGGCTCTTTATGAATATTATTGAACTTCCCTGGTGGCTCAGACGGTAAAGCGTCTGTCTACAATGCGGGAGACCCGGGTTCGATCCCTGGGTTGGGAAGATCCCCTGGAGAAGGAAATGGCAATCCACTCCAGTACTATTGCCTGGAAAATCCCATGGACAGAAGAACCTGTTAAGCTATGGTCCACGGGGTCGCAAAGAGTCAGACACAACTGAGCGACTTCACTTTCACTTCACATGAATATTACTGGAGATTGTTTTATGACTCTTCACAGAACTAGAGGAGCTAAAGATAAAGTAGGGTGTTAATTTGACTCCTTGAAACCTAGTCAGGTAGCTTTTCTACAGAAAATTCCCTTTAGACATTAGAAATAAGAATTCATAATTGCATGGGATTTATTTTTGTTATCTGCATCGATTTAGGCCTGTTTAATCCTTTCTGAAAGGCATCTTAATGCTTGGAAAAATAAATACTTAGGCAACGCCTTTTGTAATTTTACTAGTTAGATAACTTTGTTTTTTAAAAAGGGAAAAATGTTTAGCATAGCATAATGCTTAAAAAATACAGTCTGGCAAAAGGAATAAAATATTATTAAAATCCTACTATCCTACTGTTCTGTATAGCTGTTGCTTGTATGAGCATTGGTGCTTCTAATGAAGTGAAATCATGGTTGACTAATGTGTATTCGTGGGCTTCCTTGTTGGCTCAGTGGTAAAGAATCCACCTGCCAATGCAGGAGACAAGGGTTCAGAAGGAAATGCAAACCGCTCCAGTATTCTTGCCTGGGAAATCTATGGAGAGAGGAGCCTGGCAGGCTACAGTCCACGGGGTTGCAAAAGAGTCAGACACAACTTAGTGACTAAACAACACGAGTCAGAAAATGCCATTAATTAGTTAAACCCAGTTTTACTTTTCAGTCATAGTAAGTAGCAGAACCCAATGAAATGTTAAAAGGCCAATTTTATTTTTTTAACTTTTTATTTTGTATTGGAGTATAGCCAGTTAACAATGTTGTGATGGTTTCAGGTGGACAGCAAAGGGAGTCAGCCATACAAATACATGTATCCATTCTCCCCCAGACTCCCACCACCCAGCCTGCCACATAGCACTGAGCGGAGTTCCCTAGGCTATACAGTAGGGAAAGGACAATTTTAAAAAGCAATTGCTTTTTGAAGGCAAAGATCACGGAACATGATTTTTACGTCTTGATTCATTCATCCCTGACTGATATTAGTGTTAAACCTCCAGTCTTTGAGCACTTTTCTTCTACAGCTTTCAAAGTTTCTTTTTGTTCTTTTAACAGTCTTCTATTTGAGGTAGATAACTGTTCAGAGTGTTAGGAAAAGAAATCCAAACTGTGTATTGAAAGATAATAGTCAGACCCACAAAAATCTAACTGTTGACTCAGCTACACTTCCAACTGAGAACAGTAATTGGTGCTGAGGAGTGCACATCACTACAAGGGTGAGTGGTAAGGTGGTCTCCTTCCATTTTGTCCCCTGGTTCTTACCACTGTCAGAGTCTGCAGGCAGAGAGCCCCTATTGTCCTTGAGCTATTCCTCACTTAGAACCTGTAAATGAAGTAGAACATGAATATAAAGGTCAAAGCCCTAAAATTGTTTATACATGCTCTCTCACGTCCATACTTCTTGAAACCAAGGTTGATGACTTTTCAAAAAAGTGATCATCTTTTTGTATATTCATGATATTCCTTCATAAATTTTTTTCTTCTGAACAATAATATATTGTGAGAAACTTTCCATCGTGATAATTATACATATGTACATAATTTTAGTGGCTGAATTCCGTTTCATTAAATGAATACACTGATTTATTTAAACAACTTGTTGCACAATTCCACTGTTATATGCTTTTCATTATTTTAAGCAATACTTTAGTACACACCTGCCTACCCTTACTCACTTTATTTCTTGGGAAAAAAATATCTTGAGGTACAGTGGGTTAGTGGAATAGGCAATAAAAGAAACAGAACTTTCCAATTCGCCTTTTTCTCCTTATTTCTGCTTTAATTATTAGTAAGGTTGGCTATGTAGTTCTTGTTTTGTGATTTTTCTATAACAGTCATTTGCGCATTTTTCTGTTGGATTATTTATTTTTAATTGATTTGATGGAGATTCTGAATAATCACTTCTATCACTTTCTGTTAGCAGTTTTATCAAGGTATAACTGACAATAAACTGTATATATATATTTTTTCTTTTTAGATTTTTTTTTTTAGTGTGGACCATTTTAAACTTTTTATTGACTTTGTTACAATATCATTTGTTTTATGTTTTGGTTTTTTGGCCTCTAGGCATGCGGGATTTTAGCTCCATAACCAGGGATCCAACCTGTACACCTAGCATTGTAAGGCAAAATTTTAATCACTGTACCTCCAGGGAAGTCCCCTTAAACTGCATATATTTTAAAAGTACACACTGATAAGTCAAGACATATTTATATACTTGTAAGACTATCCCCTCAATCAAGATAATGAACATATCCATCATCCCCCAAAGTTACTTTGTGTTCCTTAGTCATCTCCCTACTTCCTCCTCCCATGAGGCAAACACTGAATTATTTTGAATTTTCTAGATTTGTATATAAGCGAAACAGTATATGCCATATACTCATTTTTTTGTTGTTGTTCTGGCTTCTGTCACTCATACTTACTTTGAAGTTTGTCTTACTTTGTGTTTTAGAGTTTATCAATAGTTCTTTCTTATTTCTGAGTATTATTTTATTGTACTGCTATATCATGGTTTGTTTTTCCATTCACCTGTTGATGGGCATTTGAGTTTTATTTAGTTTTTAGCTACTACAAATAAAGATGCTATGAATATTCATCTACATGTGTTTATATAAACATATGTTTTTATTTCTCTTGAGTAAATTCGCCAGAGTAGAAAGGCTGGATTTCTTTGCAGACATATGTTTTAAGAAGCTGCCAAACTGTTGTCTAAACTGGTTGTATCAGTTAATTTTCTTACCAATAGTCTATGTTTCAGTGTCTCTGTATCTTTTCAAAATTTGAAATGGATAATCCTTTTAATTTTAGACTTGGTAATTGGGTAGAGGGCTATTTGATTTTGATTTTAATTTGCTTATCTTTAATGACTAATGAGGGTAACCACCTTTGTGTGCTCACTTAGCATCCATATTTCTTTTTCAGAGAATTGTATTTTCACATCTCTTGCCCACTTGTAAAATGGGCTTGTTTGTTTTCCGATTATTGAACTTTGAGAGTTAGGTTTCTTTTATACACATGGTGCTCTATCAGATACATGACTTGCAAGTATTTCTCCCTTTCTTTGGCTTTTCTTCTGTCTTAAGAGATTTAAAGAACAGACTTTGAAATTTTTATGAAGTCCAAAATTACCATTTTTTCTTCTATGGATTTTTAAGTTGCATAATTATATAATCAAGGAAATACTATTTTAAATGATTACTTTTTTGTCCTTTGTACTTACAGACATTTAAAAAATTTCAAATACATTTATTTTAAATAGTCAAATGAGATGCCTATGAAAGCATCCTGAAAATCACAGAGTGACAGTAGAGGTTGTTTCCTTCCTCCTCCTTCCCCTCCTCATCGTCCAACTTCTGAGCCATCTGTTCCATTCTGGAGAATTAATCCAAAGGAAAACCTCCTTTAAAAAAAACAAATTATGAAAGCACTTACTCACATACTTCCCAGGTGGCTCAGACACTAAAGAAACTGCCTGCAATACAGGAGACCTGAGTTTGATCCCTGGATCAGGAAGATCCCCTGGAGGAGGTCATGGCAACCCACTGCAATATTCTTGCCTGGAAAATTCCATGCACAGACAAGCCTGGTGGGCTATAGTCCATGGGGTCGCAAAGAGTCGGACACAGACTGAGCAATTTAGCACTTTCTTTCACTTTTCTCTACTTACATATGGTCTATAATGAGGGAAAACAGAAAACATTGTAAGTATTTAACAATAGAAGAATACATAAATAAACTGTGGTGCTTCTTTCAGTGAGATATTGTAAGGCATTTACAAAGGTAATTATACGGTTGTAGAAATAGAAAAAAATTAAATTTAAATTGAAAAACTGTTAAATTGTGTTTACAGTCATAACCTTACATGAAATGTACATATGGATAAAGATTAGGAAAGTGAAAAGTGAAGTCACTCAGTTGTGTCTGACTCTTTGCGACCCCGTGGACTATAGCCCACCAGGCTCCTCCACACATGGGATTCTCCAGGCAAGAATACTGGAGTGGGTTGCCATTTTCTTCCAAGTCACCAGGGAAGCTCAAAGATTAGGAGGGGCATAGAAATATGAAAACAGTTGTTTTAAAAGATAGGTTTGTGAATAATCATTTTTATTGTTTTTGTATTTTCTTTCATTCTACTTGTGTTCTTTTTTTTTGTACTGTGTTTTCTGAATGTATCTCTTTAAAGCTAAGATCTCATTCCAGTATGTTATATTTACCAGTCCAAGATACTGCATGGCCTTCCAGGCTCTGTTATACTACCTGACCTGAGGTTACCTGTGAGATTAGTTCGTTTCCTTCTTTATGGTTTTGTCAGTCATGTATTATTATTATGCAGTATGTAAAATGTTTTATGCACTTTCTGATCATGTGTTTAATGCTTCCATTTCATGGCTTAATTTTTCCATTGTGCTTTTACTATGATGATTAACTAATCATGGACTTGTTTTTTTTCCCAGTTGCCCAGCAGGAGGCTGAAATGTTCAGATGCTACAACGGAACCTTTCCATTACCTGGAATACACCAAAGTCAAGGTGCTTCATGCACCTGCCCTAAACTGCCTCATCAAGGATCCTTTCAGACTGATGACTATGTCCCCACTGAACATTCTTCAATGAAGATGCAACAAGTGAAACAGAGAATCGATTCTGTCACAGTATGTGTATTTCATTTTATGCGGTAGACAAGTTGGAAACTTTAAAACCATTTCAATCCTGTTTTACACACTCATGCCAATAAATATTAATTGAATGGAAAAAGTGAGTGTTAGTTACTTAGTCATGTCCAACTCTTTGTGACCCCATGGACTATAGCTCGCCATGCTCCTCTGTCCATGTAGATTCTCCAGGCAAGAATACTGGAGTGGATTGCCATGCCCTCCTCCAGAGGGTCTTACCAACCCAGGGATTGAACTCAGGTCTCCTGCATTGCAGGCAGATTCTTTGCCACCTGAACTACTAGGCAATTCCAGTAGTTACTTAAAGCTAGGCCTTCTTCTCCATGTATAGTTACTTTCTGGTACTTGTTTTAAAATCACTAACTTCAGTAAGCAGACTAAACTTAGGATAATCTATTATGTTTTCCTGGTCTGATAGATTCTGTAACTATCAGCCCAAGACCTGTTTCTCTATTTCAAAAGTACTTGTCTGTATGCACGTATACACCATGTAGGCACACACGCGTACGACAACCAACCAACCTAGAAAAATACTTAACATAAAATATAAAAGAAACAGCATTCTTAATATGGAAGAACTAAAAAAATAAACAAAGTAGTGAGACTTCAATTAGGAAATGGATAAAAGAAATAAACATGTACTTCCATAAAGAGTAGGTACACGTGTTTCATAAACGTATTTTAAAGTTCCATCTCACTTCTAAGAAAGGTAGTACCACCAAAACCAGATATTTGCTGCAAAACTGGAAAATAGCTGATAAAAATGAGAAGGAGATTGCTTGGTTAAAAGTCCTGTGGTATTCTCTTAGTGATAAATTACTATACAGTCTTTCTCAAAGTTAAGTGGTAAAATGTATTGAGAACGTAGAACATCCTTAAAAATCCTTATGCTCTTTGATCATAATAATTCTTTTACTGAGAATTAGACTTGAAGACATGGACTTCACAGGCTTGTTTTTTGTTGTGTTCTCCCTTTTGGTGCATTGCCTGCTAAGTCGCTTCAGTCGTTTCCGACTCTGTATGACCGCATAGACAGCAGCCCACCAGGCTCCCCCATCCCTGGGATTTTCCAGGCAAGAACACTGGAGTGGGTTGCCATTTCCTTCTCCAATGCATGAAAGTGAGAAGTGAAAGTGAAGTCGCTCAGTCGTGTCCGACTCTTAGCGATCCCATGGATTGCAGCCTACCAGGCTCCTCCGTCCATGGGATTTTCCAGGCAAGAGTACTGGAGTGGAGTGCCATTGCCTGGCACTTAATAAATCATCCCTTCTTCTCCTTTGATAGGAATGTTGACCAGTTTTAAACCAAACATAGGAAGAACTACATTGAGACATCTTTAGTTTGGACTGTACTTTCTTCCTCTCTCCTTTTCCTTTTTTATAGAGTTATAGAGTGTGAGTTATACAGATCACACAGGCAAGGGGGGTTAGGTTTAGTTGGAATATGGGGGAAATTTTTTTATACGTCTCATATAAATTTTAGAATATATGACTATAAATTAGTGATTTCAGTGTTGTAAATCTGTATATTTTAGCATTTTAAAATAACTGAATAATGCATGGTGTTCCAAATTTTAAGAGGAAGTATGATAAGATAAATGGAGTTTTAAAACTTAGAGAAAAATATTTATTTAGTAGGGGGAAAAAAGGTGGCTTTGTCTAAAATATTGCATGGCAATATGACTTCAGAGCAACTCACAGACAGACATATAAAAAAAAATTTCCTACAGCCTGTCAGTCTTTAGACTGTAAAGCTTAACATTCTGGGACCACCTTGGTCTTGAAGCTTTTTACCTGCATCATCTTTTATAGCTATCATCCTCAGCTAAATGAAAGGATATAAGAACAAATGAAAGTAGATGGACAGGGAACAATTGTTTTAATAGATTTCAGAAAAATATTTTTTAAGATATGAAATCAAAGGCAAGGGGGAAGTAAACTGATACTTTATTATAAAAGAAAAGCTTATTTGTCTTAGAATCATTGATTTATTTAGCTTTTGCTAAACTTTACTTTTAACAATTATTCATATGTACGCTTTGGGATTGAGGTAGATCGAGGCTTCCTTTGGAAATGAAAGCCTTGTCTATGTGCTGTGGTTTTGTAAAACCATATATTTCCCGTGTTAAGAGAATTCTTTGAACTTTTTTTCAAATGTTCTTTGCAGATTGTTTTCTCTCAGAATGTAAGTAGTGTGTGTGGAAGTAAAAACAAAATGTCATCTTTGTTCCCACGGAAGCTCCATTCTTTTTATATTTTGCAGGCATTTAGGTTGACTAGATTCCCACCTTTGGTCACAGTGCCTTTTCTCATATTTCCTGAACTGTGTTTTGTTTGTTATTGTTCAATCACTAAGTCTTGTCGGACTCTTTGCAGTCCCATGGACTGCAGTATGTCTGGCTTCCTTGGCCTTTCCTATCTCCTGGAATTTGCTCAAACTCATGTCCATTGAGTAGGTGATGCCATCCAACCATCTCATCCTGTCACCTCCTTCTCTGCCTGCCCTCAGTCTTTCCCAGCATCAGGGTCTTTTCCAGCCAGTTGGCTCTTTGCATCAGGTGGTCAAAGTATTAGAGCTTCTGCTTCAGCATCAGTCCTTCCAATGAATATTTAGGGTTGGTTTCCTTTAGGATTGGCAGATTTGATCTCCTTGCTGTCCACGGGACTCTCAAGAGTCTTCTCCATTTTAGGAGACCCCAAATTCCTTTTTCTGTTAGTTTTCTGTTACTTAGTTTATAAGAGACTCTGTCATTGGTCTTCTGTGTAGAAGTCTAATAGAGAAAACTGTATTACTTCTATATTATGTAAGACTGTATCCCTGAATATATTTCATTCTTTGTAACCACAGAAGGAATGTTTTTCTAAGAAAATATAGTTCAAGTTTAGGGTGTGATTTGTGTATGTGTGAATTTTGCATAATAAGTCCAGCTCCACAGACATTTCATAGGTGTTTACTCGTGAATGAGTAAAAGTTGCCGAAAATAGATAATTTGCTGTTCTTGGTAGCTTTATCATTTACTCATAATAAAACTCAGCTGTTTCATACTGAACGAGCCAGCACTGTGCTACCGCTGCTGCGTCACCTACAAGGCTCTGCAACCCAGCAAAGACCTCACAGGTAGACAGAATCTTGAGAGCAGTGACACTGCTCATTCTAAGGTTTCAGACTCAGATTTTTGGTCTTATCAGTATATCCAGAGATCCTCAGAATCTGAGGTACCTGCTAAGAGTAAGTGGTCCTACAAAAAGTTGCTCTCCTATAAACTTAAATATCTTATAATGAAAAGTATACCTCTTCAGCTGCCTGAGCACTCAAGACCACTCTCCCTTTTAAAAATTTACCTACTATCTAGGTCAGTGATCACAGAGTCATAGGGTTTGAATGGGTTTAAAAAATGCTTTAGAGACTTCCCTGGTGGCCCAGTGGAATAAGATTCTGTGCTTCCAATGTAGGGGGCACAGGTTTGATCCCTGGTTGGGAAACTAAGAATCCCATGTACTGCGTATGGTGTGGCTGAAAAATTTTAAATAAAAATTAATTAAATAAAATACTGTATGCCAGTTTTGGGAAAAAAATGATTAATTTTCTCTACCCCACGGGAGATTTCATCTTATAATAATTGGTGATAATTAACACTTATTTCAGAAAAGGCAATGGCAACACACTCCAGCACTCTTGCCTGGAGAATCTCAGGGATGGTAGAGCTTGGTGGGCTGCCGTCTATGGGGTTGCACAGTCGGACATGACTGAAGCAACTTAGCAGCAGCAGCAACATCTGTTTAATTATGGTTAGTAACTGACATAATGAATTCCCAGTACTGTGCTAAGTGTTACGTGCTCATTGTATTTAACCCTCCAAACCATCCTATAACATCGATGCTAGTATTATCCCCCTTTTAGAGAAGATTCTAGTTGAGGCTTTCAGAGATCAAGTAATGTTGCCAGTCTTACACAAATGGAAACATTGGAGCTGAGATTCAGTCCAGGCCATCAGAATCCCATGCCCCAGTCAGTTTTACTTCGTCCTTTTAGTGACTGAGATTACTAATATCCTTTAGATGTAGGGTATGTCCCTTTGCAATTTCTGGATTTGAAAAAAAAAAAGGATGTTCTTTTTCAGTTCTCTTTTTCTCTAAACTCCACACTGTTACCATTTTTCTCTAGTTCTATACTAGACTGATGATATATGCTGGTTACCCTTAATTGGACTTGAGTATTATTTGAGTCTCTTTAGCAGCAAATTACCAAGTCATTTATTTTATGTTGACTTTGGCTAATTTCTTTTTTCAAAAGTGACTTTTTCTTGGTCTTATCCCATGAATTGTAAGCAATTCCTTTCTTTTGCTCCTCCAGTCATATACTTTACTCTTCAGAAGTGTTTATTATTAGATTTCCTCT
This sequence comes from Neotragus moschatus, assembly GCA_006410615.1. Lineage (NCBI taxonomy): Eukaryota > Metazoa > Chordata > Mammalia > Artiodactyla > Bovidae > Neotragus > Neotragus moschatus. Next base: position 1,826,648 of record SJYA01001556.1, on the reverse strand, counting down.
GGAGTAAATTAGTAATATAGGAATTATATGGGTATTGTTATTTATAGAGATAATTCTATACTGCAGTTCAGACTGTGTCTTTTAGATATGTTAGTGTTCCAGTACAAAATTTTAGTGTTTATGTTACATTTATCGAGGAGATAAACTTTTCTCCTGTGAGGAGACACAGGCAGATACATGTGGGGCCTCCAGAGTCTTCTTTGTCAGTGTCTTTTCTTTTGGCAAGTTAGATTTACCAAAGTCATGTCACCGAGTCTCTTAATTTTACCCTCTCCGCAGTTCATTGGAACAGTGCCGCGTGACACTTGCGTGTGATAGATTAAAAAACACTCTCCCGGATGTTGATTTTGGTTTTTAAAAGATTAATAGTTGGATGTGTTAAAAAGAATTGATATTTTTAAATGAAATTATGAATATCTCTTTACTTATTTTATTGTGTTTCTTTTAGGAGGTGATACGAGCCTGTGCAGCAAAGGTGAGTGGTTTTTTATGCCAGGAAGACAACATGAGTTTCCATTGTGATGACCCAAAGAATTGAAACGTACCATTCATAGTTTCAATAGAACTTTTGGAAAAACTTCTTCTGATACCTGTTTGTTACAATTGGTGTTGAATTTATCAAGGAATCGTAATACTAGAACCTGAGAATTTAGCAAGTAGCTTACTGTTTTTGAAGACTTCAGAATATTAAGGAATTGGGATGTATCAATACTTTTAGTAAAGGGTGAGTAAGATTATTTCCTTCTCTGAGAAAAATACAGTATGATACTTAATAGGTAAGAGACACCACACCAACACAGTTCCAGTGTGTGAATGGGGCGTAAAGTGTATAAGCCTTGAAATGAATGGAAGCCGTGCACAAATAGTAATAATATATTGTGCTCTGGATTATTTGTGCCTTGTTTCATACTTCCTTTCCCATTTAACTATGTAACAGCCCTGAGAGACAGGATTGTTATTCCACTTTTAGAAAGGAGGAAGATGAAGTTGAGAGACGTTTAAGTGATTTGCCCAAGACCCCAAAGTCAGTCTGAAAATGGAGATTGATACGAAGAGGCTCTTGGTTGGTAAACAATTGCAACGAAACTATATCTGAGTTGCTTTCAACCTAGCAGCTTTCTTTAGCTTTCTTCCTTTTACCAGCAAGGTTATTTTATGTACAAACTTCAACTCAGTGGTCAAGAAAATAAGTTTTATTTAAGAGTTGGAATGACACCACTTGTCCATTCATCCCTCTTATTTTCTCCTGTCCATTTCCAAAATTCAGGTGAATCATGAGATATCTGTTTATTTGTCACATATGGTTATATATTAAAGGGTGAGGTCTCCGGAAAGGAAAGAATTAAGGTGGTATTAGTACAGTCAAAGCCTGCTTTATGTAATGTCAGTGCAATAGAAATACTGTCTGTACTCAGCAGACACCTCCTACCACGTGGCAGGTGCTTAGAATACAGAAGTTAGTAGGCTATTGTCTCGTTCCACATGAGGCATCTTGTGGAGGAAATGTGTCAGAAAACACTAGGCTTATCCCATCACTGAGCTGTCCAGTATCAGTCAGGACCCATCACTCTTTTACCTAATTATCACAAGTCAACAGGAAATAGAATAGAGACAAGGGGAAGGAAGATGAGGGGGAAAAAAGAGAACAAGCTCTATTCTGACTTGAGCTGCAGATGTTCAGGAAACTTGTTCCTGATAGCAATGATTGGTATAATGATTGTAGCTCCAAGATTACTAAATGTTCTTAAGTATGTATAGTGTATAAACCTGGAGTCAAAAAATAGTTTATCCTCTTGATTAGCAGTTCAGAGCTATTTGTCTTTATTTCTACAAATATGTTATGTACCCCTCTTTTGTAATGCTGTCTGAATGCCCAAAGAGTAAAGTGTTCTGCACATATTTGGCAAGGCTTTATGGAGAACATCCTCTGCTAATCTGGAAACTTCCTGAGGGTGGAGGTTCATGTCATTCATCTCTGTGTTCCTAGTACTTAACAAAAAGTAGAATAAATTATGATTAAAAAAATGACATTTTTGGAAATCAGTCAAGGTATGGAAAGATTGGGCTTCCCAGGTGACGCTAGTAGCAAAGAACCTGACTGCCATGCAGAAGACATAAGAGATGCAGGTTTGATCCCTGGGTCAGGAAGATCCCCTGGAGGAAGGCTGCCCACTCCAGTATTCCTGCCTGGAGAATCCCATGGACATAGGAGCCTGATGGGCTACAGTCCATGGGGTCACAAAGAGTTGGACATAACTGAAGAGACTTAGAAGCAGGAGCAGGAGCATGGAAAAATTAACCTACTAGTGTCTTTAGTTATTTTCTTTTTTTATGACAGTTTTATTGATGGGTTCCCTGGTGGCTCAGATGGTAAAGCGTCTGCCTGCAATGCAGGAGACCCAGGTTTGACCCCTGGGTCGGGAAGATCCTCTGGAGAAGGAAATGGCAATCCACTCCAGTACTATTGCCTGGAAAATCCCATGGACAGAGGAGCCTGGTAGGCTACAGTCTATGGGGCTGCAAAGAGTCGGACCCGACTGAGCAACTTCACTTTTATTGAGATATAATACACATACCACAATAGTCATGCTTTCAAAGTGTGCAGTTTACTGGGTTTTATCATGTACATAGAATTGGCAACCATCACTACTGTCTCTCCAAAAAGAGAGATTATTCCCTCCAAAAAGAAACCCCATTTTCTCTTAGCAGTCATTCTCCATTTCTGGGTAAGGACATGCGCACAGGCACACACGCACACACCCCCCCCCCAAACAAAGCACTCAAACTCCTGCTAACCAGCAGGAGTGGTTTATACTTTCTGTCTCTATGTATTTGCCAATTCTGGTTATTTAATATAAATGGATTCATAAAATATATGGTCATTTATTACTGGCTTTCTATAGCTTAGAATAGTGTTTTCTTGAGTCCACTTGATAAGGAACTGATCCTGTCCTGCGAAAGTTCTCATCTAGATATTAAACTGGCATGCTGAAGGAGCAGAAAGAAGATCACTAATCTTAAGTGGGATAGTGAGCAAGCGAGGAAGAGCAGTGTTTCATGACAAGTTGGGGAGAAGCTCAGGAGATCAGGCCAGACTTTTAAACGGTCTTGTAAGCATGGTAATGTAGAGGAGGAAAAGCTTTACCTTCTGCCCTTATAGGTTCTGTGACTGGTCTAAGGATTCAGTTGGCATAGACAGATTAACAGGAGAAAAAAGTGCAATTTTAATTTCATACATATGTGAGCCCCACAAAGGTGTGGGATGCCAAAGACTGCCAGTTAGCTGGGGCTTATATACCATCCTAAGCCTAGAAAGGGGATGGAGGACTCTGACACTTCTGGGGCAGAAGGCAACTCAAAAGAAGGTAAGAGAAGGAGCTGGTTGGTAGACAAAGTCTCTCAGGTGAAAAAGTTGTCCCTAATGATAGATGGCTTTTTTCCTGGTATAGAACCCCATTCTAATGTCTGTTTCTCTTACAGAAGATAGCTTCTACTCTGTGTTCAGAATGCCTGTGTTTATAGTTTCTCAAAGTAATCCTTATGCAAAAGAGGCACATTTTTGGGTGGTATATTCTACTATCCTTCAGTAAAGAGTTTAGGATATCAGAGAAACAAGTCACTGAGATGTTAAGTTGGAAAGAACGTGAGAATGGATTTTATTTTATTTATTTTTTCGAGAGTGGATTTTAAAGGCGAGTAACAGTCTTCAGTTCAAGGAAGAGGAGATTGTGGCCTATATTAGGATGGTGTTACAAGATAAAACGAAGCATATTAAACATTTTAGGAGGGTTTTCTTTGAGCAAAAATTGAATTCGAATTGGTTAGGGCCAAGCCTAGGGTCATTTAGAAGCTTTTCACCAGCAGGAGCTGGGAAGAGACTCCTAGAGAGAAAAGGCAGAAGCAGAACAAGGAAGTTACTGATTGGCTATAGTTTAAAGCCCAGTTGGCTGTTGGGATTAGTCGTCCTTAGGTTTCAGTGTTGAAACCTCGAAGTACTTACAGGCTTAGATTTTGGATGCTTATGTGATCATAGGCCACCTGGCATTAAAGCCATGTCAGTCTAATCCTTGAATTGGTTTAAGAGTTGTAATAATGGGAGTGCAAGCAGTGGACAGATTTAGGATGTATTTTAGAAGTAGATTCAGCACAACGTGGTGATGGATTAGATGTGGTGTACGTGAGAGAAGGAGAAATTAGAAATCACTGTGTTGCTGCTTACAGCCACTGTGTAGATGCTGGTAGAGCTTTTTAATGAGATGAGGACTGCTGGAATGGAGTTTTCTATATGAATGTAGCTGAGAAGTAAGCAATTGGTTAATTAAGTCTTGAGCTCTGGGGAGAGCTCAGGGTAAAAGCCCTGTTTGTTTTAAACTGTCAGATTTGGTATGATCACCTGGAGAGAGAGTACAGCTAAATACCTGAGACCCTGAAGAGAGTATGTCAGGAAATCTCACAGGAAATATTTTAAGAAAGAGGAGTGATAAGCAGTCACATGCTATTGAGCGAATGAGTAAAACGAGGACAAAAAATTGGCAGGATGATGTCCTTTGGTTTCCTAGATGAGTGCTGTTTCAGTGAGTGGTTGAGAGAAAAGCTCAGTTGAAGTGGGTTGAAGACAGAATGGGAGTTGATAAAGCAGAGACTGTGCAGACCATTCTTTTAAGAAATTTTAACTGAGGAGCAGAGAAGCAGCAGCTGGAGGAGAACATTAGATGGACAATATTAAAGTCTGTTTATTTGCTGCTGGGAATAATTCAGTGGTGACGGAGAAATTGATAACGTCCCATGGAGGTGGTTGTTGCTGGACTCAAGTCCTTGAAGAAATGAGAGGGAATCAAATTCTGAATGCCAGTGGAGAAACTGGCCTTTAAGAGAAGTGAGTGTTCATCCTCTCTGATAGGCACATAGGTAGAAACTATGAGTAGATGCTCAGATAAAGATTTGATGATGGAAAGATAAAAAGAGTTCTCATTTCATTACTTCTGAGACAGTAATTGGTATTAGAAGTCTTCCATTGCTCTCACATAAACTTATAATTTCCAAATTTCCTTTTTCTTTCCTTTGTTTAGAGATGGATTGAATTATCAGAAATGGTATTGCCTGGAGGAATCTCTTTCCATTAAGCTTTGTATGATTCCTCACAAATGGGATTAATCTGTTTTTCTCATGTTCCCAGACATATTGATTCATACTCGGCATGTTATTTAATTGAGTTTATTCTGCCTTAAATTATAATTAATTTTGCCTATATTCTCCAGAATTAAAGTATGAATTTCCTCAAGGAGAAGCATTTCTATTCTTTCTTTCCTCTTATCTTCCTCTCCTCTCTTCCTTCTTTCTGTTTTTTTAGAATTTACATGGTATTGTTTCCAGCTCTAATCTTTACATGTCTGAATTTCCATACTTCTGTGTAAGCTCCTTGAAGCCAGAGGACTTTTATCCTTTTTTTTCCAATTATTAATGTCATGTATATTAAGTTCAGTTCAGTCATTCAGTCATGTCTGACTCTTTGCAACCCCATGGGCTGCAGCACGCCGGGCTTCCCTGTCTATCACCAACTCCCGGAGCTTGCTCAAACTCATGTCTATTGAGTTGATGGTGCCATGCAACCATCTTATCCTCTGTTATCCCCTTCTACTCCTGCCCCCAATCCCTCCCAGCATCAGAGTCTTTTCCAATGAGTCAGTTCTTCGCATCAGGTGGCCAAAGTATTGGAGTTTCAGCTTCAACATCAGTCCTTCCAATGAACACCCAGGACTGATCTCCTTTAGGATGGACTGGTTGGATCTCCTTGCAGTCCAAGGGACTCTCAAGAGTCTTCTCCCACACTGTAGTTCAAAAGCATCAATTCTTCAGCGCTCAGCCTTCTTCACAGTCGAACTCTCACATCCATACATGACTACTGGAAAAACCATAGCCTTAATTAGATGGACTTTTTTTGGCAAAGTAATGTCTCTGCTTTTTAATATGCTGTCTAGGTTGGTCAAAACTTTCCTTCCAAGGAGCAAGTGTCTTTTAATTTCATGGCTGTAGTCACCATCTGCAGTGATTTTGGAGCCCATAAAAATAAAGTCTGACACTGTTTCCACTGTTTCACCATCTATTTCCCATGAACTGATGGGACCAGATGCCATGATCTTCGTTTTCTAAATGTTGAACTTTAAGCTAACTTTTTCACTCTCCTCTTTCACTTTCATCAAGAGGCTTTTTAGTTCCCCTTCACTTTCTATCATAAGGGTGGTATCATCTGCATATCTGAGGTTATTGTTATTTCTCCCAGCAATCTTGATTCTAGCTTGTGCTTCATCCAGCCCAGCATTTTTCATGATGTAGTACTATTCATATAAGTTAAATAAGCAGGGTGACAATATACAGCCTTAACGTACTCCTTTTCCTATTTGGAACCAGTCTGTTGCTCCATGCTGGGTCATATTGTGGTTTTATTCCTAGTTTTTTAAGGATTCTCCGTACCGTCTTCCATGGTGGCTGTATCAATTTTCATTCCCACCAACAGTGCAAGTGCATTCCCTTTTCTCCACACCCTCTCCAGCGTTTATTGTTTGTAGACTTTTTGATGATAGCCATTCTGACATGTGTGAAGTGATATCTCATTGTGGTTTTGATTTGCATTTCTCTAATAATGAGCGATGTTGACGATCTTTTCGTGTATTTGTTAGCCATCTGTATGTTTTCTTTGAAGAAATGTCTGTTTAGGTCTTTTTCCCACTTCTTGTTTGGGTTGTTTGTTTTCCTAGCATTGAGTTGTATGTGCTGCTTGTATATTTTGGAAATGAATCCTTTGTCAGTTGTTTCATTTGCTGTTATTTTCTCCCATTCTGATGGTTGTCTTTTCACTTTGCTTATAGTTTCCTTTGCTGTGCAAAAGCTTTTGAGTTTAATCATGTCCCACTTGTTTACTTTTGTTTCTATTTCCATTACCTCTAGGAGGGGGATCATAGTGGATCTTGCTTTGGTTTATGTCATTGAGTGTCCTGCCTATGTTTTCCTCTAAGGGTTTTATAGTTTTTTGGTCTTACATGTAGGTCTCTAATCCGTTTTGAGTTTATCTTTGTGTATGTGTTAGGAAGTGTTCCAACACTCTTTTACATGTATCTGTCCAGTTTTCCCAGCACCATTTATTGAAGAGACTGTCTTTACCCCATTTAATATTCTTGCCTTTTTTGTCAAAAATAAGGTACCTATAATGCATGGGTTTATTTCTCCTCTCCAGTATTCTTGCCTGGAGAATTCCATGGTAGGAGGTTACAGTCCATGGGATTGCAAAGAGTCAGACACAGCTGAGTGACTAACATTTTAGCTTTCAATTTCAACTACGGAATCAGAGTCAAAGATAAAATAGAAGAACAAAAGATGCTCCTAGTGCTCTTATCACTTAAGAAATGACAACAGTTTTAGGAGTTCTGTGCCAAGAACTAGGGCCAGAGACCTATATGTATATATTTTTCTATTATTTCATACGCCTGTTTCTAGATTTAAATATGGGTATTGAGTTTCTTAATTGTAAGCCCACTATTCTGTAATTCTTATCATCAAAAAGTCAGTTACATTTGAGAAGTCTTGAATATAAATACCACCTTAAATTTGAGTAAGATTTTAAAACATGCACTGCTTTCATATGTATTAATAAGTTTGACTTTTTATAAGGTTATACCAGCCATTTACTAAACAAATGTATATAAACAAAACCTGTCCCTTACCCTCAAAAGGATTATAGTCTCATGGATGATAACTTACTAGGTAGTATCCTAAAGTACTACCAGTGCCATGATACTAGAAGATCTGGGAATAGTGGGGAGACAAAGAAGGAGGTCCATCTGGTCAACTAAGGTCAGTCTAGTCAAAGCTGTAGTTTTTCCCAGTTCTGATGTATGGATACTGCAAGGAGATCAAAGCAGTCAATCCTAAAGGAAATCTGTCCTGAATATTCATTGGAAGGACTGATGCTGAAGCTGAAACTCCAGTACTTTAGCCACCTGATGGGAAGAACTGACTCACTGGAAAAGCCCCTAATGCTGGGAGAGATTGAAGGTGGGAGGAGAAGAGAACAACAGAGGATGAGATGATTGGATGGGATCACCAACTCGATGGGCCTGAGTTTGAGCAAGCTCCAGGAGTTGGTGATGGACAGGGAAGCCTGGCGTGCTGCAGTCCATGGGATCGCAAAGAAGTTGGACACGACTGAGCAACTGAGCTTACTGAAAGTAGGAGGAGATAAGCTCTAATGGGAAAGTCTGAAAGACTTTTCAGGCCTGATGTAACACTTGAGCTTAGGCTTGGAGAAGAAGTCAATATCAAAAAGGAAGATGGAGCCAGGAAGGAAGCACATTCCAGGAAACAGGAAAAGCATGAACTGAGTCACAGAGACATGGAGCAATGTGGAATGTCTGGGGAGCAATGTGCAATTTGTTCCAGCTGAAACATAGGAGATAGAGCTGTAAGGCTGGAAAGCTAGTAGTTGTTATAATATAGAAAGCTTTGTTTGCCGTACTAAAAAGTATCCATTTTGTCCAGTGGAATAGTTGATGATGGATTTTAAACAAAAGTGTTTCTCAATCAAATTAGCATTTTAGAAAAATCACCCCGGTAACAGTATAGAAGAATCAAGAGATGGGAAAACAAATCAAGAGACTATTGCAGTGGTAGCACTGATGATGGAGAAGGAGTGGAATCAGATGCCAGAGCACCTGACTGCCTAAATGAGCAACTCTGTGTGGAGTGTGAGGAAGCTGTCCAGGGTGATGCCCATCTGTCTGGCTGGAACAGCAGAGTGGGTGATGAGAGCTTTCCCCGAGAAGTGAAAAGCATAGGAAAGGTTAGTTTGGTTCTGAGCTTACTGACCAGAAGAGTTTTACATGAAAAAATTGTCAGCATGAAAGGCAGATGAAGTGATGAAACCATACATCGTTGCCTGGGATAACCGTGTGGTGTGAGGGAAGTAGAGAACCCAGTGGGTCTGGCAAGCAACACAGAGAAGCAATTGCAGGATCACCAACAGAAAATGGTTTCCCAGAAACAGGAGAGTGATTGACAGTGTCAGATGTCTCCGAGGCCTGAGTGAATCTGCCAAATTTGATCATTTGAAGTCCATGATGACTTTAGTTTCAGATTTAGTGTTCTGATAGATACAAGCTTTGTTGTAGCTGCTTGAGAGTGAATGGCTGAGCTATATAGATAGGAGTTATTGGCTGTTTTTCAAGAACTTTAACTTTTCAGTGAAGGTTAAGGAAATTTATGGAATCATAGTAAGAATTACTTGTTTTCTGTTTTGTAGTAAAGTGAAAAGATGAATCCTTATAGCCTGTAGACAACAGCCAGTAGAGAATTTGGAAGAGCCTTAAGGATAGCCACATGGAGAAGGAAATGAAACCCACTCTTGTATTCTTGCCTGGAGAATTCCATGGACAGAGGAGCCTGGCGGGCTATAGTCCTTAGGGTTGCACAGAATCAGACATGTCTAAGTATGCATGCAAAGATATCTTCAAGGGAACAGCTGGGGGATTAATTTTAAATGGAAGAGTACATCTTTGTCTGGACTTCCCTGATAGCCCAGTTGGTAAAGAATCTGCCTGCAATGCAGGAGACCCCTGTTTGATTCCTGGGTCAGGAAGATGCCCTGGAGAAGGAAAAGACTAGCCATTCCAGTATTCTGGCCTGGAGAATTCCATGGACTGTATAGTCCATGGGGTCACAGAGTTGGACGTGACTGAGCGAATTTCTCTTTCACCTGTTTATCTGACACTGGAAGAGAAGAGAGGACAGGTGTAAGAGGTATATTCTTGAAAGTGAGGATTTCAGGGGGTTCAGAAGCAAATTTTCTCTCCGGAGTAAGGAAATATACTAAGAGAGAAAGGAGGTGAAGGTTTCTGTTGTAGTATGCATCAGGTTGGAGAAGGCAGTAGCACCCCACTCCAGTACTCTTGCCTGGAAAATCCCATGGACAGAGGAGCCTGGTAGGCTGCAGTCCATGGGGTCGCTAAGAGTTGGGCACGACTTTCGCTTTTCACTTTCATGCATTGGAGAGGGAAATGGCAACCCACTCCAGTGTTCTTGCCTGGAGAATCCCAGGGACGGGGGAGCCTTGGTGGGCTGTCGTCTATAGGGTCGCACAGAGTTGGACACAACTGAAGCGACTTAGCAGCAGCAGCAGCAGCAAGTGATTTGAACCAGTACTAGATCTTAATTTTGAGCTTTACAAAGGGGAATATATTAGTAATCTTTGAACCACCAGCCCTTATACTCAAAAATCTTGATTAAATATTACAAAATAAAATGTTGTGATGACTGATCCCCATTTGAATTCTGGTTTAGTTAATACTGTAGGAGTGAACTAATTTGAGGAGAGATTTTCTAGCTCATTACCCCACTGTAAAAATTTGACAGTAACAATGTTTCTTCCCTGTCCTTCACTTCATTGTCCCGATTTATAAGGGCAGTACCTAGGACCTAGAGAGATCATGTTGCATTTCTCTTTATGACATCACAACCTACTCATTTCTTAGGTTTTACTAACCTAGATATCACAGAAATGTAAGCTGCTTTTAGAACTTACAAGGTGTTCGGATAATGACTTCAGATAACTTGAATCTCACTTTGGCTCAAGTTTTCTGTTTAANGTTGCACAGAATCAGACATGTCTAAGTATGCATGCAAAGATATCTTCAAGGGAACAGCTGGGGGATTAATTTTAAATGGAAGAGTACATCTTTGTCTGGACTTCCCTGATAGCCCAGTTGGTAAAGAATCTGCCTGCAATGCAGGAGACCCCTGTTTGATTCCTGGGTCAGGAAGATGCCCTGGAGAAGGAAAAGACTAGCCATTCCAGTATTCTGGCCTGGAGAATTCCATGGACTGTATAGTCCATGGGGTCACAGAGTTGGACATGACTGAGCGAATTTCTCTTTCACCTGTTTATCTGACACTGGAAGAGAAGAGAGGACAGGTGTAAGAGGTATATTCTTGAAAGTGAGGATTTCAGGGGGTTCAGAAGCAAATTTTCTCTCTGGAGTAAGGAAATATACTAAGAGAGAAAGGAGGTGAAGGTTTCTATTGTAGTATGCATCAGGTTGGAGAAGGCAGTAGCACCCCACTCCAGTACTCTTGCCTGGAAAATCCCATGGACAGAGGAGCCTGGTAGGCTGCAGTCCATGGGGTCGCTAAGAGTTGGGCACGACTTTCGCTTTTCACTTTCATGCATTGGAGAGGGAAATGGCAACCCACTCCAGTGTTCTTGCCTGGAGAATCCCAGGGACGGGGGAGCCTTGGTGGGCTGTCGTCTATAGAGTCGCACAGAGTTGGACACAACTGAAGCGACTTAGCAGCAACAGCAGCAGCAAGTGATTTGAACCAGTACTAGATCTTAATTTTGAGCTTTACAAAGGGGAATATATTAGTAATCTTTGAACCACCAGCCCTTATACTCAAAAATCTTGATTAAATATTACAAAATAAAATGTTGTGATGACTGATCCCCATTTGAATTCTGGTTTAGTTAATACTGTAGGTGTGAACTAATTTGAGGAGAGATTTTCTAGCTCATTACCCCACTGTAAAAATTTAACAGTAACAATGTTTCTTCCCTGTCCTTCACTTCATTGTCCCGATTTATAAGGGCAGTACCTAGGACCTAGAGAGATCATGTTGCATTTCTCTTTATGACATCACAACCTACTCATTTCTTAGGTTTTACTAACCTAGATATCACAGAAATGTAAGCTGCTTTTAGAACTTACAAGGTGTTCGGATAATGACTTCAGATAACTTGAATCTCACTTTGGCTCAAGTTTTCTGTTTAACTTGTTTTGTAATACTGGGATTATAATTTTTACAGCAGACATATAATTTGCAGCAAAAAATTTCCTAGGAGCTGCTTTTAGAAGTGTTTTCAAGTTAAAATGTTATCTTCATTGTTGTTCAAATTTAGTTTTAAAAAAATTGCTGTCCAGAAGAATTGGGGCACATTTGTTAACAAAAGTATATAAACAGTGCTAATATATTTTCTGTTATCATCAAAAGAAAGTTTGAAGTGTCTTCACAAGTTGAAACTTTGAAAACAATTCTTCAAGTGAATAAAGCATATAAAGTCAGCTAAAAGGATTAGACTTGTAAGTATATATGGAAATGAGTATTACATATCTCCCAATGGTTCTACAATTTAATCACTAAACAGTAAACTATTGCTACCTTGTTTAGCTTTGTGAATTCAATTTGAGGTTAGAGCAATGACTTTTTTAACATGAAAATTAACTCCTCCTAGAGAATTAGTATTTGCATATTTTACCAAAACTGATTATACCCTGAAAGAGCAGGCAAAACAGTTTTTGTCATTAACTAGACAGTTCTAGGTGGTTGTTTTTTTCTTTCCTTCCATTATGAATTTTATTAAATTTTTATGCTTTTCATTTTCCATAGTAGGTAGGTATTAAACTGACTTTGACAGACTGTGGTTTTTGCATGAAGCAAGCAGAAAAGTGTTTTGTAAAAAGAGGATAGATTGTTGTAGGGTAGACTATCTTAGCCAACCTTTCTGTTGTTGTAAAATTATTAAGCAATTCTTTTCCACAGCATATGTTTCAAAAATAGATATTGCTTCACTCTGTATAATGGTTATTATTTTTCTTCCTTTAAATGAATTAGTAAATACGTATAACCTCCCTTTGAAAATATTTTGAGTTCTAATTTCAGATCACTGTCAGTTCAGTTCAGTTCAGTAGCTCAGTTGTGTCCGACTCTTTGCGACCCCATGAATTGCGGCACCCCTGTCCATCACCAACTCCAGGAGTTCACCCAGACTCATATGCATCGAGTTGGTTATGCCATCCAGCCATCTCATCCTCTGTTGTCCTCTTCTCCTCCTGCCCCCAATCCCTCCCAGCATCAGGGTCTTTTCCAGTGAGTCAACTGTTCGCATGAGGTGGCCAAAGTATTGGAGGATAGTGATTAACAATTATCCCCTACCTTAGAAACAGAGTTATCCTCCCTGTTGTGTTGCCACTCATCACTTCATGAACATTTGAATAGTCTCTAAAGATATGTCAAGAGAGGGCAGAAGTGTAGAAATGCTTAGAAAAACCATGTAATTGTAGATCATAATTGGAATTTTTAAAACAGCATTTTACTTAGAAAAAGTGGCAAGTCTTTCAGTTTGAGTGGAGTCATTCAAGTATCCTATTTAAGCTTTCTTGGTATTCATTTTTTGCTTTAGCACAAGTAATTTTCTGAAGAGGAAGACTGAAAAGCAAATTTGTGTGTGTGTGTGTGTGTGCACATGTGCGTGTCCAGCATACACCTGCTTTTTTGCACCAGATTTCAAAATGCTTTGTTTGACAGGTAGGATTAAAATTTTCAAGAACACAGAAGTAAAACTGAAAAATGATTCTAAAAAAGAGAAGTGAATTAAATAGTTAAATGATAAATATGTCATTTTGTATATAGTACTTCCGTATAAAAGCATAGCATTCTGAAAAATTTACTGCATCATCTTACTGCATTACATATTTTTAATTACCCTTGCTTGTAGTGATGTTAATAATAATAGCTAATATTAATATAACACTTGATTTGTATAGCACTTTAGAATCCCCTTTGCGAACATACTCTATTTAACCTATTTCATTAATGTTATTTAGTGCCTTAGGGTTAGCCTATGTTTTAATGCCAATTCATTATTATTAGTCTTCAAGCACATTTCCTTTGAAGTTTATTTATTGTTTTTATTATCAATGTAAATAGTCAACTTTAATTTTGGTCAGTGTTTAATAATGGCTTCTTATAGAATTTTTCTAGCTGGATAATTTTTCTTAGCATTGATGTAATATTTGACCCCATCTAATACCTACTTTGGAAAATATTTTTATTTTTCATAAGATGATACCACAATACTTTAGGAACCTTAGAGCTGTACTCACACATGATCTTAATTGACTTTTTCACAAAATTATCTTTCTTTCAAAAGAACAACTTAATCTTATATACCATTTACTGTCACTATTTGAAAGAAGAGAAGCATTTACAAATATTATGTAAATAATGAGTCAGATAAAGGGCATGTAACCACAACCCAGTACTGTTGTTCTATGTATAGAACATCAAAAGGGAATTTTTAAATACTAATACAGTGGAAGTCCTCTGTATAGTTTTGAGTATTTCAGAAAAGAGAGAGAAAGGAGCTACTTTCCTATACTAATATTTACATACCATAAACTGTCATTTTTAACAGTTTGTTGATGAACAGATTACTTTTTTACAGAAAATTAGAAATTTAAACATTTCCATTTTTTTCAAAATTCAATCATGTTTTATCATGCTTTTTGAAAGTGGTAAAAATAATACGATATAATGATTGATTTATTAATAATGAAAAAGAGACGAGATTGCTGCTGAAATTATCTGAATTGCAAGATGAATTTACTGATTTACTAAACTGAAGCCTTTTTCTGTGAAGCGTATTTCTCATACACTTACAGTGTTGCAGCGTAGTTATAATGTAGTTACAGTGTTGCACTTGTTATGGATTTCATTTCGTTTCATTTCTGAGTACAGACCATAGTACTTGGGCAACTGTAGTAGAATTTTTGTGCTATTGAACATTGTATTTGCTTATAGAAATTTTGCCTGTTCACTATTTGAGTTGTTTTTTGAAAACTGTCTTAAGATTGTTTGATACAGTAGAAACTAGTTCACTTGGCTAGTTAAGTTGCAGCTGCGTTATCTGTGTCACTGTGATACCTATAAACATGAACATTACAGGTGCTTTCTGTACAGTATCTGAAAAGGAAGTACTTGTTCTTTCAAAAATGCTAAGGAAATGTGCATGTGAAACCTTTAAAAACTCTTTCTTAATTGAAAGCAGTCAAGGAGTCACTTATTTTTTGCGTTTTTTTTTTTGGGGGGGGGGATAACTTTGAAGACCACTCTAAGTTACTAATAAAGTCAGTTCCATGATAAGCAAACTTGTTTTCAAAGTAAGGCAGATTGTAAAAACTATAGGGTTTTGTAAACTCTTAAAAGCTAGGCATATAAATCATTGTCAGTCCTTTTGACATGTTCCCTGGTTTGCATTGTAAGCAAATATTTCTCATCCACTATTTGCATCAGTAACCCAGGAAATTACGCTTTCATTTCTGATTTGCCTTTCCTATTACAGGTCAACAAAAATCTCTCATTCACTTCGACATCAGCTTCCTCACAGCAGTCTAAGTCAAAACAATCAAACATGCTGGACGCTCATCAGATTCTGCGTCAGTTTGGTTTCACTCAAACCGGTGAGCCCCTTTCTTACTTTGACTCTTCTGTAAATGTTCAGATTCTATTTTTTAATGGATGTCATGTATTTCACTTCAGAAGTACGGCTCATAGCACTATAACGGTCAATTTTCACACTTGGTGAATTATATTCCAGCATTTTTTTCTTTAAAAATCACTAAATTATTTCAAAATCAAATTTGAATTTGGTAACTTTAATGGTAGATACTCTCATCTTCTATTCTTTTGAGCAGATAATAATTGAAAAGTCACAGAACATGAGTTTTATATCTGATTCAGTTTCCTTTGGGTAAAGGAGCCATACTTTATGGATAATCAGATTTTGTAATTCATTTCAAAGAAAGCCCAGGTAAAATGCATTTTGGTAGAAAGAGGATGACGCATCCTGCCAAAATATCATGTTTCTTCAAAATTGGAAAATTAACAAAAGATGCAAAGAAGCTAGTTATTAAAATGTATATCAAGCACAGAGTTGAAACGAACTATACAATTGCGAATCTTAGGCGAATATTTTAAATTAATTTGAATAAGGTTTTCAAAGAATCTCAAAGAAAAAGCATCTAGGTGAGAAGTGTGTATTTTTGGTATTGAAAGATGTCTGCCTCTATTCGTTAGCTTTTGGTATTTTATAGTTTTTTTTTTCCTCCTGTGGAAATCTTTCAGAAAGATGAGAGAACTGAGAATAACAAAACAGTTGTCTTTGACAGAGAGAAGAAACTTGAGCTTGAAAAGATCACCTTAAGTTATTTACAAATTTAGGAACAATATTACATTTCTACTTTGAAGGTTTTTGGACTTTGCATATGAAGTTAGTATAATATTGCTGAGTTACATATTCAGTTCAGTTCAGTTCAGTTGCTCAGTCGTGTCTGACTCTCTGCGACCCCATGAGCTGCAGCACGCCAGACCTCCCTGTCCATCACCAACTCGCGGAAATACCAAAATTCATGTCCACTGAGCCAGTGATGCCATCCAACCATCTCATCCTCTGTTGTCCCCTTCTCCTCCTGCCCTCAATCTTTCCCAGCATCAGGGTCTTTTCAAATGAGTCAGCTCTTTGCATCAGGTAGCCAAAGTTTTGGAGTTTCAGCTTCAACATCAGCCCTTCCAATTAACACCCAGGACTGATCTCCTTTAAGATGGACTGGTTGCATCTCCTTGCAGTCCAAGGGACTTTCAAAAGTCTTCTACAGCACCACAGTTCAAAAGCATCAGTTCTTCAGCGCTCAGCTTTCTTCACAGTCCAACTCTCACATCCATATGCCACTACTGGAAAAACCATAGCCCTGACTAGGCAGACCTTTATTGGCAAAGTAATGTCTCTGCTTTTTAATATACTATCTAGGTTGGTCATAACTTTCCTTCCGTGGAGTAAGCATCTTTTAATTTCATGGCTACAATCACCATCTGAAGTGATTTTGGATCCAAAAAATTAAAGTCTGACACTGTTTCTACTGTTTCTCCATCTATTTCCCATGAAATCATGGGACCAGAGGCCATGATCTTCGTTTTCTGAATGTTGAGTTTTAAGCCAACTGTTTCACTCTCCTCTTTCACTTTCATCNAGTGATTTCATTTAGGTCATAGCTGAATGGTTTAGCGGTTTTCCCTACTTTCTTCAATTTAAGTCTGAATTTGATAATAAGGAGTTCATGATCTGAGCCACAGTCAGCTCCTGGTCCTGTTTTTGTTGACTGGATAGAGCTTCTCCTTTGTCATTTTAATGAGCAGGAGGGAGGAGGGAACCTGGCTCCACCACTTGATGCCTGCCTTTCTGCTGAGATCTCAAATTCTTCCAGGAACAAATCTTGCCTTCCACTTTTCAGGGTTAAGAGTGTAAAACATAAGTCTGATCAAGTTAGCAGATTGATTAAAGTTCATTCAAGTAGTATCTTAAGTTTATCAGCCAACAAGGTGTAGATAATAGATACAAAATTCTTTCTTTTTCTGTAATAGGAAAGAGCAGAGAGGATAGATAGGAAGGCTTTGAAATGGAAGAGTGATTACCATTCTGACAGATAAAGAATAAAAGGAAAACCAGATATGGTAAAGGCAAGCCTTGCAAACTTCACCATTTTACCTTGGATTCCCTTCCTTTACTTTCAGCTTTCATGGTCATATAGCGCTTGAGTGGGACTTTTAAATAATGCATATCCCTCCATGTGAGCACTGTCCCAGGAGCATGACCATTAAGCCATGTAATACCTGGTAGGACTGCTTTGCTCGATTTTTAGTTATCTCATTTTAAGGCATATCTTTCCTATAAAATTTGTTGAGAGACTTCTGTGGCAGTCTAGTGGCTAAGACTTCAGGCTTCCAGTGCTGGGGACATAGGTTCAATCTCTGGTCAGGGAACTAAGATGACACCTGCTGCACAGCCAAAAAAGAAAAAAGAAATTTTTTGAGACATCATTGTATAGGGAACTTATAAAAGCAGAGTATGTCGTCCATTGCAAGGTGGCCAAATCCATCTTATTCATTAAGAAGCCAGTGTTTGTGAAAAAGAATCCTGCACTAGGAAACAGGTGAACTAGTTTCTATGCTTGGCTCCACTTCTGAATGACTAGAATTTTTAGCAGTTTCTTTAAGCTTCAGTTTTTTTCATCCCTGCAGGTAAATGAGGGCTCTGGATTTGGTGAGTTTCTCTTAAAAATTCTGTGAGTCTATTCAGTATTCAAAACAGTTTTAAAAGGGGACAATAGTTAAGTGTTCTTGACTGTACAAATAATCTATTAGAATCTGAAATGAAGGACTATGGAAATAATATAGATAGGATGTTTAAAAATAAAAATCTTACTGAAAAGATGTCTAAATATTAAGTCTTATGTGCAGCTCTTTCAGTTTGTTCAGTACAAAAGAATACAGTTTACACAGGACTAGTCAGTATGGCCTACTGGCCTTCATCCCAGAGGCTTAAGAGGAGACCTTGATTTGATACATATTATATATAAGTGAGTTTATATGCTGGAAGATTAGAGCCAGGGGTGGGTTTATGGTCTACTATCACTTCTATTTGGAGAAGGAAATGGANCACAGGACTAGTCAGTATGGCCTACTGGCCTTCATCCCAGAGGCTTAAGAGGAGACCTTGATTTGATACATATTATATATAAGTGAGTTTATATGCTGGAAGATTAGAGCCAGGGGTGGGTTTATGGTCTACTATCACTTCTATTTGGAGAAGGAAATGGAAACCCACTCCAATATTCTTGCCTGGAGAATCCCATGGACAGAGGAGCTTGGTGGGCTACAGTCCACGGGTCGCAAAGGGTCAGACACGACTGAGCGACTTCACTCTATTGACCTCATTCCAGGTGAGTTCTGGATAATGGCCATGGCTAGAAAAGTATTTGTTTCTTCTTTGGTCCATTTTCGTTAGATTTCTAGAATACTATCTTTACTTATTCTAAAATCATTCTGAGTAACTACTTTGCTTAAGGTCCTTACTTAAATATATGGACTAAATAAGACAGTCTCTGTCCTCAGGGAGCTTACCATCTAGTTAGGAAGGCAAATGAGCATGCAGCAAATTATGTCAGAGTGTGATAAATTCTGAAATCACAGTATAAACAAAGTATCACTGAAATATAGAACTATAAAGCAGTGGGGCGATTTCTCGTACTTTACATGTCCAAGCATAACTCTTGCCCCCAAACCCTTCATCTCCCTCCACCTCTCCTGCCCCACACCAGGTCTTCCCACCAAACACTCAGGCACATGTACCCCGTCGTTTAGGGATCCCTCTTCTCCCTCCACTTCCCTACTTCTGCTTCTATCCCTTAGATTATTCTCTGCATAGCAGACAACAAGATTCTTTGAAAAATAAATTAGATTCTATTATTTCCCTACTTAAAACTCTTAAATGGCTTTCTCCAGCAATCAGAATGAGTTCCAAAGTCCTTATAAAACCTTCCAAAGTCTTGCCTCTTGTCTCTGTCACTGGCCTCGTCAGCAGGTGGGGCTTTAGAAGGGCACACTAAGCTGAGATGATTGTGTGCTCAGTCTTGTCCAACTCTGCAACCCTGTGGACTGTAGCCCGCCAGGCTCCTCTGTCCATGGGATTTTCCAGGCAAGAATACTGGAGTGGGTTGCCATTTTCCTCCAGGGGATCTTTTCAACTCAGGGATTGAACCCGTGTCTCCTGTGTCTCCTACACTGCAGGCAGATTCTTTACCACTTGAGCCATCAGGAAAGCCACACTGAACTTCTGAACAGACAATTGGAAGAGAGCCTGACTTGACTGATCAGTGGTGTGAGGCTTAGGTTAGCTGGAGGAAATGACGAGATGGATGTATTTAGGGAGACCTGAGCTGCAAAGGTAGATGGGGTCAAATTGTGCCCTACTGAGGAATTCACATTTCATTCTCTAGATAAAATAGAGCTATCTAAAGTTATGAGGATGAAAGAGTAATAATAAAATATGTTTCTAGAAGTACTGCTGGTGTCTCAGTGAGGGGTGGGTTAGAGAGGAAAAAAGCTGGGTACAACACCTATGAGATACTTATTTTAGCAACTGTTTATTAGGCTATTGTTCCACATATTTAATGAACAAAATAATCAGCTAATTTTATTAAAGTTAAAACCATAAATATTTTCTGAGTAATTTGTATAAGAAATAAATTTATAGAAATGTATTCACCAATTATACCTAATGGCAACCTACTCTAGTACTCTTGCCTGGAAAATCCCATGGACGGAGGAGCCTGGTTGGCTGCAATCCATGGGATCGGGAAGAGTCGGACATGACTGAGTGACTTCACTTTCACGTATTGGAGAAGGAAATGGCAACCCACTCGAGTATTCTTGCCTGGAGAATCCCAAGGACGGGGGAGCCCGGTGGGCTGCCGTCTGTGGGGTCACAGAGTCAGACAGGACTGAAGTGGCTTAGCAGCAGCATACCTAAATAAAGCTGGGGGGGGGGAAGAAATTTTAATTTTAACATTTTAAATTAAATTGTAGGTTCAGTTCAGTGTCCGACTCTTTGCAACCCCATGGACTGCAGCATACCAGGCTTCCCTGTCCATCACCGACTCCCAGAGCTTACTCAAACTCATGTCCATAGAGTCGGTGATGCCATCCAACCATCTTGTCTCACCACATAATGAACATGTTCCACTGTTCCTGTACTTCCTTAGTATAATAAAGAAAATCTGTAAAGTAACATCTGTGACTTCTACTGTATTAAATTTATTTATATACATCTTCATTTGATCCTCAGCAAAACCCTCTGAGAAATCAACATTAAAATCACAGAGTGTAAACTCTTTTGAGAGCTTCTTGGTAAAGGATCTGCAGGAGACCAGGTTCTATCCCTGGGTCAGGAAGATCTCCTAAAGAAGGGAATGGCAACCCACTCCAGTATTCTTGCCTGAAAAATCCCACAGACAGAGGATCCTGGTGGACTACAGTCCATGGGATTACAAAAAGTTGGACACAACTGAGCGATTATTTGTTGTAAGACTTTACAACTTTTACTTTCATTCAGTCCCTTTACATCAAAACTGAGATGCAGAGGGCCTGAAACGAGAGTTCACATAGCTGATGGCATTCGTAACTAGAGAAAGATTGCCTCTCTCCTGGTTCGGTACTTCTCACATTCCCCGCCCCATGCTGCTTCTGCCTCTGCAGAGAGGGGTGCTAGTTCAAACATGAGGTGGATCCTTGGTGATGCTGTGCCTGGATCCGTTGCTTCATCCCTGGCCCACTGTCCTCCCACTCTGTCCAGAGGTCCCTCTGGCCATGCATGTGACTTTTACTCCCTAGCGTTGGAGGTGTGTGATATATTCAGACTAGTAACCTACACAGCACTATGTGGAATAGGTGTAGTTGTTAAAACTGAGGTATCACGAAAGTAATTTTCTAAGAACTCATGAACTTATCTTTTTACTGGACCTTGATATACAACTCTGTCTTTGCCAGTTACTAGTTTTCTTAAAGCCTAGTTCCAGTGAAACTGTGGTATTCAGTCTCCAGTCATATCAAGACATTCTCGAGAAATTTCGCTCTGGTCATTGGTCTGAATCCCAGATCCCATTCAACCATCTCGAGAGTTCTTATGATGGTAGTAAATTTTAACATGTGGATTATTCAGTAATGAGTAAAATCTATCACAGTTATGATGGTGGAAGTTAGAAAGTGCCATCATCTTTGTATGTCTATATTTGAAGGACAGCACCATTCAGATTTGTGTACTTAATGTATCTTTTCACTGCATTGCACTAAATTTAATTCATATCAATAGGTAAGTAGAATCATGTAAAATAAGATGATTCATTTTTATTAGTATGACTGTTCATGTAATCTTTCTATCATGTTTTAAAGTTGTAGACTTGGAATTTGACGGAGAGGCAGAATGTGACATGGCTTTTAAAAAACAATCAGTAGCTTCTGTCTTCTCTATAATTTATTTGCACTCTCCTTTACAACATGTTACATATATTAATGTTTTTATCATACCCTAAACAGTCAAGATATTTGACTTAAAATCATAAAATAATTCAGATAACTTTAGTATTGGTTGAGAGCTCTGTCAAGTTAATTTTACTTCCACATGTTGGATAATGTTTGAAAAATGTATTTTTCTATTTATTTCAGCCAAATATAAAGTTATTCCCTTGAGCAGTTCTGAAAATTAGGGGCTATTTTTCTAGTTAAATTTTAATTTTGTTTTAAATATGTCAATATTTTTAAGCAAGGTTTTAACTTTTTATCAGTTCAGTTCAGTTGCTCAGTTGTGTCTGACTCTTTGCAACCCCATGGACTGCAGCATACCAGGATTCCCGGTCCATCACCAACTCCCAGAGCTTGTTCAAACTCATGTCTATCAAGTTGGTAACGCCATCCAGCCATCTCATCCTCTGTCTTCCCTTTCTCCTCCTGCCTTTGATCGTTCCCAGCATCAAGGTCTTTTCCAGCGAGTCAGTTCTTCGCATCAATTGGCCAGAATACTGGCGTTTTGGCTTCACCATCCGTCCTTCCAATGAACACCCAGGACTGATCTCCTTTAGGACGGACTGGTTGGATCTCCTTATAGTCCAAGGGGCTGTCAAGAATCTTCTTCAACACCACAGTTCAAAAGCATTTATTCTTTGGTGCTCAGCTTTCTTTATACTCCAACTCTCACATCCATACATGACTGCTGGAAAAACCATAGCTTTGGCTAGACAGACCTTTGTCGGCAAGGTAATGTCTCTGCTTTTTGATATGCTGTCTAGGTTGATCATAGCTTTTCTTCCAAGGAGCGAGCGTCTTTTAATTTCATGGCTGCAGTCACTATCTGCAGTGATTTTGGAGCCTAAAAAAATAAAGTCTGACACTGTTTTCCATTGTTTTCTTATCTATTTGCTATGAAGTGATGGGACCAGATGCCATGATCTTAGTTTTCTGAATGTTGAGCTTCAAGCCAACTTTTTCACTCTCCTCTTTCACTTTCATCAAGAGGCTCTTTAGTTCTTCTTCACTTTCTGCCATAAGGGTGGTGTCATCTGCATATATGAGGTTATTGATATTTCTCCCAGCAATCTTGATTCCAGCTTGTGCCACATCCAGCCTGGCATTATGCATGATGTACTCTGCATATAAGTTAAATAGGCAGGGTGACAATATACAGCCTTGATATACTCCTTTTCCTATTTGGAACCAGTCTGTTGTTCCATGTCCAGTTCTAACTGTTGCTTTCTGACCTGCATATAAATTTGTCAGGAGACAAGGAAGGTGGTCTGGTAATCCAATCTCTTTTAAGAATTTTACACAGATTGTTGTGATCCACACAGTCACAGGCTTTGGCATAGTCAATAAAGCAGAAGTAGTTGTTTTTCTGGAATTCTCTTGCTTTTTCAATGATCCAATGGATGTTGGAAATTTGTTCTGTGGTTCCTCTGCCTTTTCTAAATCCATCGTGAACATCTGGAAGTTCTCGGTTCACTTAATGTTGAAGCCTGGCTTAGAGAATTTTGAGTATTACTTTGCTAGCCTGTGAGATGAATGCAGTTGTGTGGTAGTTTGAGCAATCTTTGGCATTGCCTTTCTTTGGGATTGGAGTGAGAACTGACCTTTTCCAGTCCTGTGGCCACTGCTGAGTTTTCCAGATTTGCTGGCTATTGAGTGCAGCACTTTCACAACATCATCTTTTAGGACTTGAAATAGCTCAACAGGAATTCCACCACCTCCGCTAGCTTTGTTCGTAGTGATGCTTCCTAAGGCCCACTTGACTTCACATTCCAAGATGTCTGGCTCTAGGTGAGTGATCACACCATTGTCGTCGTCTGGGCCATTAAAATCTGTTTTGTATAGTTTTTCTGTGTATTCTTTTGTGTAACATTTTAGAGAAGTGCACAATTTCTTAAATAATGTAACTGAAATCTAAAGCCTGCTTGACTTCACATTCCAGGATATCTGGCTCTAGGTGAATGATCACAGCATCATGGTTATCTGGGTCATTGAAATCTGTTTTGTATAGTTCTTCTATGTATTCTTCTGTGTAACTTCTTATAGAGAAGTGCAAAATTTTTTAAATAATGTAACTGAAATATATTATTTGTGTGTCATAAATTCACCAGAGAGTCTGTGATATCGTTATATAAACCCATTGTCAAAGGCATATTACATGTAAACTGGAAATATGATGGTTCTTGTATTTCAAAGGGAGAAAAATAAAACATTTATGCAAAAATTAGGTTAGAATAACTCAATCACAGGTGATGGTAAAAGGGAGTTTCCATTTTAAGGAAGGTAAAATGAGTTCAAAGTACTCTTTCATACGATCAGAATTGGCAGAATTTTCTGATTGTATTACTTAGTAAACTTCAAACTATTCATTGAAAAAGAATGTTTCATTGAATTCTGATTTCAGATCTCTAGAATTCCAAGGCTTAAGTTCAGGTATGGGTTGGTGAAAGGAATTAATTCACTACCGTAGATAATTTACAGAATTAACTGATTTTCTGTGGACAGATGTCCTTACATTTGCCTTATGCTGCTGACCAACCACTCTTCTGAATCCAGCGCTTGTGTGGTTCGGTGGAAAAAGCACTAGACCTGGGGTCAGAAGGCCAGATGGTTGGGCCTGACTCTAATTCTGCCCCTTCACAGCTGTTACCTTGGGTAGTTTCTCTCTCCCAGTATAATGTGTCTACTTTCCTCTTCAGATGATTTTTCTACTTCATAGAATTGTGAGGATCTGAAAGGTATTGTTAATACTTTGAAATCCATAAGATACTGTGAGAATAAACATCACGAGATTCTATGGGAGATTCTTTTTAAGTTTGAAATTATACAGTTTGCACTGTGGCCAAAGGAATGGAGGAGACCTTACTTTAAGACATGATTTAATAAAATGTGTTAAGTGATGATGGTTAAGTGATGATAGAGGAAAGAACATGTCAGAGAGGCAAACATGGATTCTCGAAAGAGAATTTTGAGAATGCCAAAAAAGACATTAAGTTGAAGTAATTAGAAGACAAGTTTTCAAACAAATATACCTCGAATATAAATAATCCAACTAGAAACTACTTAACTTTTGAAACTTTGGCTTTCCATATAAGTAACAGCCCACACAAAACCCATGGAGATGGGATTGTTTTAATATTTGGATTTTTCTGGACACTGAGAAAAAGACCTTGATCACATGGATTTTTTTTCTTTAATACAGCATCACTATTTTATATTCCCTTCCACAAAGAAGAGATTTCATTTGTTAGATATTTTTGTTATTAGTAATTGGATGCTCTAAAGCTGGTGTTTGATGGTACATTAAAGATATAAGATGCTGTTTTAATAACCAATGTGAGGGTGGCTCAGAGGGTAAAGTGTCTGTCTGCAATGCAGGAGACCCGGGTTCAATCCCTGGGTCAGGAAGATCCCCTGGAGAAGGAAGTGGAAACCCACTCCAGTACTATTGCCTGGAAAAATCCCATGGATGGAGGAGCGTGGTAGGCTACAGTCCACAGGGTTGCAGAGTCGGACACGACTAAGCAACTTCACTTCACTTCATGAGGGTTTTACTGAGTGATTCTCCAGTGATTCGAGTTAATCTACTTGTTCAGTTGTGTCCATACTCTTTGTGACCCTATGGACTGTAGCCCACCAGGCTCCTCTGACCATGGGGATTCTCCAGGCAAGAATACTGGAGTGGTTGCAATGCCCTCCTCCGGGGATCTTTCCAACCTGAGGACTGAACCCACATCTCTTACGCCTTCTGCATTGGCAGGTGGATTCTTTACCACTCAAGCCACCTGGGAAGCCCATTCTACATATTTATTCTTTACTAATTTGAACATCATTTTTATCAACTCAAGTGAATGTTAACATACTTGATGAATAATCTTCGTGCACACAGTTATTGAAACTTCTCAAGGTCTGCATTGAGATTTCTCCTGATACCCTCTGAAGAGAAAATATGAATGCAAGCATTTCTCTTCATCTGAATCTGCTGATTGGAATGAGCTTAAGTTTATGCACTATTTTCTAGACATTTATTTTGTAGGAAGCTATTTTATAGAATATTTATATGGTGTAAATGGTTCGAACTTTACAATTTTCAACCTTTTCCTCCCATCCGTTAAAAATAGAAGATTTGCTTTATGTTTTCCTTCTTCTTAGTCACATTTCTCTGTGTGTGTGTGTGTGTGTGTTTTGTTTAAGAACCTACTAAATTTAGTTGTAAAGTATACTGTGACATTTGCCCAGTGGGTTAATTTTTAAAGTAAAATAATTAAGTTACTGAAAAATAACAAGAAAGCAACTGAAAACCATAAACTATAGGAAATTAAAATGAGATCTTACGGATTTAATGAACATGAAAACTACATAATTTCATTGTAACATAGCCAGAGTACATACCAGATCACTGAATTTGTATTTTATAGATATTCTGATGTTTACCTTTGATCAAAGTTTTCCAATTGATGTGATAACAGATGCTTGATTTGTCTTTTTTATATTTTAAAGATTTATAGAAGCTATTTGCATGAGATATCTTTTTTTAAAAAAGATCAAGATACAAAGTTTCTGAGAGTTTAAGCAAAGTTAAATAACTATTGTAGTTTATGTGGCTCTGAAAAATGAAATCTAATCTTAGAAAATATTTTCAGCTTCACACTTGTGTAGTGAGATATATTAGGTTGATGCAAATGTAAATATGGTTTCAGACCATGAATTTCAAATCACTGTAACTAGGCTCAAACACATATTTATTACTCAAAATAGGAACCATTACAATCAACACATTTTCACCAACGAGAAGTAAGTTTGTTTATTCCTGTAGCATAAAAGGTCCATACTTCAGGATTTGAAAAATTCTTGGAAAGCATTTTCTGCTTCCTCTTGGTTGATGTGCTTTTCCTGCATAAAGTTGTTGAGATGCTTGGAGAAGTGGTAGTCAGTTGGCGAGAGGTCAGGTGAAAATGGCAAATGAGGCAAAACTCCGTAGCCCAGTTCGTTCAACTTTTGAAGCGTTGGTTATACGACGTGTCTTCGGGCATTGTTGTGAAGAAGAATTGGGCCCTTTCTGTGGACCAGAATCGGCTGCAGGCATTGAAGTTTTTGGTGCATATCATCAGTTTGCTGAGCATACTTCTCATATGTAGTGGTTTCACCAGAATTTAGAAAGCTGTGGTGGATCAGCCGTGCACAGACAGTCAAACAGTTCAGTTCAGTTGCTCAGTCATGTCTGACTCTTTGCGACCCCGTGAATCGCAGCACAGCACGCCAGGCCTCCCTGTCCATCACCAACTCCCGAAGTCTACCCAAACCCATGTCCATTGAGTCGGTGATACCATCTAGCCATCTCATCCTCTGTCGTCCCCTTCTCCTCCTGCCCCCAATCCCTCCCAGTATCCGTCTTTTCCAATGAGACAACTCTTCGCATGAGGTGGCCAAAGTATTGGAGTTTCAGCTTTAGCGTCAGACCTTCCAGTGAACACCCAGGACTGATCTCCTTTAGAAGGGACTGGTTGGATCTCCTTGCAGCCCAAGGGACTCTCAAGAGTCTTCTTCAACACCCCAGTTCAAAAGCATCAATTCTTTGTTTCTCAGCTTTCTTTATAGTCCAACTCTCATGTCCGTACGTGACCACTGGAAAAACCATAGCCTTGACTAGACGGATGTTTGTTGGCAAAGTAATGTCTCTGCTTTTTAATATGCTGTCTAGGTTGGTCAGTGACCATGACCTTTTTCTGGTGCAAGTTCAACTTTGGGAAGTGCTTTGGAGCTTCTTTCTGATCCAGCCACTGAGCTAGTCCTCACCAGGTTTTGTATACAGCCCACTTTTTGTTGCACATCATAATGTGATGAAGAAGTGGTTCATTGTTGTTGCATAGAATAAGAAGACGATGCTTCAAAATGACAATTTTTTTTAATTTCAGTCAGCTCATGAGGCACTCAATTACTGAGCTTTTCCACCTCTCCAATTTGCTTGAAATGTTGAACAGTCGTAGAATGGTCTTTGACATGTGTAGTCGTGAGAGGATCACTTTTGATGATCCTCTCGGCTGGTGGTTGTCAGCTTCCGATGCCGGCCACTGCACTCCTCATCTTCAAGGTTCTTGTCCTCTTTGCAAAACTTCCTGAGCCACCACTGCACTGTGTGTTCATTAGCAGTTCCTGGGCCAGATGCATTACAGATGTGGCTCTGCTGCTTTACCACCCCCTTTGAACTCGAATTAGAAAATTGCTTGAATTTGCTTTTTGTCTAACATCATTTCCATAATCTAAAAAAAAATACACAGCAAGTAATAAGTCATTGGCAAAAAACATAAAATGAGAAATATGCATTTAGACGATTATAACATAACCTGCATTTAAAAATGTATTCCAATATCAAAAGACAAAGATCAACAAAGCACAACCGCTATTATTTTTGCACCAATCTAATATGCACGAACCAGTTTTTGTCATATATGTGATTGAACTGTAATCATTGCCATGACTGAAGTTGAGTTTCCTGAAAGGAGTTTCTATATTTTACTCTTGATATTCGCATTACCATTTTTCAGGTGGAAACTTTGGACTCCTTCTCCTTTCTCTAACTAATCAGCCCTCTCATTCCTTTATTCTAAATCTTCCTTAGTTCACCAATCATCCATTTGACCTTCATGGTTTCTTTCTTGTCCTGATTGTTCCTTTTTCCTAGTATCAAAGTTCTGTGGATGTTATTATATCTTCCTAAATCTAAGTTCTCTTCTCTGAATTGACATTTCCTCTATGTTCAGTTTTTTTCATCTGTTAATATACCCTGTGCTTTTCTTTTATGCTAATGATTTTTCCTTTATATCTGATGATCCTTGGTATCTGTTTTTTTGAACGAAGGACTGGGTGCAAATATGGTGTTCTTTCCTCTTCTGTTGTGTAAGTAACTCTATAATTAGCTATTTTGTCATCTGAGCAGAAAGCCTATCAAGAACTTTGCGTATGTGGCTAAAACATATTAACTCGCAGCTTATATTTGGGGTAAACAGGCAAAGTAAATGAATTCACCTGTCAGGCTGTCAGACTAATTGCCAGAAAGAGAATAAGCAGATCAACAGTATCCACTCTGAAGGTCTTCACTCTTTCCAGATGGTTTGTTCAATATTTTTTCTCAGAGACAGTGCCACTTTTTTTTTTTTTTTTTTGTGGTTAATGCTCAGCAGTATTCATTTTATGTGGGATCTACATCCTGTTTGGCCCAAGTGTTTTACATATGAACCTTCGATGATTTCTCCTGGGTTATATTTTATTTCACCACCTTCCCAATATGCTGATTCAGTGTTCACAACTCCTCTTGAGTTTTGTTGTTGAATAGATTCCATATCTCCTTCAGCCTATGGTAATGTTTTCAGACAGATGTTCAAATCACTTTTCATCTTCTCTAAGTTTGTTGAAATCTCTCATCTGTTTTCTCAGTCTCACCAGTGACCTGTACACACCGCTAATTCCAGTGGTCCGTTCTCTGTCCTTATCTTGCTTGACCTGTCAATGGCATTTGACACATTTGATGGCTTCTTAACACACGGTTTCCAGGCCATCACATTCTCGGTTTCTTTCTCTTGTCTCATTAGCCACTGCTCTTCATCCTTCTTTGCTGTTCTTCCTCTTCTCTTCCATGTCTTCTTAGACTGCTCCACTGCAATCTGATCCCCTTTCATTCCCTGTATATATAATATATAGCCACTTCCTTGACGATCTCATAACTAAAGAAAACCCACATGCCCAGGGATTCTCACGTGTTAGTCTTCCGCCCAGACTTCTTTGCTGAATTCTAGACCAGCACAGTCTATATGGGAGCCTCCAACCTCAAGTGACAGTGGAATACTCGAAATGTGTTTTGTGTGATGTAGAAACTAAATTTTTAATTTTCCTTTGTTTCCATTTAAATTTAAATAGCTACACATGGCCAGTAGCTGTCATTGTACACAAGTTCAGACCTGTATCTACTTTGATGTAAATTTTTATTATCTGACATCAGACAAATCAGGTGTTACAATATTAAGACTAGATTACCCATTTTTAATTAAGTACAAATAATACTTTTAATATTAAAACTTTCCTGAATATATCATCCTGAAGATTTCATGATATTTCGTCATCATGATTGAATAGATGTTATTAACAAGCAGTATTGAGTAACTTGAATAGAGAGTCCAGAAGTTTATTTTTCATATTTAAATTAGTACCACATATTCTAGTAGCACTTAGCCAAGAGGTCAGAAACACCTGAATTTAGATTCAGATTTTGTTTGAATCTAAACAAAAAAGATTTTGCTTGCTCCAGGAGCAAGTTATTTCATCTTAGTGACTCGTCATTTGAAAATAGAGGATAGGAAAGTGTTTACTGCAAGTGAAAGTTTTTAAATACCAACCTATGTTTGACTTACAATGCAGTAGAGTTATAGATAGTATCTTTATGACTATATCCAGAACTGTTTTAATCATTGAACTTTTTGATTTTTAACTTCCCACTAAACTTTAGAAAGAGAAATCACTATGCTCTTACAATTAAATTTAGTGAATGTCTTAAGTTAAAATCCATGTTCTTTTAGTACATAAATATTTTTTTTCAGAGTACAACTTCTAGGCATACTAATTAAGACATTTCCAAGACAAAAGGAGTTTTTATTACATAATCCTAAGGTAGGAGAAGTTGAAGGTTTCAGCTTCCCTATCAGAACATAATTCATATCATGGTGGAAATCATGAATGTTTTGTACTTTATTGCTGTGCCTCCAGGGAAAATTGATAGTATCAGTAACCAGTCTACTGAGAGTGAGGATTAGAGGAAGGATTACAACAACTTTATATTGGCTGCAACAGGCAAGGTGGGAGGGCAGGTTATAAAATGGCAAAATTATTTTTGACCAGGCCTAATTTATGGTCTGTTTCTTATAGTTTCAGAAAGACTACATTTAATACTGTTTAATATCAACCATAAGACACATTTTACTATTTTTATAATTTCATACTGAAGTTGACAGTTTTTCCATTTTTAAGGTAGTTAGGCATACAAAAAGATGTTGTGAGATATATTCCCGAGTATGTTCTTGCAAGGTTTTTTTGTACATTTTTTTTGTGATAATAAACTTAGAGCCTGGTCTTAAAGAAAATGAGTACTCTATAATTTCAAAGCCTTTCTTCAGTTGCTAGATCTTATGATTACTTTTAGTTTTTCAGCACTATATAAATATATCAAATGTTGACCATATCTCTGACAATAAAGAATAGTTCATGTTTAAAGTAGAATAAATTTTACTCCATGTTAGTCATGTATATGCATTCCTTTCCTTTATATATCTATACATTAGCATTTTCACATATTTCCCAACACTGTCCATTTCAGTCTTTATGTTCTGTTATTCTGTGAAAAGTTATGACTTTGAGAAATTAGTTATATTTTTATTGACTGATCTTGCTTAGAGAAGGCATTGCTTAGAATGAAGAAAGCAGCTCTTCATGTTTCTCCTCCCATGGTCATGGGAAAAAATGAAATACTATTTATATAATAAAAATGATCATTGTTATTTAGATTTCCACCTCCCAAAGTAACTGTTTTGTGAATTAAGTCTATGACAAGAAATGCTTTAGTTTTTAAACATTTTGGTTGTGTCTGCTGAAAGCTCTGGAAATTCAGAGAAGAAGGGTTATATAAATGAAATTTTCATTTACTCTTACTCAGTTAGGTTAGACTTTTCTAAGTTGTACTCAGAATAGCCTAAGGCTTCTCATAGAGTACCTAACTGCATGCTTTTGCATTTTGTGGTTTAGTCAGTTTGGTCTGGATAGTGAAGAGACTGTGATATCATAGAATTTACTGGTAATGTTTTCTGGAAATGAATATCCATCACTTATTGAAAATGTCAACTAACAATGGAAATTAGGTTGAGGAATCAGACCTTCTGGTAATGATAGAGATATCTAGATAATGTTGATTTGTATTTTCCAGAATTTTAAACATGTGTTTTCAGGAAGCTTTTTCCTTGAGTAAAAAGTGAATGAAAATGTAAAGAATTACTCTGGTTTTTTTTTCTGCACATCTGAGAGCAAAGTTGATGACAAATATGGAAACTAAGAATTGACTAAGTGGAATGACTGGTCATTTTTTTTAAAATAATTTAAGCGGTTTTTGCGATGTAAATGTTTGACAAGTAAAAAGAACATTTTTCTAATGCTCTAATTTCAGTCAATTTACTTTTTTTTAAACTTTCTTCTCTGAAAAAAATTCCATTATAATAATAATATAATAAAATTGAGGGTGACTTTTGACTAGTGTCCATCTTTTCCTTTTTTTTAATCAAAACCAGAAATACTATATTTTAGTAGAAACACTCTTAAAAAAGCTGTTACTGATTTTTAAAAATAAAACTTTCTTATACTTTATCAAAAATTAATTCATATAGTTTATCAACCAGTGTTTATGGTGAGTTTGCTATGTGTTAGGGACTATGCCAAGCCCTAAGGAAATGGAAGATGAAAGACTACCCTCAAAGTCCTCCCAGGCTAGTTGGGGAATATAGCAGGCAAAGAAATAGTTATAAGATATTAGAGAGATGATTTCAACAGGAGATAAGCATAAAACACTAAGGAAACACAGGGAAAGGAATCGGCTTGATTAAATGTATTAATTCTGTGTTGTCTTTACAGTATAGAACAATATTATCCATTTAAGACTGCTCTAAATGGCAGCTTAGAGTTAGGAATCTGAATTTTGTTGCTGGCCTTTTATATGACTAATATGTCACAAGTCATGTCACAACCTTAATTGCTATGTTACTTCTTTCAAATGTGTCTCCCAGGACTATTCTGGGAATAAGTGAGTTAATACATAGAAAACCCTCTAGTTTCTTTTATATTAATGTGTGTGAGTGACACTGTGTGTGTGTGCTATGTATACTTGCTATTCTTTTAAAAGAAATCCCAGTCTTTCACATCTCAAAGCTATTGAATCTAATTAGGCAGATTTTGGGGTGTTTTTTTTTTTAATCAATTTAGAATTAACAAAGTTTGGGGATTTTTGCAGAGGTGGTCTTGTTTTCCTTTTTTCTTCATTTTTCCTTTATTTTTGTAGTAATGGTATGAGACTTGATACTTAATGTCTTCTCTGGCTTTTAGGTCTGTATATTTTCAAGTGAAGATTTAATAAAGAGTTGAAAGTAAAACACTTTAATGTTAAAGGCAGTTATAAATGCACATTATAGCAATTAGGCAAGTTAATGTACTTAATATTCATTGGACTTTGAACAGGGAAAAAATTAATACAATATAATCATATTTTTAAAATGACTTCTCATTGCTTTGAGTGGTCAAAAAACATCTTCTAAACCGTCGGGCTTATGTTCACAATTTTCTTATCTCTCCCTAAAATTTAAAGTGTCTCTTTTATGACTAGACTTGGGAAAATGAGTTCTCTCTTTCTTATATTCTCAATACCATACCACTGTAGTAGATGAAAATAGCTCTCCATTATTAAATCCTTTCTAATGTTAACTTTCTTCTTTTGTGTGTGTGCTTTATTTTTTCGATTATAAAGGGTGTTTAATTCCCATACAGGCAGAAACTGGGAATGCAAGATTCGTTCACGCATTCAGTAAGTACCCAATGCGCACTTACTTTGTCCCAGGCACAGTTCTAAGTGTTACGTGAATATATCAGTGAACCAAACAGATAATAATCCATGTCCTTGTTTAAATGTAACTTCCAGCAGAGAGAGACAGACAGTAAGCAAATAAATATAGAATAAATAACAAAGCAAGGAAAGGGCTGGGAAATGGGTTAAGTTGATGTCTTTAATGGGGGGAGGGGCCAAGGAAAGCGTCACAGAGAAGGTGACACTTGAGCAGAATTTTGGAGAAAGAAAGCCATGTGGTCTGAAAGAGTAGCATAGACAACCAGTATGCCACGTCAGGAGTATGCTTGGTGTGCATTTTGCACAGCAAAAACAGGCGAATATGGCTGGTATGAAGGAATGATGGGGAGCGTGAAATGTCAGAGTGGTAACAAGAGGCCGTATATAAATGAAGTTGAAAGCACTGCCCTATCCCCAGTACTAGCTTCACTGCCGCTGCTGCTGCTAAGTCACTTCAGTCGTGTCCGACTCTGTGCGACCTCATAGACAGCAGCCCACCAGGCTCCCCCATCCCTGGGATTCTCCAGGCAAGAACACTGGAGTGGGTTGCCATTTCCTTCTCCAATGCATGAAAGNCTTTTTTTTTTTTTTTTCTATCTGGTGTGAAGAAATGTTCTAACTTCATATTTTTTTACAGTTAGCTGTCCAGTTACCCCAGTGTCACTCATTGAAGAGTATGTCTTTTCTCCATTGTTTATTCTTGCCTCCTTTGACAGACCTGCCTGTTGTAGGTCAATTGATCATAAGTGTGTGGGGTTTCTTCTGGGCTCTCTATTCTGTTCCATTGATCTATGTGTCTTTTTGTGCCAGTACCATGTTGTTCTGATTATTGCAGCTTTGTAGTATAGTCTGAAATCAGGATATATTGATACCTCTAACTTTATAAAGATTAATTTGGCTGTTCAGGCTCTTTTGTATTTCCATATAAATTTTAGGATTATCTTTTCTAGTTCTGTGAAAACTGTCATGGATATTTTGATGGAGATTGCTTTAAGCCTGTAAGTTGCTTTTAGCAATATGGACATTTTAACAGTATTATTAGTTCTTCTAGTCCATCCATAGTATCTTTCCATTTCTTTGTATCATCTTGAGTTTTCTTTATCAGTGCTTTATAGTTTATAGAGTGTAGATCTTTTACTTCCTTGGTTAAGTTTATTCCTAGGTATATTATTCATTGTGATGCAATTTTAAATGTCATTATTTCTTTGCTTTCTCTTTCTAATAATTCATTGTTGTTCTTGTCCAGCTCTTCACGACCTCATGGACTGCAGCATACCAGGCATTCCTGTCCCTCACCGTCTCCTGGAGTTTGCCCAAGTTCATGTCCTTAAATTGGTGATGCCATCCAACCATCTCATCCTCTGTCACCTTCTTCTCCTTCTGCCTTCAATCTTTCCTGTGAGGGTCTTTTCCAGTATGTTAGCTGTTTGCATCAGGTGGCCAAAGCATTGGAGCTTCAGCTTCAGCATCAGTCCTTCCAAAGAGTATTCAGGGTTGATTTCCTTTAAGAGTATCTGGTTTGACCTCCTTGCTTTCCAAGGGAATCTCAAGAGTCTTCTCTAGCACCACAGTTTGAAAGTATCAGTTCTTCAGTTGATTATTACAGTATGGAAAATCAACAGATTTCTGTATGTTAATCTTATATCCTGAAACTTTACTGAATTCATTTATTAGTTCTATTAGTTTTGGGTGGAGACTTTAGGATTTTCTGTTTATAATATCATGTCATATGCAAATGGTGACAATTTTATTTCTTCCCTTCCAATTTGGATGCCTTTTATTTCTTTTCCTTTCTTTTTTGTTTGATTGCTGTACCTAGGACTTCCAATACAATGATAAATAGAAGTAGTAAGAGTGGGCATCCTTGTCTTGTTTCTGATGTTAGAGGGAAAGCTTTTAGCTCATCACCATTGCGTATAATGTTAGCTGTAGGTTTATCATAAATGGCCTTTATTATGTTGGAATATGTTCCCTCCCATGTGGCACAGTGGTAAGAATCCATCTGCCAATGCAGCAGACACAAGAGATGTAAGTTCAATCCCTGCATCTGGAAAGATCCCTTGGAGTAGGAAATGGCAACCAACTCCAGTACTCTTGCCTGAAAAATGCCATGGACAGAGAAGCCTGGTGGGCTACAGTCCACGGGGTTGCAGAGTCAGACATGACTGACCAACTGACCGTACACACACACACACACACACACACACACACACACAAATTTTGATGAGAGTTTTTATCATGAAGGGTTGTTGAATTTTGTTTTTCTTTTTGCTACTCTGATTGGATGATTTGCATTGTTCTAGCTTTCAGATGATTTATGCATTCTTCTATATTACCTTGTCTGCCGTTGATTCTTTCGAGTATGTTTTTCATTTCAGTTGTTGTATTCTTTAGTTCTGACTGGTTCTTTTTTATGATTTCTAGTTCTTTGTTAAAATTCTCACTTGTTCATCTATTCTTTCCCAAGTTCAGTTAGTATTCTTATTACTAATAATTTGAACTCTTTTTCTGGTAAATTATCTGTTTCGTTAGTTGTTCTTTCAGGTTTTTTTTTTCCTTGTTCATTCATTTGAAATAAAAACGTCTGTCCTATTTTGCTTAACTTTCTATGTCTGTATGAAATTAGGTGAAACAGTTAGCCATTACAGTCTTGAAGTCTTGAAGAGGTGTTCTTGTGTGCG
Organism: Neotragus moschatus; assembly: GCA_006410615.1. Lineage (NCBI taxonomy): Eukaryota > Metazoa > Chordata > Mammalia > Artiodactyla > Bovidae > Neotragus > Neotragus moschatus. The sequence continues at coordinate 1,790,591 of SJYA01001556.1, read as the reverse complement.
AGCGTCCTATGTACTGTGTGTGTGCCCACTGGCTTCGATGTTAGACTTGGATCTGAAAGGCGCAAGGGTTGTGCTTTCCCCTAGGGTGCAGTAGCATCTGTCACCTTGGTGGGAATTGGGGCCAGAGATGCAGGGGCGAGAGCTAGAGTCACATGTGAGCATGGGCTTCTGCTTTGCTCAGTGGGCATCACCACCGTATCAAGAGTGGGGATGGGTCCCAAGGTTATGGAACAGAAGCCCTAAGGGGCAGATCTGAGCTTATTCTATTTCCTTGAAGTACATTCTCCCCACTACTGGCAGTGGCACCTTCTCCCCGGAAAAGAGCAGTGCCGGAGCAACAGGAGCCAGAGCAGACATCCACTGCCCCAGGCTTGGGCACGTGCTGGGATGGTCACGGGACACCAATCAGAGCTCCAGACCATGCCGGATCTGCTGCCTTCGCGCGTGTCAGCCACGGTTGCCTGCACCTGTTCACGTGTGTGTCGGGCCCAAGCCAGCTCCATCCCACCCAAGCCAGCTCCATCCCGCCCAAGCCAGCTCCATCCCACCCAAGAGACCACTCTCCTCAACATGAGCACCTCTGAAAGCTGCACCAGACAAAAGGGGCTGGAGCAGGCATCCGGGTTGGGCTGGGTCAAGCGCTGAGGCAGTTGTGCAAAACTGGCCTGAGCCCTGGGCGGTTTCAGACGGGTTCCTCTGCCTTTTTCAGGGAGTAAACACACATGCGCATAATCTTCTTGAGTGAAGCCTCAATTTCTTACAGTCCTCCTGTGAGTCCCACTGGTTTGCAAACCCCGCTAAGGGGATTCATCTTCCTGATTTTGAACCTAGAGGTGGGGTGCGCAATACATGGTTCAAACCTCTTAACTCTCCCCAGGGAGGATCTTTGAGTCGCTGACATCCCCCTCCTCTTCTGTGTCCCCTCCTTGGGGCACAGGTTCCGACCTGACTGCTTCTCCTCCCTTCCTCTGTGAATCTGTGTGATCTTTCTTTACAGGTTTGGGTGTAGATGAGTTTTTCCCCCAGTCTCTGGTTTTCTTTCAATGAGAACACTCCACGTGTAGATGTTTTTTTGAGGTGTTCATTGGCAGAAGTGAACTCAGTATTCTTCTACTCTGCCAGGTTGATCTCCTTCTGGCTTGGATATTTTAAACATTAAACTCAAAATAATCATCCCTAATATATACAATTATGTTTAGTGTTCAGTATGCCGGGTACAGTTTGAAGTATGTTTTATATTAATTAGCTAGTTGAATCCTCCCATCAGCCAGTGAGCTTCCCGTGTACTGAACGATGAAATGAAGGCATAGAGTGGATAAATAACTTGCCCAGTTATCAGATATATCACATATCTGATCGTTGCAAGAGCCAGTCTTTCTCTGAGTTACAGAATAGCTCCAGAGTCAGAATGTATTATACTAATAAATTGTCCTTTGGAATGTATTTTTTTCCTAATTGTAAAGGAATAAAATCTAATAGTAGAGAATTATAAGAAATGCATATCTCTGAACAGGACAGTGATTTTCCCAGAAAATTATTATTTTTAATAAACATAGTAGATTTATTGAGTGGAGCTATCAACATGTAAAATATAGTACGTTCATGCATTAATTGTGAAGTTTTCTCTCATTTTTAGGAAGGTGTTATAATCAATCCAGAGTGAGTGTTTTGATTTTTTGTTGGATCTTTGTTTTAAATAATTCCAAGAGTTTTTTCAGTAAAAATTTTAAGCCTGTTTACTCTGCTTATATGGAATATATTTTATAATTTTCAAAACCATTGAAAACTTGCTTGCCTACCTAAAGTCTATTAAAAGCCTACAATCCTTTCTCAAACTTCATTTTGAAATATTTTAAAACCACAGAAAGGTGGAAAAAAATAGGTAAAATGAAACTTGATTTGCATCTTCTGTTTTAAAACCTCATTCATATATGTGCCCAAAAGAAGGATATTATTTTAAATAACCATAGTTTCATCATCTGGAGAAGGCAGTGGCAGCCCACTCTTGCCTGGGAAACCCCATCGACAGAGGAGCCTGGTAGGCTGCAGTCCATGGGGTCGCTATGAGTCAGACACAACTGAGCGACTTCACTTTCACTTTTCACTGTCATGCACTGGAGAAGGAAATGGCAACCCACTCCAGTATTCTTGCCTGGAGAATCCCAGGGACTGGTGGGCTGCCGTCTATGGGGTCACACAGAGTCGGACACAACTGACATGATTTAGCAGCAGTTTCATCATCACATCTAGGAAAATTAATGTACTATAATATCATTTAATAAGCAGTTCATATTCAGATTTTCCTAATTATGCCTAAGATGTCTTAAGTAATTTTTAAAATTTACTTACCTATTTCATATAACATCTAGTCCAGATTAGCACTTACATTGGTCATTATTTCATAGTCTTATTTAATCTCAGTCCATCTAGAACCTCTTTTTGTTTCTTTGTTTTTCATGATTTTAACTTTTCAAAGAATCTGCCCAAGCCAGTTATCCTGTAGAATGTCCACCATTTTGATTTTGTCTTGATTAAATCCAGGCGATACCTTTTTTGACAAGAATACTGTGAGTGGCATGCCTTGTTACATCATGTCAGATGGCATGTAATGTCAGATTGTCCTACTATTGTGTTGCTATATTTAGGCTTGAATCTTTTTCTGAATATTTTAATATATCCTGTTAGTCTGTGTCTATTCATGTGTCATCCCCACTTTGCTTTCATTACAGAGGCTTTTTATGGTATATATTGATAGTATTTTTTTTCAGTCATTGCTCTTACCCCCCTCCCCCAGATTTATCTAGCTGTTCTTGCCTGTTCTTCTATATTTTTATTTTATTTATTCATCTTGGCCTCACAGCTCTGCGTGCAGAATCTTAGTTCCTGACCAGGGATCAAACCTGTGTCCCCTGCTGTGGAAGTGCAGAGCCCTAACCACTGGACCATCAGGGAATTCCCTATTCTGTATGAATTTTAGAATCAACTTGTCTAGTGCTAGGGTAAAAACTTTTTTACTGAAATCACCTTAAGTTCATGTGCTGTTACATTGTCTTAGAACAAGGGATGTCTTTCCACTTGTTTAAGACTACATTTTCTTCGTACTGTTTTCTCTGGAGAAGGAAATGGCAACCCAGTCCATTATTCTTGCCTGGAGAATGCCATGGACAGAGAACCCTGGTTGGGCTACAGTCCACGGGGTGGCAAAGAGTCGGACATGACTGAGCGACTTCACTTTCACTTTTTTCATATTTATTCTGGTGTTTTCTCTGTTATGATTATCTTGTAAATGGGATATTCTTTTTCACTGTATCTTCTAATTGGTTGCTTGAATATATAAAGAGAATTGATTTTGTGTATTAAATTTTGTATCGTGCTGACTTTCTGCTTTATTAGTTCTGTTACTGGCTCTGTTTTAGCATTGGTTCTTTTGGACTTTTTGGATATGAATTATATCATCTGAGTAACAGTTTTACTTCCTTTCCACTTCTTGAGAAGGGCCTGCAGTTTTTATACGGACATCTTTATATTAAATTTGGCAAGAAAGATCTTTGCCTTTTTGGTGTATTTTACTGGAATATAATAAATTGTATTTCATTTTCTCCTAGCCACAGATAATCAAAGCATAATTCTCCCTCTGCCTTATGTAGAGATTAATGGCAGTTTCCATAATTCAGTTAGGATGATAGTTCTAGCAAAAAAAAAAAACAAACCTCTTTAGAAGGCTTCATAGAAGGGAGGGAGAGGCTCTCCTGTCCTCAGTGTGGTGTCTTGTGGGTGATGGGTTGCCCATAATCATTTGGTGATGATACATAAGATTGCTGGAAATATGTTCTGACTTTAGAAATTGACATTTATTCCTGCCTGCTTTGTTTTTGCAATAAATCCAGTCATATTTTTCCTTCCTTTCCTTTGATCATGGTCCTGACTTGAAGGTTGATAGAGTTTAAGGAAACTAAAGAATATGTAATTCTGCTATTGGAATCAGTCAAGTAGGTATGAAATGTCATGTCCTGATTTTCCACAAAGTAAAATACCTAAAGCATCTATAGAAGCATAAAATTTCTTTATTATGTTTCTAGGGTATATTAATGTCTGGAAAATCAGGAAGAATTTTAAGTGATACTTTTCAGTTTTACAGTAGGTAAGGAAGTAGTTAATTAATCTTTTTAAAAAGAGTCCTAGAACATTAATTCAAACATTCTGATGACTAATGTACACAGTTAACACTGCATTGTAGAATTTTAAGCCAGTGGCATAGCTTAATTCATTTGGTTAACGTTTGAGTTAACTCTTGAGGGCCTTCTGTGTTTCGAGCAGTTGGACCAGGCCCAATGGATAGAAAAATGAATTAAATCAGATCCTGACCACAGGGTCTAGACACACACGCAAATGGATCTGGAGGGTGTGTGACTTAAATACCTGGGTTTCAGCAACTGTACTGCTGCTCCTTGTTTTTGGACCCCATCTTCAGATTTGCTCTCTGAAAGCAGCTGTTTCTTCTCTTTAAAATGGGATTATCTTTATTGTTTATTAGTTAACTTTGTTAAAATTCTTAATAGTTGTCAAGTTTTATTTTTTTTAATTTAAGGGATTCTCTACTTTTCCCATTGTTATCAATGGCACTATTAGTTGACTTCCCTGGTGGATCAGATGGTAAAGAATTTGCCTGCAAGGCAGGAGACCTTGATTCAACCCCTGGGTTGAGAAGATCCTCTGGAGGAGGAAATGGCTACCCACTCTAGTATCTGGCTCTCCACTCCAGTATTCTTGCCACGGGCTACAGGAGCAGAGGAGGGCTACAGCCCATGGGATCGCAAAGAGTTGCTCAGATGACTAAGCGACTTTTACTTTCACCAGTTGTGTAGGGTTACTTGCTGCTTCCCTGGTAGTTCAGCTAGTGAAGAATCCCCCTGCAATGCAGGAGACCCTGGTTCGATTCCTGGGTCAGGAAGATCCCTTGGAGAAGGGAAAGGCTACCCATTCCAGTAATCTGGCCCTGCAGTCCATGGGGTTGCAAAGAGTCGGACATGACTGAGCGACTTTCACTTTCAGTTCAGTTCGGTAACTCAGTGGTGTCCAACGCTTTGTGACCCCATGGACTGCAGCACGCCAGACCTCTCTGTCCATCACCAGCTCCTGGAGTTTACTCAAACTCATGTCCATTGAGTCGGTGATGCCATGCAACCATCTCATCCTCTGTCATCCCCTTCTCTTCCCGCCTTCAGTCTTTCCCACCATCAGGGTCTTTTCAAATGAGTCAATTCTTTGCATCAGGTGGCCAGAGAATTAGATTAGCGTTTCGGCTTCAACATCAGTTCTTCCAGGGAATATTCAATACTGATTTCCTTTAGGATGGACTGGTTGGATCTCCTTGCAGTCCAGGGGACTCTCAAGAGTCTTTTCCAACACCACAGTTCAAAAGCATCAATTCTTCAGCACTCAGCTTTCTTTATAGTCCATCTCTCACATCCATATATGATTACTGGAAAAACCATAGCCTTGACTAGCAGACCTTTCTTGGCAAAGTAAAGTCTCTGCTTTTTGATATGCTGTCTAGGTTGGTCATAACTTTTCTTCCCAGGAGCAAACATCTTTTAATTTCATGGCTGCAGTCACCATCTGCAGTGATTTTGGAGCCCCCCCAAAAAATAAAGTCAGCCCCTGTTTCCAGTGTTTCCCCATCTATTTGCCATGAAGTGATGGGACCGGATGCCATGATCTAAGTAACTGAAAATCCTTACCAGAGTTAGTTTTCCCACAGGCTCATGACTGTGGTCCCAGCTGTACTGCTAGATGTCTGAGCTGTAGCATAACAGCGAAAGGGAACCTGTGCTGCTGTTACTGCTCTACTGAAGCACAAGAGTAAGCTTCTCCTCTCAAGTCTCATCAGTGGCAGATTCAGCTATCTCCCAGTAATTGGCCCTGGAAGCTGATTCCTCCAGGTGGGTGGAGCCCTTGGTATATTTGGCCCCCTTTGAGGACCATTGTGGTCCATAGCATCTGCCAGACCCTAGGTACACTGCCAACATTAAACTGACAAAATAGCCAGTTACCCAGAGAAAAGGGGAGCAACAGAGAATGAGATGGTTCAGTGGTATCACCAACTCAGTGGACATGAATTTGAGCAATCTCCAGAAGATAATGAAGGATAAGGAAGCCTGGGGTGCTGCAGTCCGTGAGGTCACAAATAGGCAGGCACAACTTAATAACAGAACAACAACAGAGGATTTATAGCTTCTGCTGGCTGAAAGACCTCAGTGAACTCTGGAAATCCCATTTTCTGCCCACATCTTGAGAAGAGGCCTGCTTTCTGTGCACAGGTCTTTGCTCAGCACCAAAGAGGATGCAGTCCTCCCATCCCACCCCCTGCCTGATCCATAGGCTGTGAGATCCCAGAAAATAAACTTATCCTCTGAGATATGTCCAGGTTGTGCCATTCCTTGTGCCTTAGTCTTTGTAGCCCTCTGGAAAGGAACTAAACATGACTTCAGATTTTAAAAGCATTAAGCAAAGTGAAAAAGAAGATGCTCACCTAGAAGATTAAGTGGAACGATTTTCAAAAGATAAAAATTAAGAAGGTAAAAATAAAATGAGGTGGAGAATTAAATAAAGTTTCCCAGAGCAGAGGAATGATAAGATTCTGCAGATAAAAGAGCTTATCAAGTCCCCAAAAAGATTAATTATAATAAAGACATCCTTAGACACACCCTAGTGAAAGTAGCTAGTCTTTTTCTTCAGGCCTTCAGCTGGCTTGATGAAGCCCAGTCACACTGTGGAGGGCAATCTACATTATTCAAGGTCTGCTCATTTAAATGTTGATTCCATCCAAGAAATACTTTCACAGAAACATCTGGAATGTATGACCAGATGAAAGTGGAATAAAATATAAATATAGATATTTTAGGTAAAGTTTACTTAAAATAGCAAACTGTTTGGGATTGTTTTTCTTTAAGCTTATTCCCTTCTGTATATTCTCTGTTGAAAGCTTGAACAAACATGTATGATTTATTTCCAAATGATATAATTTTGTAACCAATCTGAATTGAAAACTAAGCTTATGTCTACAGATNCTGTCTAGGTTGGTCATAACTTTTCTTCCCAGGAGCAAACATCTTTTAATTTCATGGCTGCAGTCACCATCTGCAGTGATTTTGGAGCCCCCCCAAAAAATAAAGTCAGCCCCTGTTTCCAGTGTTTCCCCATCTATTTGCCATGAAGTGATGGGACCGGATGCCATGATCTAAGTAACTGAAAATCCTTACCAGAGTTAGTTTTCCCACAGGCTCATGACTGTGGTCCCAGCTGTACTGCTAGATGTCTGAGCTGTAGCATAACAGCGAAAGGGAACCTGTGCTGCTGTTACTGCTCTACTGAAGCACAAGAGTAAGCTTCTCCTCTCAAGTCTCATCAGTGGCAGATTCAGCTATCTCCCAGTAATTGGCCCTGGAAGCTGATTCCTCCAGGTGGGTGGAGCCCTTGGTATATTTGGCCCCCTTTGAGGACCATTGTGGTCCATAGCATCTGCCAGACCCTAGGTACACTGCCAACATTAAACTGACAAAATAGCCAGTTACCCAGAGAAAAGGGGAGCAACAGAGAATGAGATGGTTCAGTGGTATCACCAACTCAGTGGACATGAATTTGAGCAATCTCCAGAAGATAATGAAGGATAAGGAAGCCTGGGGTGCTGCAGTCCGTGAGGTCACAAATAGGCAGGCACAACTTAATAACAGAACAACAACAGAGGATTTATAGCTTCTGCTGGCTGAAAGACCTCAGTGAACTCTGGAAATCCCATTTTCTGCCCACATCTTGAGAAGAGGCCTGCTTTCTGTGCACAGGTCTTTGCTCAGCACCAAAGAGGATGCAGTCCTCCCATCCCACCCCCTGCCTGATCCATAGGCTGTGAGATCCCAGAAAATAAACTTATCCTCTGAGATATGTCCAGGTTGTGCCATTCCTTGTGCCTTAGTCTTTGTAGCCCTCTGGAAAGGAACTAAACATGACTTCAGATTTTAAAAGCATTAAGCAAAGTGAAAAAGAAGATGCTCACCTAGAAGATTAAGTGGAACGATTTTCAAAAGATAAAAATTAAGAAGGTAAAAATAAAATGAGGTGGAGAATTAAATAAAGTTTCCCAGAGCAGAGGAATGATAAGATTCTGCAGATAAAAGAGCTTATCAAGTCCCCAAAAAGATTAATTATAATAAAGACATCCTTAGACACACCCTAGTGAAAGTAGCTAGTCTTTTTCTTCAGGCCTTCAGCTGGCTTGATGAAGCCCAGTCACACTGTGGAGGGCAATCTACATTATTCAAGGTCTGCTCATTTAAATGTTGATTCCATCCAAGAAATACTTTCACAGAAACATCTGGAATGTATGACCAGATGAAAGTGGAATAAAATATAAATATAGATATTTTAGGTAAAGTTTACTTAAAATAGCAAACTGTTTGGGATTGTTTTTCTTTAAGCTTATTCCCTTCTGTATATTCTCTGTTGAAAGCTTGAACAAACATGTATGATTTATTTCCAAATGATATAATTTTGTAACCAATCTGAATTGAAAACTAAGCTTATGTCTACAGATAATCCATTTTAAAATTCTAGTTTTCAACACATTCTTATCTTGAAGTTAAAGCTGTAAAATATGCATTTTTTTCTTTGTACTTTCATAAGCTAAGGATGTAGATTTTAGGGGGTTTTAGTTTTTTTATTTTTTCCATCACTTGAAATTACTTTCAAATTGGATATGCAGTTTAAAATCAGTAATCAGCCAAGGCCAGTTTTATGGCAGTCAGATTATAGTAGTGAGAACACATATGTAAGATGTAATTCCTGAACCCTGTGGTATGACCACTCTCATTTAAAAGCCAGAGTGTCGTGCCAGACTGTTCTTAGTGGTTGCAGCTAGAGAGGACTGTGAGAATGTGGGGGCTGGAAAGACGAGGATTTCACCATTAGTTCTGTATACTTCAGTGTCATTAAAGTCTACAGTAAGAGTCAGCATTGTTTGAACATTTTCAAATATGTTTTACTTGGGTTTTTAAATTGTTTATTCAAGGCCAGTGTTACCTATAAATAAAAATGTCTTTCCATCAAAATTACTTTAAAGACACAGTTATTAATACATTTAAGACAGAGCTGTTAATTTGCTATCTAGTATTTCTTCAAAGAAGGACACCTGTTTTACTAGACTCTTAAGGTCAGAAATCATAATTTATCCTTTATAATCTTACCTTTTTTATTTTTTATATGGTTTTTTAAAAATTGGAACATAATTGCTTTACAGTGTCATGTTAGTTTTTGCTGTACAACATCTCGAATCAGCCATATGTGTACATGTATCCCGTGCTCCCACCCTCCCATTCTACCCCCTAGGTCATCACAGAGCACTGAGCTGAGCTCCCTGTTATAATTTATCTTTTATCACTGAGTTCCAAATAGCCACTTAAAACTGTAATAAGTATTAGTTGAGTGAATAAAGAGAGTATAATAGTTTATACTTCACCAGCTAACAGTAGATATTAAGAATATTTTTTAAATGAAACAAATTATTTTTTAAATCATGTTTAAATCACTTTGTTCATTTTGAACATGCTCTTGCAAAAGTGATCAAAAGCTATTTCTTTGTGTTCATCTCACTTATTTATTGTTCTTTAAGAAAAATGAGTTGAAGGCCTATAGATGAGAGTACCTAGTGTTTTGTTTCAGCTAGGAATTGTGCTATTTGCTATTGACAGTACTTTGCAATTCTCACTGCTAACCTGCTCTGCATGACAGCTTTTAGCATTATTTAAACAAACTATTAAACTCCTCTCATGTTGGTTTGCTGACTGACAGAGATTGAAAAGTAAATGAGAGCCACACCTGTGTTCATTTTAAACTTGACCTTAACTTTGAACCAGTATCTTTACAGATGAGATGCAGTGTGTTACATCCTTAGAAGATGTTTATTACAAAGGAAGGTAATAGAGGACAGTGGGAACAAAAAGATAAATCTATGCATGATAAAATGATTTTTCTCAAGGTTAGCAGTCTATATTGTCATTTTAAAGAAGAGAATGAAGGGAACTATTTTTCTTCAAGTACTTCTGTGGTGATTGAATAAATAGCTGACTATCATAGTAGGAAGTCAGATGATCAAAGGGAAATTTGAATAGATTTATTTATTCTTTTTGAGAAAATAAGAAAGTGATTCTTTTCATAGACTTTTCATATTTCTCTATGAAAACTTGATGACCTCAAGACAGAAGCGAAACTTTGATCTAAGAAACGCAACAGAGGAAGATAATGGTATAATTTTTGAGCTGAGAACAGTAAGGACACATCTTGTGCTATTGCTGTGTGACAGCTGAATGGGAAAATTGGCTTTGTCAAGTCAGGTCTCTTAGTTAACTAAACTCTCCAACTGTTTCTGACCAGAGAATTCATGATGCCACTTTAAAGGATTTTGCCATCCAAATGAGGTTTTTTCCTTGTAAGCTGTAGGAGTTATGTCTTGCTGACACAAATGTTTTTAAAATAAAATGTTTAGGTATAATAAGCAAATATTCACAATCTTTTCATTTCACAGGGATTATGAGCATAGAAAGAAAGCCTTGCAACCACCATGCAGATATAGCACCAACGGTAAGGCAGTCTATTTCTACATTGCGAAAACTGTTAAGAAGGCACGAAATGATACTGGTTGTAGTGACACAAAATGTCGTTGTAGAAAACTCTTGTAACCCACCTTTTGCCAAGAGTTCTATCTCTTTAAAAATTAACCTTAATGAAGAAACAATACCAATTTTTGCTAAGATATAGGGAAGTAGGATGCTCTATCAATTTTATAAGTACTTATTAATATTAGCGTTATGAGTAGAATGGCTTTTAATTTAAAAAGCTTTATACTTTTGATAAAGTACTTAACATCTTTATGCAAATTGATTTACACCCTTGTGAAAATGAGTGTCACTTTGTGCGCTAGCATCATGATTTTCAGAGTGAATGTTTGTAATAGTGAAAGTAGGCCATTATGCTCCATTTCTCCTGTGGATTACTGTGCTTTATTACTATGGAAGTGAAGTCTGATCTCTTACCCCTCTTCTGTTATGACCAGACAACAAAAGACGTGTGATAATTATGGTGTCCATTTACTATATTAAAAAGAATTATAGAAGATTGTATTGAAGGAAGACCATTAAATTTCCCTTTTAATCTCTGTACATAGTATTTGTGTGTATGAAACATACTTCAGTTGCTGGTTCCCACTTCAAAGATTTATATATATAAAATAGACTAGAGTGTATCTCTTACTAAAGATATTATTTTTTCTTATCCTTTCGATATAAAAAATCTTTCAAGTACTCCATACAATTCAGCATTTCCTATTGTGAGGAAAGCTTTACTAAAATACCATTTTTAAGAAAATGAGAAAGTATTAAGCTGTATTTGAATTTTATTAATAATCAATATTTTTCTCACAGACAAATTGATTCCGTTTTCTGTTTGTAATAAATCCATATAATTGATTCAGCATGTTTGGTAACTTAATGTGTGGGACTTCAGAAAAGACTGGTGTTTGAGGAATTAATCATCAGCATAATCGTGAAAAGTACGTGAGCATAGTGTGTTCCACTTATCCTTTAGTGAGCATGCCAAAAGAGTAGCCATTACATTATGTAAATTTTATTCATTAATATTAAAAATAGAAGGCTATAGCAGCAAAGTACTCAAAACCTCCTTCTCCAGTAGGAGCAAGGAAATGGGTTGAGAAGGGCTCACAGTAGGCAAAAAAAGATGGTGGCAGCAAGAACTAGAGTCATCAGATCATTGTATCAAATAATGCTACTTTTGCCCTTTCCATTTAAAATATTGGGAATAAGAAAATGGTGTTTTAGCCATATTTCTAGATACATCATCCGTCTGAGATGAGAGGTGCTGACACCACAGCTGATTCTACCAAACTGAAGAACACTTAATAAAACTAGACCCAGAGTATACTGGGCTGTATGGGATGAACAATGAGAAATGAGCATCGTGAAATTAGCCAGTACCTACCATGATGCTGGCATATTTAGCACATGGTCTGTTGTTTGAACTTAAAGATTAAAATGGGCCATGGACTTTTAAAAAAAAAAGGAAGGCTAGCAATTATAGAAAATTATTGTTTTAAGCTATTTGAATAATCTACTCATTTGGTTATATACTTTTGAAATTTATTTTATTCCCGTAGGCTCTTCTGCAGCACCGTGTTGACATTTCTGGGTGTTTTGTACATTTTGGAACTCAGAAAAGTGCAACCTGGAAGATGTTTTTGTCCCACCCTGTAGGCTCATGGCAGATTCCCATGTTAATTAAACGATAATAGAACCAAATATTCCTGAAATCCTGAGAAATAATGATAGTATCATTTGCAGTAATGCCCTAATCTCAAAATGACACCAGTGAATTAGGAACAAAATCGAATGCATAACGGTTTAGATATTGTTGATCTTTGGTTATGTTCGCCCAGTTGAATTATTAAATGGTGGCTCCTAATATATTAATAACATATATATTCTGTGTAGTCAATAAGTTTGAAAATACTTCATTTATACAGATACTCTCCAAACACTCATTAATTCTCCAGGTTCGATTTGAGCCAGTCTTTCTTTCTGACATCTCTTTCTGAGCTCTTCTCCTGTCTCTCTTTGGCAAATTAAGCTTTCTCCTCTTGCCAACAGTTCCGCAGCTTGCTGCCTTACCAAAGTTAACCTTGGCCCTTTCTCCGTAACTGCAAAACAGAATCACAGCTCTGTTCATTATCCAATCTCTTCTGGGCCCCAGGGTAGATAAAGTCTAATTTTCATAGAAATATAATTTTACCTAATTTCCATCCTTTGTGTCAGTGTGCCCTTATTTTCCCTAAAGAGTTTAAGAGAAGAAAATATTTAGAGATAAAAGAAATAAGAAAAAGTCTGTCTGAAAATTTAACAAAATGCGATACATATAAGTTTAAACTTTTCAGCCAGTACTGGCTGAAAAGGAGAGATACTCCTTGTGCCTGGGGGAAAAAGTAAGGAGGGAGTGGGCTAGGATTTCAGAATGGCTGAGGCTTTGACTTGGTCTCATACCTAGCCACCAGTTTCTAGCCAACCTCTCCACGTTTTCTCTTCATCCAAGTACTACCATGAAATGGCTGGGGTCTAAGAGGGTGCTAGATGCTAGGTATGACTATTCAGCAGGGGAAGGAAACAAGACTTTCTCAGGCCTCCTTGAAGGAGAAAAATGTGTTTCTTAATGTTTCAAGTTGGAATGAACCTTTCTGTAAATATATGGTTCCAGAGAACCTGTAACCAGGTTGATACTGTAGCCTTGTAGTGGGATGCACCTATATTAAGTGAATATAGATTAGCCTAAGAATAAAACCCCCTTTGTCCCTTGGTTCTGTGTTCTCTCTCACTCAATTTACTCGTTTCCTTTTTCCACTTATTACATGAATTTTAATTTACTTAGATTTTTTTTTCTTTTTGACATGCGTAATACCGTATCTGTGTTTGGAGGTGTCTTCGTTACAAAGTAAAACAGAACGTCCCCTAATGGCATGACCTTGTCCACCAAGAAGAATCAAACTTCTCTTCTTCACTGACTATAATCGCTACTTTTTTTTTTTTTTACATTCAGAGTTCTGCATTTTTTTCATATCCAGGAGTATATTTTCAAGTTATTTTTTTTAAAGAAATATAAATTAAAAGTTATATTACCTCAATCTGCATATTTTAAAATATCTCTCATTTGTCTTTGCACAAGACAGCTTGCCAGGGGTTTTAGTCCTTTTCCCTTCAAAACACTTGGAAACTGATCATCTTAAGATGCCTTCTGTCATTTAGTAGCTTGGGAGACAGTAAATATCAGTATGATAGTTATCCCTTTGTATAGGAAGTCTGTTTTGCCTGTTCACATACTACAGATTTTCTTGTATTTTCTTTATACCAGATATCTTAGCTCAGATTTGATGCATAAACGTGTGGCTTTCTTTTCACACGTTGATTTTTGGCCTGAATGGTATTCACTCAGGTATGTTACTATTATAGAAAAAGCAAATAAGACGTGATACAATCATAATATTAAGATTGTTGTTGTTGTTTAGTCACCAAGTCATGTCCAACTCTTTTGCAACCCCATGGACTGGAGCCCTGCCAGACTCCTCTGTCCATGGGCTTTCCCAGGCAAGAATACTGGAGTGGGTTACCATTCCCTCCTCCAGATCTTCCCAATCCCAGCTCAAACCCGAGCCTCCTGCATTGGCAGGCAGATTCTTTACTACCAAGCCACCTGGGAAACCCTAATATTAGTTTATGTGAAAATAATTAGATCATGCCACTTTAAGAGCTAGTTGCTGCACCTGCTTATAGCCTATAGCAAGTTAAGGATAATATCAAACTCAGATTAATCAGAGGTCATTGTCCGAACCCTGAAAGGCAGGTGTAAAAGTTAGTTAATAGTTAAATCAACATAGGCTTGAGTCCCTGTGTTACTTTAAAGTCCCATAGTTACTTTAAATAAAGGACTTATTTGCAAACCAAAGAGAAATAGCAACTAGCATAAGGAAGTCTTCCACCCACGTTTGGTCTTTTCTTATTGTAAGTTATTACATGAGGAACATGGTTAAAACCTACCTGCCCTTTAATGTACAGTCATATGCACAGCAGTTCCCGTAGCTTTTCCTATTTTCTGGTGGAATTAAAACATGGTAAACCATGTTGAACATATAAAGAATTTTTAGTGATTTGAGGAAAACTGTTTTTGAATCTCTTCCAGTGAAAACAGGTAAGATAAAATTCAAATAACTCAATATGGCCTATTGTAGTCAATCATTTTTGTAAAGTTTCTACTGAGAAGTGAAAGTGTTAGTCTAGTCGCTCAGTGGTGCCCAACTCTTTGCAACCCCAGGGACTGTAGCCCACCAGGCTTCTCTGTCCATGAGATTCTCCAGGCAAAAATGCTGGAGGATTTTCTCCAGGTGATCTTCCCTACCTAGGGATCAAGCCCAGGTCTCATGCATTGCAGGCAGATTCTTCACTGTCTGAGCCACCAGGGAATCCCAAAACTTCTGTTCATACATTCCAAACATGTAATGCTAATACTTTCTTTTTTTAAATTTTATTCAGTGATCTCACAGCCTCCATTAATGAGAACCACTTTTAACAGAGGGATTTTTTGTCCATTTACAAAATTACAGCTTATGTTTTTGTAGAAATCTGCACATCTACCATGAGTTGAAACAAACTCCAGGCTGTCTCATAAGAATTATACCAGTTATAGAACACTTTTGTCATCTGTCTAAGTGTTGCATAAATTATTAAGAATTAAAATATCCTAGCTTGATTGGAAATTTAAATGTTGATTCGTTTTTCTTCATTGTTGTAAGACCAATTTAACAAGCTATTCATTTATTCCACAGTTAAACTCCCTCTAGGTTTTCTAAGAGCTTGATTGATAAATCCTCATTACATGATTTTTCATCAGTGGTTAACTTTACTGTGTTTTAGAGTATTTTCCTATTCTGAAAATATATCTGGGATATTTGCAGTGTTGCTTGCCCTTAACAGTACACTTGTTAATAAATATACATACAAATTAAACTTTTATCTGAACCTCTTTTGGATTATATGATTATGGTTTGTATGATATTAATTCTACAACATTTTGAGTTGTTTTTGTTGTTAGATTATTATCATTGTTTATCTCACTCTGGGTTCACAAGATTGCTACATATTGCATTATCACATATTAGCTTAATATACTTTATACATATGTTTACATAAAATATATCTTTCATATTTTAACATACTGTCAGAGGCAGCTTGTATTTATAGATAAATACATGAGTTCAAGTGAAATGTCTTTGATCCAAAGAGGCACTTTATTTTCTCTAATCTATAGAATTTTCCAAGAATTCATAGTATGTAAACTACAGTGAATGTTCCCCTATAAAACTCATAAAATACAGCCTATGGCCAATCTCTTCCTGAAGGTAATTGCAGGGTGGAGAGGGAACTGATAAACTGTAAGCTTTTATAACTTAAGTCATAAAAGAATCTGTTTTCACTTATCAATAAAGTAGCAATTCAGAGCAA
Organism: Neotragus moschatus; assembly: GCA_006410615.1. Taxonomy (NCBI): domain Eukaryota; kingdom Metazoa; phylum Chordata; class Mammalia; order Artiodactyla; family Bovidae; genus Neotragus; species Neotragus moschatus. The sequence continues at coordinate 1,774,485 of SJYA01001556.1, read as the reverse complement.
TTCTATTGAAATTCAAGTGTAAGTCCAAAGTAGGTTTCTTTAAAGACCACTTGTGAGTTGTCTATGACATTTTTCTTAAGTATCTGCATGTTTTTCTCTAGACATTGTAAATTATGAAGCTTATGTAGATTTTTCCCATTAGCATACTCCACTGACATCTGTTTTTATCAGATTTTTCCCAAAATCTCTTTTGACTTTGCTAAATTCCTCTACCTGACAAAGTCTTAAAATTCTGAAAGTGTCATATTCCTAGAGAACTCTCACACGACAGTGGCATAATAGGAATTTATTTCGTAAACTATCAACAAACATTAGGTATACAGTACCCATAGAACAGTACAATACCAAGTGCTGGGTAGTTGTGAGAGTTGTATGGGGAAAGTAGCAATAGAAAAGTATAAACATGTTTTGTGTCTCTGAGTAGCTCTTGGTCTAATTTGAAAGTGAAGTGAGATGAAAGTGTTAGTTGCTCAGTCGTGTCCAACTCTCCAATTCCATGGACTGTAGTGTACCAGGCTCCTCTATCCATGGAATTCTCCAGGCAAGAATACTGGAATGGGTGTCCATTCCCTTCTGGAGAGAATCATCCCAACCCAGGGATTGAACTTGAGCCTCCTGCAGTGCAGGCAAATTCTTTACTGTCTGAGCAACCAAGAAGGCCTGTAAGCAGTTAAACCTCAACACATGAATTGAATATAAGTTCAGAGCAATGAATATAGATGTCATGTCACCAAGGCAACTTGTATTCAAGTATAGGAATATGGGATGGGAGTGCCACAGGAATTCCCAGGGCTTGAATGGTTTGGGAAGGCTATTTAGAGTAGGGAGGTGCTTAACTGAATCATAAAGGAAATATGGGATTTTTAAAAGGAGTAGGATATTCTAGACTGGAGTAACAGTGTGACTGAAGATAGTAGGAGAAGGAAAGTACACAGTTTATAGATGGAGACAGTTGGCATGAAGCAGAGCTTTTCAGAACTCTTCTTTTTGCATATATTCTATTTTATTTTAAGTTTAAATTTTTATTTTTTAGTTTGTTTTGCTTTACAATACTATATTCATTTTGCTATACATTGACATGAATCAGCCACAAGTGTGCATGAGCTCCCAATCCCTCCTCCCCCTCCCCCCTCCCTCCCCACCAGAACTCTTCTTAATCAGAGATAGATTAAGAAAAGCTAATTGGGGCATGATTTATCAAGATCACTGGATGTTAGACAAAGAATTGAGACTTTATCAGTATAAGCAACAGTAAGGCATTTGAGCATGAGAATAATATGACCAAGGGGTGATGTTTTTTTAAAAACTGAAAATAAAAGCACACATGAAATTGTAGGTGGTAGAAACCAGAAGAAAGTAGGTGCTCTGTGAAGCTATTATAATCCACTTTCCAAGGTGTTAAGGATCTGAATAAGGAGGGAACAGTGGAAGTGGAAATAGAAGTATGCTTATGAGAAATATCTGGAAACTAGAGTCAATAATCGGAGAAGGCAATGGCAGCCCACTCCAGTACTCTTGCCTGGAAAATCCCATGGATGGAGGGGCCTGGTGGGCTGCAGTCCACGGGGTTGCTAGGAGTCGGACACGACTGAGTGACTTCACTTTCACTTTTCACTTTCATGCATTGGAGAAGGAAATGGCATCCCACTCCAGTGTTCTTGCCTGGAGAATCCCAGGGACAGGGGAGCCTGGTGGGCTGCCTTCTATGGGGTCGCACAGAGTCGGACACAACGGAAGTGACTTAGCAGCAGCAGCAGCAGAGTCAATAATGGAAACTCAAAGAAAAGAGGTAACATAGGAGACAGAGATAGGTTACTGAGAGAATAATGGCTCTTAACAGATTTTTTTGAAATAGGGATACAGGATGATGTTTAGAGAAGAATAGATTCTATATTAGACATGTCAAATTTCACATAACCATAGGCCATGTACAAGTAGCAATGTTCAGTAGAGAACTGAGAATATAGGCTTGGACTTCAGAAAAGAGGATGAGTTTGAAGATCTGCATTTGTTCTGCCTGAGAGAGCCACACTACACAGCTCTGGGCTCCAGAAGGGAGACCCAATGGTCAGAGGGCCCAGGCCTCAGTTGTGGGAATCCCATGCATCATCATGGATGGGGAGCAAGCAGACGCTTCACAACAGGGGTCCAAAGGCCTCGTCCTGGAAGGAGGTAGATAGCCAGTCTTTAGAAAAAGCTCGGTCAGAAACCAGACTCATCCCCCAAGTTTGTTCTCCACAGAGTTATTTATCTATCCAAGGCATTGGTGGTGGTGTTTAGTTGAGAAATTGTGTCCAACTCTTTGTAACCCCATGGACTGTAGTCTGCCAGGCCCCCCTGTCCATGGGATTGTCCAGGCAAGAATATTGGAGTGGGTTGCCATTTCCTTCTCCAGGGGCTCTTCCTGACCCAGGGATTGAACCCACGTCTCCTGCATTGGCAGGCGGATTCTTTACCACTGAGCCATCAGAGAAGCCCATCTCCAAGGCATAAATATGATCGTATGTTAAAGGTCTTGGGGTGCACCCTGTCTCCTACCAGTTGAAGGCCAAGCTATGTAGCATGTGATTTGAAGCCTTTTGCTATCTTTTTAGACTTACTGCCAGCTTTTTTCTCATGCTCACGCTGACTGCTCTGAGTGACTTTTAGTCCCCTAAACATGTCCAGGTCTCTCGCAGTGAGGAGTAATTTTAGAAGAGGACTTAGAGAATACTGAGTCCCGATCAGATGTCCTGGCTTGAAGTCCTGCTTTGGCCACTTTTACTCCATGTGACTTCAGACAAGATTCTTATCTGTTTATATGCAAGTGAGGGTATTACCTACTTCAAGGATCGTTGTGAGGAATGAATGAGTTGAGACACATTCCAGTGTTTCTGTATAACAGATATTGAATATTATTTCATCAAAGGAGATGGCCAGATAATAAGAACAAGACCATGTCCCAAGCCTAAGGTCAAGAATCCAAGGGAGGACCCCAGAGTCCCAGCTAGAGCGTGGAAACCAAGAACAAGGAAATCTGATAAATGTTGCCTCAAAGGCCTACCTGTGTCTTGATCAACCTCCTTTCTTTTTCTCTTTTCATTTTTTAAAGTTTTTAATGCATGTATGTATTTATTGCGTATTGTGGCTTTTTCCAGGAGTTAATGCAGAAATCCTGTTACACTACGACACAAACATAAACTAGAACTGTCTTGGGCAATCCTAAACGTGTGAGCACCTTATCCATCCATTCTGTAAGTCATAACAGCCAGAGTGATCTTTCTAAAATGAGAGTCAGAATGGATTATCCTTCTCCTTTTTAACACTCCTCAATAACTTCCTCTTACATGTAGAGTAAACCCCAGATCCTTTCCTGGGGTTTACAGGGCCTTGCATGATTTGGTCTCTGCCTACCTCCCCAACATCAGCTTATGATATTCTCTGCTCTGAGTTTCTGGAACACAGCCAGCCTTACTCACACTCACCTATCAACCTTGAACATTTGGCCTCTCTGCCAGGAATATACACACCCTTTGGCATAATGGACTCTTTCTTTAGATCCCAGTAAATGTCAGGCATTCAGAGGATCTTCCTTCAGCACTCTATCTGAAGTAGATATTCCCCACTTAGTCTTTTTTATTGCACTTTTTTTCCCTTTTTAATGCTTATCTCAATTTGTAATTTTTTGTTCAGTTATTTTCATGCTTATCTTTTTGTCTTCCTCAGTTAAATGGATATGTTTCCTGAAAGTAGGGGCCATGTCTGCTTTTGTCACTGTTTCTTATAGATTGTCAGCATATACAGTTTAATGAGTAAAGGCTGAAACTATAGAAATAAGTGCAAAGAGCTAGGCTAGACCTCAGGGATGTCCTCATTCAGAAAGTTGGAAAAAGCCCCATGGAAGACAGAGAAGAGAGACATAGAAAGTCAGGAATCGTGTAGCATCTTGGAAGCCAGGGGTGTCTAAACAGAGGGTGTTTTTGTGCTGTCATGGGTAGTCAGAAATGTTTGGGAGATTGGGAGCAGAATGGAAGCATGATAAACTGGAAGCAGTTTGGGAAACCTGTCTTGAGAGGAGGATGGAAAATGCAATAGCAGTTAACATGGCCTTGTTTGTATATTGTTGACTTACACAAAAGAAAGTAATGTTGTGTCAAAGGGCTGCCATGAAAGGAACCTATACAGAATGATTTTGTAAATGTTTCTTTTTCCACGTTCTTCAAAAGTGAAAAGTTAAGGTTTTGCATTAATGCAACATTATTACTTTAAAAACATTTCTCAGAGGGAAGGAAAAATCCAGGAACCTCAATGGAGAGAAAGATGCAGACTGTGTTTTGGCATTTGACAGAGGAGTGGTGTAAGGGCAGCTGTAGCAAGATTCCTTTGCTGTTGTTGTTCATGGACTAAGGCATGTCCAACCCCATGGACTGCAGCACACCAGACTTCCCTGTCCTTCACTATCTTCTGGAGTTTGCTTAAACTCATGTCCATTGAGTTGGGTGATGCCTTACTAAGTACTTAAGACTTTTCTAGTTGGTAAAATGAGGATGTTTGAAGAAGCTGATCTTTTAGGTATACTTCTGGATCTTTTTATCAGCTCTTACTGTTCCAAGAAAACATATTAAAGAAGAAAAACTAAGCAAATTTCTGATAGTCATCACTGGAATAATCACTGACCATTTCTCTCATTCTTTCTGTTCTCGGGACTCAGAATTCACCCATTTACTATATATCTATAATATATATAGAATTCAATTGTGTCCACTGAATCGACTGATAAATGCGCATCACCACCATTGCTACTAGAATTTTCATGCTGCTTAATTAATGGACATGGGTTAGTTGTCTTTAGTAGATCAAAAACCTAAGTCCTTTCAATGCCAACCAAATCTCTCCACTTTCATAAGCCCAGTGCTTGGTGAAATGATGCCAAGCAGTAGGATATGGTGTTCAGATAACTGTTTAACTCGGCAGGGGTTGGAGAGTATGTGCCGTACAGCAGGGAGAAGAAGGGACACTGGTCCTGCTGCCTGAGGCTCTACTGAAAGAGCACTCAGTAATCTATTTTGCCCTTTTCAGTCACTATCTTTCTCATACAAATAAAAACATGTTCAGTTATATAAACTGGTAGAACTTGAGGAACCGGCTCATCAAAACTATGAATCAAGAATAATTCAAAAGTACATAAATCTCATAAAACAGTATATCCAAAGCATTAAAAAAAAAAAAAAAACTAAAATGAAAATCTTTCCATTTTAGATTCTAGCTGAAGTACTTTCTTAGTTAAGCTAGTGAGATGTCTAGAAGTGTGAACACATGGTTCCCTTGAGACCTGACTCCAGAGGAATAATTTTGGTCATATTTCTTCCCCCTGAAAACAGCAAAAAGAGCAAGTGCTGGAAAGGAGTCTGTTCCCTCGGGAACTTAAACTGGGAAGACAAGAAGACAGGAGCCAGAAGGCAGGAGCTCTATTAAATGCCATAAGGGGAGGTGGCAATATGCCCCACTCGAAACATCTGCTACGCCCTCTAACCTGTTTCTTTGGAGTAGCACTTACTGTCACTGTAAGTGCAGTCTGTGTTTCTGTAAAACAAATTAGCCAGCGTGCAGTTAGTAAATAGATGAACGATGTCAATAAGATTGCAGAAGACTTTTTCCTGCAGGGTTTAAGTTCATAGCCATCAAAGGCAGGCTTTTCTCATAACCAAATGGAAAAACTGAGTAATTTTAGAAAAAAAGCTGAAATGCCTTTTGCTAATAGCTGATTTAGTAGCTTCAATAGCTGCTAGTACAAATAAAGAAGCTGCAAAAACATTTCCCCTAATTTCAGAAAAATTGTTTTGTTTGAGAGATGAAGAAGTCTAAAACCTGATTGGGTTCTTAATTTTGATTAACTGGTCTCTACTGAAAGTAAATTTTTTCATGGACTTGACTTAACAGTAATGGTGGGTGCAGATACCAGTAGAGGTTTAATACTATATTAGTGCTTTGATTAGAACTGTTAGTTTCTATCAGCACTCTAGTTATAAGTTCCATAGGTTTTAAGTAGTCTGCAACAACTGCATTTTTAATAAGCCTCATTGTACAGAACGCAAGGCTGTATAGCAGAAAGGCCTACAAAAATTATGGAATTTTGTCTCCCCTAGTAAAATGTGAACACCACTAAAAGAGAGGTTTTCCATGTTCTTGTTCAGCACTACAATATGAGACCTGTCAAATGCATTACACGTGGTATCACTAGCTATTATATTACTAGCATTCATAATGATCCCAAACCTCCAAGACTGTTCATCATAATTATACGTGTATTGACTACTTACTGTGTCGCCAGCGCATCTTTATATTTACTTTCTTTTCATCTGTATAATTCTTCAATAAGTATTATTATCCCTTATTATTATCCCAATTTCATAAATTATGAAACTGAGGCACTGAAAAGGTAAGTGTCTTCCCTGCTGCTGCTGCTGCTAAGTTGTTTCAGTCGTGTCCGACTCTCTGCGACCCCATAGATGGCAGCCCTAGGGTCACATAAATAGTAAATATAGAGCCAGGAAATTCTTTTTCTTTTTAGTTAACATGTTACCTAAGAGCCTCTGGAGTTCTTCATGTTTGCCAGAGACGGCACCATCTGCTAATAGTGGGATATTTTGATGAAAGCATTGCAGTGTTTCTAATCTCTACACGTTTTTAGCCATTTAGCTTCAACATATGAGAAGGAAGTATCACTGGTTACTTAAAAAAAAAAAAAAAAAAACCAGTCCCCTTGCTTGTGGATATATTCTTTCCTGGAAAACAAAAATTACTTCTACTTTAGAAACTCTATGTTTTCGTTAATTACTCAAGTTTTGTGCTTTACTACAAAAGATTGCTATCTTGATTTTGCTTTGGTTCTAGATCCTTACAGAACAAGTCAGTTTCCTCTTCTATAAACATAGCTCTTGAGATGCTTGGGCGTGTCTGTCTTATCTTGACTTTTTTAAGATAATTCCATCCACTTAATCCCACTTAACCTCTACTGAATCCATCCAGTTTGTTCACATTCTTTAGAAAGTGGCATCCAGAACTGAACTTATTCTAGCTGTGATATGAAAAAGAGTGATTTTGGGGTTTCTGTCATCTGGATACTGTGTTTGATATTGATTTTAAAAATAATTTCTTGATATTTTAAAAATTTACTGTCAAACCTGCCTTCCCATTATTTACCTGTTTGTGCCTCAATATGCCCATCTCTTGAAAGGAGGTAATAATAGCACCCACCTCAGTGGGTGGTGCTGTTCACAGTACTGAGCTCAGTACTGTCTAGCTCACAGTAATCTCTCAGCTTTCCACTACTGTTGTTTAGCCCTAAGTGCTGTGGTCCGTTTATCCCTGTTGAATTTCAACAGTTTATTTTTTACTCACTATTCTTTTGAATCCTGATTATTTTTTTCAGCTGTGGTCACTCCTCAACTCTGTAACATGAGCAGATTTTGAAATGCCCTTTGTTAACTGTCTTTATTCACAACATTAGAAAAATATTGACCAACCAAACAAAATCAAAACGGCAAAATTTTCTTTATCTATGGTCAGTTAAAGTTTTTATTTATCAACAAAATGCCATGTAAATAAAAGTCATTTTGCTTGGGGGATATTACTGTTTAAAAGCAGTTTCAGTGTAACATTGCCTTGTCCTTTAGCAAAACATTTACTTGCCTGTCTATTAAAATAAGATTTAGTGATTACTTGACACTTTCCTTTTAATCAGTATAAAATTTGATCCCAGTAAGGAAGCTTTCAGTTCAGTTCAGTCGCTCAGTCATGTCCAACTCTTTGCGAGCCCATGAATCGCAATACGCCAGGCTTCCCTGTCCATCACCAAATCCCGGAGTTCACTCAGACTCAGATCCATCGAGTCAGTGATGCCATCCAGCCATCTCGTCCTCTGTCGTCCCCTTCTCCTCCTGCCCCCAATCCCTCCCAGCATCAGAGTCTTTTCCAATGAGTCAACTCTTCGCATGAGGTGGCCAAAGTACTGGAGTTTCAGCTTTAGCATCATTCCTTCCAAAGAAATCCCAGGGCTGATCTCCTTCAGAATGGACTGGTTGGATCAACATATTATATAACTGAAACCAAAACTTGAGTCGATCATGCTATGAAATGAAGCAATTACCTAGAAAAAGATTTCAGACTTATCATTTTATGGGATATTGTTTTCTATTTGGGGAAAATTTAATCATAAGTTATCAAACTAGTCCTCTGTGTTTTCTGCCTAGATGGACATTTGCTATCTCCCACTGCTCATCTTCCATAAATTCTTTCATCACCTTGATAAACATGCATGAGTTCACCAGGTTTTCTTCCTGTGACGCTGTTTATCCTCCCAGCTTGTCAGTGTCCCCAGAGATCAGTCTTCCAAGAATGCAGACACCTTTTGTTGTAACCACATTATTGGGTCACCCATTAGGTTAATACATAAAGATTAAGTAGATAAGTCCCTAGAGGGATTGACACTTCTTGTTCTGTTTTTAATTAAACTTTATAAAGCTTTCTCGTCACTGTATCTTGGCCTGGTAATATGGTGGCATGAGCAGACATCTCTTAAGGGCACTTTTTGGATTCAAAGCTTTTTTGACAAACTGGGAAATAAATTTCCTTTTCAGAAATGGAGTTGGAGTTCATAGATCTATATTTTGTTTGGAAAATACGATTATATTTAAAGTACTACAGAAATATTTTACTGCAAAACACCATTCCTCTTTGATAAAGAACTTTAGGAGTTGAGTAATAAGAACCATACCTAACATTTGTTGGGCACTCACTGTGTACCAGGCACTATGGAAAATGTTTTATGTAGGTTGCTTCATGAATGTCATAATTCTGTAAGATAAAAGCATTATCATCATCATCATCATTTGCCAGTAGAGAAACTGAAACACAAAAGGTCTTTAAGAGTCTTCTGGAAACATTTTAATTGAATGTGTTGATGCACCGTGGTAGATGAGCCAAAAATATTAACTCCCTAAGAGCAGAATCATTTTATACTATTAAACCATCACACTCCAGTGTCAGTCAATGGCACAAAGCAGATTCTGTGGAAACTGGGAGCAGCTCAGGTAATATTAGCAGCGATTAACATATAAAATAAAAAATAATTTTTAAGTTTTTAAAAATAAAAATAAATTTATATAAATTTACTATACAAATAATTTTTAAGTTTTTAAAACCCTGCTCTGTAGTGTGTATTATCTCATCCTGTCTTTGTATCATCACTGTAGCTTGTAATGGCCTTAGACAGGGGTGGTAATGAAGAGCGTAGACAGCTGAGCAGTACTGATAGAACTGACCAGAATAACAGCTAAGAAGAGTCATGAGGACCTTGAGGACAGGAAAGAGCCAAATACAGATTCCTCCTTCTTCGTCTACCATGGATGTTACCTAAGAAAGCTAATTGCAAACTTTGTTTCTTGGAAAACATCCCATCTACCCATCAAGAAGTTTTAATCAGATATGATTTGAGGTTAGTGGATAGGGCCTTAGATTTCCTCAGAAGAGTGGCACTTCAGTTCTCATAGCTGTGGGGTGGGTTAAAGACACATAAGTAACGAGAGTAATCTGGATGTGAGAAGGGGATCTTGGGGTTTGGTGGGAAGAAAGGGGCCCAGAAGCTGTGGTTTTTCTAGTGCACTGGCAGAGTCACCTGTGACCTTGAGAAAGGAAATTACAGACACCTGCTATGCTTCAAACTATGCTACCCACATGCCACAGACAGCTGTTTGAAGAACCGGACTAAAAAGAACAGGAATGAAAAGGTAATCGCCCAAGAATGAGGTGATTGGACTTTTCCCTTCTTCCTTGAGACCTACTTTTAAAACTCAAGTGTCAGCTGGTACTTAAGCATGAATGACTCCTTAGTTGATGTTTCTGATCTTAATTATTCTTTTCTCTCTCCATTCTACTAGAAGATCTTTATAATAAATATATAGGCTGTCAACCATTTCATAACCAAAGAACCTGAAAATGAGTACAGCTCAATAAAATTACCACCTTCCTTGGGACTTATTTAGGTCATACCTGAATGGTCTAGTAGTTTTCCCTACTTTCTTTAAGTCTGGATGAAGCACAAGCTGGAATCAAGTTTGTCAGGCAAAATATCAATAACCTCAGATATGCAGGTGACACCACACTTATGGCAGAAAACGAAGAACTAAAGAGCCTCTTGATGAAAGTGAGAGAGGAGAGTAAAAAAAGTTGGCTTAAAACTCAACATTCGGAAAACTAAGATCATGGCATCTGGTCCCATCAGTTCATGGCAAATAGATGGGGAAACAATGGAAACAGTGACAGACTTTACTTTTTTGGGCTCCAAAATCACTGCAAATGGTGACTGAAGCCATGAAATTAAAAGATGCTTGTTCCTTGGAAGGAAAGTTATTAAAAAGCAGAAACATTACTTTGCCAACAAGGTCTGTCTAGTCAAAGCTGTGGTTTTTCCAATGGTCATATATGGATGTCTTTCTTTGGACAGTAAAGAAAGCAGAGCACCGAAGAATTGATGCTTTTGAACTGTGGTGTTGGAGAAGACTCTTGAGAGTCCCTCGGACTGCAAGGAGATCCAACCAGTCCATCCTAAAGGGAATCAGTCTTGAATATTCATTGGAAGGACTGATGCTGAAGCTGAAACTCTGATACTTTGGCCACCTGATTCAAAGATCTGGTTAATCTGAAAAGACCCTGATGCTGGGAAAGATTGAAGGTGGCAGAAGAAGGGGATGACAGGATGAGATGGTTGTCCAACTCAGTCATGTCTGACTCAATGGACATGAATTTGAGTAAGCTCCAGGAGTTGGTGATGGACAGGGAAGCCTGGAGTGTTGCAGTCCATGGGGTCACAAAGAGTCCGACATGACTGAGTGACTGAACTGAACTTGGGGCTTACATGTCAGTGGTACTACCGGCTCCCTGGAGAAGAGAGTGGCAACCCACTCCAGTATTCTTGCCTGGGAAATCCTATGGACAGAGCCTGGGGAGCTACAGTCCATGGGGTTGCAAAGAGTCGGACATGACTGAGCAATTAACACTACCAGCTGCTCAGTTCTTACTGACAAAACCTTGGTAACATATTAAGCATATCTATTTCTCTTATGTTCAACATATATTGTTTACTCCTTCTGTTACATTTTCACAGTATGACCTCTTTTGTGCATTTCCACAGCCAGAATCAAGGCTCTTCTCTCCGACATGAATTGCTGTGGTCTCCATCTCTGTGTTGTTTTTGCTTGTATCTGTTCCTTTATTCATCGTGGCTAACTTCACTTTTTGCAGCCATAATTTCTATGATGTGTTTTTTTTTTTTTCAGTAACAGCTTTATTTGGATATCGTTCACATAGAAAAATGTTTATTCTTCTACAGTCTACAGTTCATTGAATTTTAGTCTATTCAGTTTTGAACCCATCATCAGTGTCCAATTTTAAAACATAATGCTCACCCCGCAAAGAAATCCCATACTCAGTAGTAGACACTGCCCCACTCCATTGCCTTCTCTCCCTAGCCCCTGGCAAATAATCTGATTTCTATCTCTCTGGATTTGCCTATTCTGGACATTTTACATAAATGCAGTCATAATATGCATGACCTTTTGTATCTAGCTTCTTTCATTTGGCATGTTTTCAGAGTTCATCCATGTTATAGGATGAATCAGAATGTCATTCCTTTTTATGGCTGAATAATAGTCAATTATGGATATGCTACATTTTATTTATTCTTTTATTCATTGATGAGCATTTGGGTTGCTTCCAGTTTTAGCTGTTTTGAATAATGCTGTATGAACATTTACATACAAGTTTTTGTGTGGACATAGGTTTTCATTTCTCTTGAGTGTATATTTAGTACTGAAATTGCTGTGTCATATAGTAACTGTGTTTAACATTTTGAGGAACTGCCAAAATGTTCTCTAAAGTGCCTGAACCATTTTACAATCCCACCAGCCAAGTATGAGAGTTTCAATTTCTCCACATCCTCACCAACACTTGTTAGTATCTTTTTTATTATAGTCATTTTATTGAGTGAAAAGTGATATCTCCTGATTTTGATTTGCATTTTTTAATGATTAATGAGGTTAGCATATTTTGTAGTGCTATTTGTATCTCTTATTTGAAGAATTTATTCAAATTCTTTGACCATTTTCTAGTTGAGCAAATTATAGTTATATTTTACTATATAATTATCTAAATTAGATATATTTTAATGAATATGGTATGTATATATGTATATATGTAGGGGATTCAGATCTTATCATACCAAAGGTAGAAATACAGTTTTGTTTTTAGAAATAGAGGTGAAGTTAGCATATCTACATTTAATTTGGAAAATAGGATCACATTTATAGTTGTGAGTGCCCTATAGAAATATTTCTATTTTAAAACACCATGCCTCTGTGATAACTCAGAGAACTCTAGCAGTTGAATCATAATAATTATACCTGAAACATACTGTATGCCTTTCATATGCCAGGAATATAGCATATAAATCAGTTCAGTTCAGTCGCTCAGTGATGTCCGACTCTGTGACCCCATGAACCACAGCATGCCAGGCCTCCTTGTCCATTACCAACTAATTATGTAACTCATATATATAGATATGATATAGATATATTAACATTATTTATATCTAGCTGGGTTTGCTTTTTATTGACTTCTAAGAGTTCTTTATATACTCTGGATACAAGTCTCTTCGTTCTGTAGGTTACCTTTTTCTGTTTCTTGACCATGCCCTTTGAAGCACAGAACTGTTTTTTAGCCTTTATGAAGTTCAGTTTTTCCATTCTTTTCTTTTGTTACTTTTGCTTTTGGTATCATATCTAAGAAAGCATTGTCTGATCTAAGGTCACAAAGATTTACTCCTGTGTGTTTCTGGAGAAATATATACATTTAACTCTTACCTCTAGGTCTATGTATAATCCATTCTGAGTTAATTTTTATATATGAGTTAGGGTTATAACTTTATTTTTCTGCATGTATCTATCCAATTTTCCTAACACCATTTATTGAGAAGGCTATTATTTCCCTATTTAATGGTCTTGGCACACTTTTCAGTTTTTGACCATGAATATAAGGACTTATATCTGGACTCTTAATTCTATTGCATTGATCCATTTGCCTTTCTTTATGTTAGCAGTTCACTGTAGCTTTGTAGTAAGTTTAAAAGCAGAGTTTGTCCTCCAACTTTGTTCTCTTTCCATATTATTTTGCTATTTTGCGTCTCTTGCATTTCCATATGAATTTTTAAAATCACCTCAATTTCTACAAAGCTTTTGATAGAGATTGTGTTGAATCTGTAGATCAAAATTGAGTATGGTATTTTTCCAATCTAGTAACATGGGCCTTGCAATTTATATAGATCTTCTTTAACTTCTGTCAGTGATAATTTGTTTTCAGTGTATAAGTCTCAGAAATTTTATTTCAAGTATTTTCTTATTTTTGATACTATCGTAAATGGACTAGGTTTTATTATTTAGATTGTTCATTCCTTGGGTATAGAAATATAATTGACTTTTTATATTCAACTGTATTCTGTAACCTTAGTGACTTTGTTTACTACTTCTAAAATATGTTTTGAAGTGTTTTTTTATGGATTCCTTGAGGTTATCTATACACAAGATGATGTCATCTGCTAATACAGCTCTACTTCTTTCTTTCCATCTTGATGCCTTTCTTTTTTCTTGCCTAGTTTATTGGCTAAAATCTTCAGTATGATGTTGAAGTAGAAAAAGTGTCTTTGTCTTGTCTTGCTCATAATCTTAGAGGAAAAGCTATCAGTCTTTGACCATTAAATATATTGTTAGCTGTGCATTTTTGTGCATAACCTTTCTTGTATTTTTGTATTCTTACTTTATTGAGTGTTTTTATCAGGAAAGGATGTTGGATTTTGTTAAATGGTTTTTCTATATTTATTGAAATGGTTATGTGGGTTTTCTCCTTAATGCTATTAATATGGTCTATTACATAGACTGTCATATGCTAAGCCAAACTGTCATTTCTACAATAAATCCCACTTATGATAGTGGATAATCTTTTTATATGTTGTAGATTCTGTTTACTGGTATTTTGTTGATGTTTTTACATCAGTATTCATAAGAAGTGTGTAGTTTTCTTGTCCAGCTTTGGGATCATGGTAATATTGACTTCATAAAGTGAGTTAGAAAGTGTTCATTTCTCTTTTATCTTTTGGAAGAATTTTGTAAAAGATAGACTTTTTTTTTAACCTTTGGTACAGTCACCAGTGTTTCATTCTGTACTGAAGCTTTTCTTCATAAGAAGTTTTTGATTGCTAATTCAGTCTCTTTAGTCTTAGGTCCATTCAGATTTTCTTCTTCTTCAGTCAGTTTTAAGTTGTATCTTTCTAGGAATTTGTCTCTTTCATCTGGGCTATTTAATTTGTTAACATACCATTAATAATAGCACTTTATTATAATCCTTTTTTTTTCTAAGGCCAATAGTGCTATCTTCTCTCTCATTCCTGATTTTTGTTATTTGGGGTGTTACCTTCCACTCTACCACCTTTAGTTAGTCTAGCAAAAGTTTTGTTAATTTCCTTGGTCTTTCAAAGAACCAGTTTTGGGTTTTGTTAATTTTCTCTTCTTTTTCTGTTTGCTGTTTTTTATTTCCATCTTAATGTTTATTATTTCCTTCCTTCTGCTTGCTTTGGGTTTAGTTTTATTTTTCCAGTTTTAAAGTATAAGATTACCTTATTGTTTTGATTTTTTCTCAGTGAAAACATTTACACTACAAAATTTACTCACATCATTACTTTGGCCACTCCACATACATTTTGGTATGTGATGTTTAATTTCCCTGGTGTTCTTTTTTCTCATCCATTGGTTATTTAGGAATATATTGTTTAATTTCTACACCTTTGTGAATTTCCCAAGTGTCTTCCTGATTCTGAGTTCTACTTTCATTTCATTGTGGTTGGAGAACACATTTTCATGATTTCTGGGGTTTTTTAAGGCTTATTTTATGGCATAGCATATTGTTTATTCTATAGATTGTTCTACATATAGTTAAGAAGAATATGTATTCTGCTCTTATTAGGTGGAGTAGTTTATGGTTGTGTGTTAGATCTAGTTGATTTTTAGTGTTGATCAAGTCTTCCATGTTGATCTGCCTAGTTCTATTCATTATAGAAAGTTAGTGTATTGGAGCCTCAGCAGCTTGTTGGTGAATCGTCTAGCTTACCTTTAAATTCTGTCTTTTGCTTTATGTATTTTGAGACTTTTTAGTTGCGTATATGTTCATACTTATTTATGGCTTCTTGATTGACAATTTTATCATTAAATTGTCCTTCTTTATCTTTACTGACAATTTTTGTCTTAAATTATATTTTACCTTTTCTCAGAACAGCCTCTCCAGCTCTCTTTTGGTTTCTGTTTGTATGGCCTATTTTTTCTTTCTTTTCAACTTTATTGTGCTTTTACAATGCTCCTTTTGTAGACAGTAGATGATTTAAACATGTCTTTTTTCCATTCTTATAATTTCTGCATTTCATTTGGAATGCTTAATCTATTTCCATTTAATTTAATTATTGATAAGGTAGAATTCGGTCTACAATTTTTTTTTTCTGATGTATTTTTTGCTTCTTTCCTCTTTAATTACTCACTCTTTTTTGATTAAAGTAATATTTTTTAATATACCATTTAAATCCCTTTACTTTTTGTGTTATACTTGAGTTATTTTCTTAGTAGTTACCCTGAAAATTGCAGTTTACATCTTAATATAATTTAGATTAGTACCAACTTAATTTCAGTAGTGTGCAAAAACTTTAATTCAGTTCTTTTCCTTCCTGCCTCCTTTCTGCTATTATGGTCATAGAAATTGCATTTTTATACACTGTAAACCATCAGCACATTTTATAGTTCTTCATGAAGTTACCTTTTAAATCAAGTGAAAAGTTGCTTTTAAAAAAGGACACACACTGTCTTTGCATTTACTTCTGTAATTACCTTTATCAGTGCTCTTTATTTATATGGGTTTGAGTTCCTGTTAAGTGCCCATTTATTGCAGCCTGAAGGACTCTCATTAGTTTTTCTTAATGGGCAGGTCAACTAGCAACAAACTGTTACCGTTTATTGGGAATATATTAGTTTCTTCTTTTTTTTACATGGTAATTTTGCTGGATATTGAATAGTAGGTTGAGTTTTCTTTCCACACTTAATGTTGAAGGCATCATCTTACTAACTTCTGAACTCCAAAGTTTCTGATGAGAAATCTACTGATAATCTTATTAAGAATCCCTTCTATGTGATGAATTGTTTTACTTTCACTGCTTTCAAGATTCTTGGTCTTCAGTAGTTTGGCTACGATGTATCTAGGTGTGGATCTTTCTTACACTGCATGGATTTTGTTTAAGCTCGTAAATGTGCAGATTAATTTTTTTAATCATTTTGGGGAAGTTTGTGCCATTATTTCTCTAAATCTCCTTTCTTCTCTTTTCTCTCTTCTGTGCTGTGTGCTAAGTCACTTCAATCATGTCTTAGTCTGTGCTATAACCCTGTAGCCCGCCAGGCTCCTCAGTCCAGGGGATTCTCCAGACAAAAATACTAGAGTGAGTTGTGTTTTCTTCTCCAGATCTTCCCAACCCAGGGATTGAACCCACATCTCTTAAATCTTCTGCTTTGGCAGGTGGGTTCTTTACCACTAGTACCACCTGAGAAGCGCTGTCTCAAGGCAAGAATACTGGAGTGAGTAGCTATTCCCTTCTCCAGGGAATCTTCCCAACCCAGGAATGAAACCTGGGTCTCCCACATTGCAGACAGGTTCTTTACTGTCTGAGCCACCAGGGAAGCCCCTCTAGTGAATATTGTACTTTTCAACTCCAGAATTTCTATTAGCTCATTTCTATATTGCCATTTGAAATACCATTTGGGAAGTTTTAGAACCTCTCACTTAACCATCTTCATCTCTGTATGTATCACAGTTATATTTATATGCTAAAATAGAGACATTTTCCACCAAGCTTCTTCCTCTGTAATTATATTACTATCTTTTTCCTCATTAAACCAAATACTCACATGTGTATACATGAACTTTTCTCAGAATTTTTGGATTATCATTGGAATTAGAAATAGACAAGCCTCAGTGTTTCGATAAGATGAGAAGTAACTTATTGATGTCTTACTGTCAGCAGCCTAAAAAGCTTTTCTTTTTCCATTTAAATTTATTATTTAAGATTCCTGCAGAGTCTTCCCAAATTAACTGAACTTATAGTCATTTCAGTATAAATATAAACTGTAGTGATCAGATGGACACACATGTTAGTATACATATATCAGCTGTCACTTTGGCCTAATGTCTGTTTACCATATAACTTCCTAGTTTGATGGCTTCAAGAAATTATAACTGAGAAGCTAATGTAAAGAAGAGTGATTTGATCTTCTTCGGGTGCCATCTGTAATAGAAATACCAAGTCTTAAAGATCCTCCTTTGTGCATAAATCTTAGCGAAAGTCAAAGTCAGTGACCCAGACATATATTTACTTGGTTCCACACAGCCCTGTAACTTCAAACTTAAATATGTAAGGTTAGTGATTAACAGCATAGATTTAGGAGAAAAGCAAACCTGCTAACATTTAGAATCTACTAAACTCTGTGATTTAGACAAATAATAATCTTTTAGTTTATAATTGAGGAAACAAAAGCCATAAATATGAACATGAAAGTTCCTCAGTTGTGTCCGGCTCTTTGCAACCCATGGACTGTAGCCTGCCAGGCTCCTCTGTCCATGGAATTCTTCAGGCCAGAATACTGGGGAGGATAACTATTCCCTTCTCCAGGGGATCTTCCAAACTCGGGTCAAACCCAGGTCTCCCACATTATAGGCGGATTCTTTACCAGGATTCATCTGCCTGCAATGCAGGAGACCCGAATTCGATCCCTGGGTTGGGAAGATCCCCTGGAGAAGGAAATGGCAACCCACTCCAGTACTCTTGCCTGGAAAATACCATGGATAGAGAAGCCTAGTAGGCTGCAGTCCATGGAGTCACAGAGTCGGACATGACTGAGCAACTTCACTTTCACTTTTCTTTACCAGTTGAGCCACCAGGGAAGCCCAAGAATCCTGGAGTGTGTAGCCTATCCCTTCTTCAGAGGAACTTCCCAACCCAGGAATTGAACTGGGGGTCTCCTGAATTGCAGGTGGATTCTTTACCAGCTGAGCTACCTGGGAAGCCCATACAAAGGCATGATAAGTACTAAATAGGGTAGTTATGGATGTATATGTGAACATGTGTGCGCACGCAAATATATAATGTGTGCATATATTTGTGTGTGTATACATACAAACACATACATATATAGTGCAAAATGCTTGGCACACGCCTGAATAGTTCTCAAAAATATTAAGTACTATAACTCTTTGTATGCATTATACAATCGCTGGTTGTTGTTTAGTCGCTGAGTTGTGCCCGCCTCTTTTGCGTTCCTATAGACTGGAGCCCTCCAGGCTCCTCTGTCCATGGGGTTTTCCAGACAAAAATACTGAAGTGATTTGCCATTTCCTTCTCCAGGGGATCTTCCCAACCTAGGGATCGAACCCATGTCTCCTGCATTAGCAGGCAGATTCTTTACCACTGAACCACCAGGGAAGCCCCGATGTATTAGTATAGTAATAAAACAGTTCCAGAATGGAACAGTACAATTCTGTTTGAAGAATGCAGCAGAATAAAAAAATAATATTCCATTTTTCATAAGGAGTATAATTTCTGTGTATAATCTTTATAAACCACTGCTTTGAAGTATGAAATATAAAATTTATAACTACTAAGTGTATAAAACTGAATGTTTGCAAATACTCAGATTTACATTTATTTAAAAATATTGTCTTCAACTAGTTCTTTTTTACTGATTTTACATTTACTCATAGCTCATGGTTTGTTAGGAGAATTTTAAAGTGATTATACTTTTTAAAGTAATTCATAAATTATTATTTTAATATTCATTGTTAGCATGCACTCTAGTACTCTTTATTGGCAGCTTGAAAGTAGAGAAACAGCAGAGTGACTTGTGCAGATATTAAAGGTATCCCTTTTGTCAAAAGGGCCACCAGACCAAAAACAATGACACATAAAACGGAAACTCCCAAGGACAGGGCTGTGATCACTTCTCTCTCCCCAGCCTATAAGGATAGCTCAGACACAATTGTATCTAATAATTATTGCTGGGTGAACAGGTTTAATCTTTCAATTTTGCTTGTTTTTCTATTTTAAAAATTTCTCTAATCCTTAAGAGGTTGTAGGGAAACCTAAGAAATGTTTACTATGACTCCTAGTTGCAGTTTGAGCATGAGCTTGTTGAAAAAAATGATGAAGTAGATGTTAAAATTACTCAAATCTGGAGCTAGTCAGCATTTCGGTGAGACGAGGGAAACTGAGAAAGATAAGTAAAATAAGAAAGGAGAAACAAATTTACTTTTTAAAAGTTTTGCCAGTAACAGTTAGTTATAAAGCTTGATTTTATATTTTAAAATGTTTCTTAACCAGATGTTTGTTAACCATGTAGTCGCATATTTGATATGTGCAGAAAATAAACATACATGTTTTATAAAGTAGGTCATCAAAATAAAGTTAACTAAACCTTAAAGTACATCAGAATCACCTGGCAGGCTTCTTAAAACAGATTTCTGGGTCCATTCCCAGAATCTATGGTTTTAGTTGGTCTGGAATGGGGCCCAAGAATTTGCATTTCTAACCCGTTTCCAGGTAATGTTGTCATTGCTAATCTGGAGGCCACGCTTTGGGTTGGATACCCTCATCTAAACCGATGACTCATAATTCTTCTTTTGTTATCCCTCCCAAGAAAAATAAAGTGCATTATCATTTTTCTTCACTAACAACAACAAAAATAATCCGCAGTCCAATCTATAAAAGTCTGCATCATTTTCTTGATTTTTTTTTTTAAGGAAATAACCAATACAGAGATGTATTTTAGAGCCTTTTACAACGAAGCACTAATAATTCACTGTAACAAGGTATGTGAATGGTGATGTCCAGTAAGGTGTTAATTAATACCAATCATTGTAAAAAACCAGTAGCTTTATTTATAAAGTTCAAAATCTCAGTCATTCCTATTTGTCAAAGAAGGAAGAAGTATTTCCAACTGGTAAATTCCAAAGAAATGCTTTATCACTATTCTTCTTTAATTATGACTAGCAGGCTTTTCCTGTGTGATATTACAGCAATCAAACAAGCTTTTCTGGTTCGTGTGTGATCACAACGAATACAGTCACACTGTTATCCAGCAAATCAGTGTTTTGAATTCATATTAAAATTTGTGAATGCTGTTCTTTTGTAATAGGTATTTGAATACCTGACATGATAGAATTTTAAAAATGGAAGGCATACCACCTGGTCCAGACCCCTTAGTTTACACACATCCAGTTTGTGTTTTGTGGTATGTTTCAGGTTTGGAGGCCCAGTCAGGACTGAAAACTCACTATCTTGATTCCTAGTTTAGTAGTGTTTCCATTAACCTTTACCAGAAGGTATTAGAAATTAAATATTTTCAGTTATCTGTTTAATGAAGCATTTAAGGTCCATATATACTTATATAGCAGATAGTTTGATACAGAGACAATAAACTTTGTGCAGTTATTATTTGCTTCCTTTATCTGTTTTCTTAATCATGCTAATCTTTCTTATTATCCAGAGAAGATCAGTTAAACTTAATAGGACTTTATCTTATTTAGTGTTCATGGAAATAATTGTAAGAGACTGTGTTTATTTCTACCACATGATGCTAGAAATAGGGTTGTATGTTTTTCCATTTATCTCATGAAATAAAATACATCCCAGTGTCACTATTAGTAAAGGAGTCATTTGAATGTTTAGTAATGTACTTCTGTACAATTGAGGCTTTATGGTTAAATTTGATTTTCTACTAAAGTTTTTAATCTGCTCTTTTATTGTTTTAATAATAAAGATCAAATAGTCCTTGTCATAATTGAGAAATGAGACTTTCTTAAAGTTTAATTTCACTTGTTAACTGCTGGGAGGCAGCAGGCACGCACAGCCAGTGAGGGGCCTGGTAGAGTAAGGGGACCATGCCCAGTATGGCTCATGGGCCAGGGCAGTGATTCTCAGGTGTGTAGTGATTGGCGACTGGTCAGTGGACAAGACGTACCTATGTAGGAACTGTGCCAAGAGCATCTTCCTGGAGAATTACGTGCCTGCTGTCTTTAACTAGTACACAGTCAGCGTCACCATAGGCGACAGCTAGTACCTCCTGATTCTCTGTGACACGGCCAAACAGGAAGACTAAGAACAGACAAGACTGATCATCTGAGGCTTTTATCTTATCCGATGCCTTATGTTCTCCTTGTATGCTTCTCTGTGGTAAATGTAGCCTTATTTCAAAATGTGAAAGAGGGGTGGGTAACAACTTAAGTAATACATGCTAAATATGCCCATTGCATTAATAGGAACTCAGATCTCCAAGGTGATCCCCAAACAAGACAGATACGAAAGAAAAACCTGTGTCTGGAATAAGGGTGGAAACTAGAAAAAGAAATGGGAGCACACTGGCTATGTGGAATGTTCAACTTTAACACATCAGGAATTGAAGTGTTTAGTGAGCTATCATAGCCATTTTAACGTCAAGAAAACACATAGTATTAAAAAAAAGTTCAAGATGTATAAATTGTTTAATTTCATAAGAAACATTTCCAGTGGCCAAGAAAACAGTCCATTTCTCTTAGAAAGCATATGAAATGCTACAGCTATCCTCGGACCTCTTGTGTATAATGAAACAGTTTAAAACCTGAGAGCGTTTAAAAAACCCTTTTGTCAGAGTTCTATAAAATTCATTAAGAATGTTTCCCTAAAAACTGAAAAAGCAGCAAACCCATCTAAAGCCACAGTCTATTCTAAATACTTTATTTCAGCTAGAAAGTACTGTCTCTCAGGAGCTTCATAGTTAAAAAGCTACAATACCCTCAAGTTGTAACTAGGTGGAAAACAGTGCCATAAAGATAACGACCTGGCTTACACCATCCATACTTTTGCATAGTCCTTCTGGCATCTACACAAAGAAGCATCTTTTCCCTTTGCTCCAATTAGTTGTTCTTGTATGTAAGTTGCTTTCTATTTTAATATATGCAGAGTGGTGAAATAACAAGGCCAACCACATAGCCAAAGGTCACTCCAGGCCTTCAAGAGATGGACATCGCAGAGGAAACAATGTATAAGATCAAAGAAGAATAAAGGTTTTATCGTCACTTGAGCCAGAAGTGTAACCTAAATATTTCTAACACCTGATGTGCTTTAAGAATACCAAGAGTGTAATAAAGTCCCAATTGCATTTATTGTGAAAACTAAAAGTGTACACATTTTAGTTAATGTGCATTAAATACCTGTAACAAGGCTTCTGTCAAGAAAAATAAAATAGTTACTGAGGTGTATCTTTTTGTTTCATCTTATATTAATTGATAATATAATAATGCTGCCAATAACCATAAGAAGTGCCCTTAATAAGTCTTTGGCTGAGTACTGATGTGCACCTGGATGGGGCAAAACTCCACAAGGAAAGAACCGTCAGAAATGAGTAGGCTACCCAACAGAAAGCCAGATGGAAGAGGCTGCTAATATGTGGGGTGTCAAGGGAGAATTATCAGGAGAATCACGCTTTGGTGGTGGTGTTTATTGAGTCCTTAGAGAAAAGTCTTCCTGAATCTGCTATAACAAAACTTGAAAGCAAACCTGAAAAGGGTCAGACCAATCTCAGGTCACTATATGCCAGAAAAATGTCCAGCACTCTTTAAAAGAACACGAGAAAATGCAGCACTCACCACACTAAGCTACACATTAGTGTAAACTAATACACATTAGTTTTCCAGAACTGTTGTGTCAAATTAGCATGAACATGGTACGGTTTAAAACAAGAAAAATTTATTCTTTCACTTGTCTGAAGGACAGGATTCTGAAATCAAGATAGCAAGTAAGAAGCAAAGGAAAGAGGTGCCTCATTGGCTGCAGTCTGGCACGAAGAAACTCCCTGACACTTATGGACCCGCAGAAGCAGCGTTGGAGGAGAAAGTGCTCAAGTGTATGATTTATTCAATGTAGTTTAGTTGGTTGCATGACTTGGGGTCATTGTGAGTATTACTTTTTGGGTTGCATCACGGATAACGTTGCAAGGAACATCGGCTGTTGAGAAATACTAGTTAATGTTCCTTCAGCACAGTGGTATCCATTGGGAAGTCTTCAGAGACAACTATTTTAATGAAAAACCTCACAGAAGATAAAGCAAAGAGGAACTCACCTAAATGTCTTATGGTAGTCTAGCAGAGACTCTGCCTGAACCAAGATATAATATCTGGCAAGCACTGCTAAGAAGTCTGAGAAATATGTCAAAAAAAAAAAAAAGCTTGCCAATGACCCTTCTGCCATGAATGATTATGCCCAAGCAACTCAGCAGGCTTTAAGTAAGGGAGGGAACTCTGTTTCAAATATGTCAATAATAGTCAAAATGTGACCAAGTGGATTTTGTGGAAGCTTTTATTTCCTAAACCTGTCATTACCAATATGAACACATAAACACATATTTTTAAATTTCTGTCAAAAAAGAAAGATTGCTAAAAGATTTCATAAGTCAAAATAATTTCACAAAGATTTCATCAGTTCAAAGTTTGGGTCATAGGGGGCTCAGAGGGTAAAGCGTCTGCCTGCAATTCAGGAGACCTGGGTTTGATCCCTGGGTCAGGAAGATCCCCTGGAGAAGGAAATGGCAACCCACTCCAGTACTCTTGCCTGGAAAATCCCATGGACAGAGAAGCCTCGTAGACTACGTACCATGGGATCGCAGAGTCAGACACGACTGAGCGACTTCACTTCACTTCACTGAGGAATGAGGGGTTTCCCAGTGGTAAAGAACCCTCTTGCCAATGCAGGAGACATAAGAGATGCGGGCTTCAGTCCCTGGGCCAGGAAAGTCCCCTGAAGGAGGCAATGGCAACCCATCCAGTATTCTTGCCTAGAGAATCCCCATGGACAGACAAGCCTGGTGAGCTACAATCCAGGGGGTCGCAAATAGCACGACATGACTGAAGAATGATACTTTGTCACATCCCTTATGATTATACAGTGGAAGTGAGAAATAGATTTAAGGGCCTAGATCTGATAGAGTGCCTGGTGAACTATGGAATGAGGTTCGTGACATTGTACAGGAGACAGGGATCAAGACCATCCCCATGGAAAAGAAATGCAAAAAAGCAAAATAGCTGTCTGGGGAGGCCTTACAAATGGCTGTGAAAAGAANAGGAGAAGGGGACTACAGAGGATGAGATGGCTGGATGGCATCACTGACTCGATGGCCATGAGTCTGAGTGATCTCCGGGAGTTGGTGATGGACAGGGAGGCCTGGCGTGCTGTGATTCATGGGGTCGCAAAGAGTCAGACACGACTGAGCGACTGAACTGAACTGATATGCAGACTATGATATGCACAAAATGGTACATTATAGAAGATACTTTTCAAGAGAGTGGTCAGAACAGATTTTCTGTGACAAGACCTACCAAATTAAGAAGAAAACAGAAATAGTATTAATTCATGACAAAACTGCGTGAAATTGTGTCTTCCAATGCTTAGAGAATAAAGCTCCCAGAATGGTTTTACTTTATCCTAAAACAGTGAGATGACAGTGAAATCTAATTGGAGATGGGGAAGACATAACTTCTGTTGAAGCCACTGCCAAATTAAAAGAAGCAAAGTTTACTGTGTATACTGTGATGCTCAGAACAGAGTAGTGGTGAAAGTGTTAGTTGTTCAGTCGTATCCAACTCTTTGTGACCCCATGGACTGTAGCCCTCTGTCCATGGAATTCTCCAGGCTAAAATACTAGAGTGGGTTGCCATTTCCTCCTCCAAGGGAATCTTCCCAACCCAGGCATCAAACCCGGGTCTCCCACATTGCAGGCAGATTCTTCACTGTCTGAGCCACCAGGGAAGCCTCAGAAGAGAATAAGTGATCTTCAAATGAGAAGCGAATGATAAAAGCACACAGTGGGACTTCATTGGTGGTACAGTGGCTAAGACTCTGCACTCCCAATGCAGGGGGCCTGGGTGCAATCCCAGGCCAGGGATCTAGATCCCACCTGCTGCAACTAAAAGATCCTGCCTGCTGCACCTGAGACCTGGCACAGCCAAATAAGTAAAGAAAAATAATATTTCTAAAAGAAAAAACGACACTGGAATACAAGCAGATTCTCACGATCCATGTGGCTTTTGTCACGTGTCTTCAGCATGATGATAGAGTGGTCATATTATAACTACACTGCCGCCCACATGTGGGCTGTTGGCATGTGAAACACACTGAGTTCTCAGTGGACAGCAATTTTTTATTAAATGTCAGTAATGGTGTGACAAAACAGGGCAGCTTTGGGGCATGTAGTCTCTGTCCTAAGGGTGGTAGTTGCAGAGTTTAGTGATGAGGACATTGTTTCTACATCAGGAGATAGATTATAAGGGTATGGAACACAGTGCCGTTAGCTGGGTGCCAATGAGGTATTGCCAGTTTGCAATAAGAGGTTGGTAACTCGTGATTTGCTTGACATCATCAGCTTATGAGACTGTATTCTGTTTTAGTTGGCCAGAGCTGCTATAACAGCTGTAACATAGGGTACCTAAACAACAAAACTGTATTTGCTCCCAGTTCCAGAGGCTAGAAGTCCAAGGTCCAGTGGCTGGCCAGGCTGGTTCCTCCCAGCCTCTCTCCTTGCCGGGCAGATGGCCAGCTTTTCGCTGTGTCCTCAAGGGGACTTTTTCTCAGTGCACGTGTGCTCTTGCTATCTCTTCCTCTTTCTACAGGCATGTTAGCATGAAGAACAATAGGAACAAATCCCCGGGTGGGTTCTGGGACGGGGTCTCAGGTGTCACGAAAGGGGCACGGTGGGCCTGCCAGTGACCCAGGGGTCAGTCTTCTCAGCACAGCCAACTGCCCATGTGCTGCTGTCCGAAAATGTGCCTTATCTCTCATGAGTGATTAGGGTTTCATGTCCTTCATCCCGTCCTCTGCTGCTTCTTTCCCATGTTCGATACTAGACAAAGATGGCCTATATGTGAATTTTGTTTTAGAAAAAAAATGAAAGAAAAAAAATGAGTTTGAATCCTGATTCTACCACTTACTAATTCACTTTAAGCAAGTTACTAAATTTCTCTGTATATCAAATTTCTCATCTATGAAACTGAAATAAGACTTTCTGCCCTCAACATTATTGTCACGAAGGTTGAGTAAGAAAATTCACAGAAGCAGCTAGTAAGGGACCCAGCACATGGCAGACACCTATTAATTAGCTTTCCTCTTCTATGATAGGGCAGCACAGGAGAATTCGGGAGAAGAGGTTTGGAGAAAGAAGAATGGAGGAAAAAATTAAAAGTCCCACTTGTACATGAGTGAGTTGGCATCAATATACTGAAAGTTCAAAAGATTTGTCAACTTTAAACAATATCCTACATAGTAGGTTGTAAACTAGGGCCTATGCGAAGCAGTACCATAGGAATTAAATTTTTACCATTTAATTTAATTATCATTACTGCCCTTGTATTGTATATCATTACTGCCCTTATATTGTATAGTGACAGCAGTCAATTCCAAATGTATCCATTAAAATCTTCTGGTTAATATGTTAATAAATATTTTAAATTAATTAAAGGCACCACAAAGAGTTTTGTAAGCTGTTATGGAATTTCTAGCTTCCCATGCCCCATACTGTAAGTCTGAACCTTCCAGCATGTATGATCTGGCACCTACTTACTCCTGAAGCCTCAGCTTTCCCACTTTCTATCCAGATTCTTTCCTTTAATGCCAGACTCCCACCATATTGAACTATTTGGGGGTTCTGTTCCCTGTACTCACACATAGGGTGCAGTGCCTGGGACATACTTTTCCATCTTTTCATCTGGCTATTTCCTGATTGTCTGTCATTCTTGGCAAAGCCTAAGCAAGGCACCTCTTCTAGAAGTTATCCTATTTATCACTGTATGTTCAGTCCCTAACACAGAACCAGGCACATTAGGATTTCAGTAAATACTTGTTAGGTGAATAAATCAGTACTCAACCTAAATGCTATGAGTCAGACACGACCGAGCAACTTCACTTTCACTTTTCACTTTCATGCATTGGAGAAGGAAATGGCAACCCACTCCAGTGTTCTTGCCTGGAGAATCCCAGGGACAGGGGAGCCTGGTGGGCTGCCGTCTGTGGGGTCGCACAGAGTCAGACATGACTGAAGCGACTTAGCAGCAGCAACCTAAATGCAAAGGGTCATAATGATAGTTTTCCATTACATTATAGTTGTATAGCCTATAGGTTTTCAGATTGTATTTGCATAGGGAAAAAAGTGGAAGTAGTCTATTCTTTATATTATATTATGTCCTACTTTATACACTGCATCATGTCTGAAGTGGGTTGAGGTTTGCTTCCTTCTTGTAACTGCTGTAAGGGATTTGTAGATGCCTCTGCAGTCATTCATTGTGAATTTGGTTTTTCAAAAGGAAAAAGAATCAAATATAGTGACTACTGTAACATAACAGAGAAAGAGGGTTCTCATAGGAAGGCCTTTCCTCTTAAATTTGTGTCTCTTGAAAATAAGCTTATCAAGGTATTTTTAGGGGTAGATTTAGATTGTTGATATAAAATACCAGAAAAAATGGTATTTGTATAGAAATACATCACAAAAAGATACATTGACAGTAAAACCAAATGATCACAATGAAATTATATAATCTGGTTGTTCCATTGCATTTTTCCTATTTTATAGAAGAGTTGACCATCTGGAGATTTTTTTTTTTTTTTTCTGATGCCCCTGCTTAGCACAGGGAATGGG
This sequence comes from Neotragus moschatus, assembly GCA_006410615.1. Lineage (NCBI taxonomy): Eukaryota > Metazoa > Chordata > Mammalia > Artiodactyla > Bovidae > Neotragus > Neotragus moschatus. The sequence continues at coordinate 1,746,661 of SJYA01001556.1, read as the reverse complement.
ACCAAAGGTAGAATGAAACAATTCTAACAGTGAATGATGTGTGAGCTTCTTCTTTTTTTTTTTTTTTTTTATTTGTCTCACAAGTAATTTACTTAAAAAAAAAATAACATCTGCTATTTTGAAGCTAATCTTAGTGTATTGAATGCTCATAACCATTTCTCAATCCCACAGCCTTTTATCTTGCTTCTCCTGCTGTGTTCCCACCACCCCTGATCCCATTAGCAAACCTTGAGACAGCCTCAGACTCACCAAAGTACTGCTTTGGTTTCAGCTGCTCTTCTGCAAGAGGAAGTGAATGTTGGGGGTTTTCTCTGTGGTACAGTTGTGATAAAGCTGTGGTGGTCTTATCTCTCCCTTAGGTAGTGGCTCTTTATGACTACACAGCGAATCGATCAGATGAACTAACCATCCATCGCGGAGACATTATCCGAGTGTTTTTCAAAGATAATGAAGACTGGTGGTATGGCAGCATAGGAAAGGGACAGGAAGGTTATTTTCCAGCTAATCATGTGGCTAGTGAAAGTAAGTTTTATGCTCCCTTCCTGGTTTACTAATATGGTGTAACTGATAGTCCCAGATTTTATCATCTTCTGCTCTTTAACTTGCTGTCTTGTTACTTTTGCATATGTTTACCAGTGGGGTATTGCTCTTCATTCTCATGTTGCAAAAAAAAAAGAGGGGGGCATTAGTACACTCAAAAGCTATGACATTCTGAGATTGGAATGCCGGCTTCCTGGACTTCCCATCCCAGGGGACCTGCCCACCTCGCTACCAGCCTCCTTCAGCCCCTTTTCCTGGCCACCTGCTGCACGCACACTGATGTCACCCTTCCTCCTGCCACTCCTAGGTTGACAGGCACCTAAGAACCTCTAGTTCCTCAACTCCCATTCTTTTTACGTTGTATCCCCAGGCTTAACTGGCACCTGATCAAAACAAACCAAAAAAAGGCTGCAATAGATTGTTCCATTCTCAAGTAAATTAAGCCCTGATTTGTGAAAGGAAAAAGAAATGAGCTGGAGAATAAATTCTAAATCCAAGTTTCTGAAAGCTGTAGATTTGCTACCAGGCCTTGAGAGAAGAAAATAGAAGTAACACAGACAGCTTGAAAACAAAGGGTAAAGACTGTGAAGCAAGGGGAGAGCATAGCAGCACTTCTTCAGAAAAACACATCCCATCGGTTGTCAACTTGCTGTGGGGTAGGAAAAGCAGAATGCTCAGGGGTCAGGAGAGCTGAGCGCTAATCCTGGCATCACAGTTAAGACTGCCATACCTCCGTTTCTTCCCACAGAACAAGGAAGTCGAACTCCATTATCTCTAAGCTTTCTTCCAGAAACACTAAAATCATATAGTTCTGTTAATTAAAAATAGAATAGAGGCAGCCAAGAGAACACTCTCCATTGTGAATATTTACCAAGTCTTTTGTTTCTGCAAAGTAATTATTAAAATAATAGTTGGTTTGGGGCTAGTCTCTGAAACTCCATTCAGTCCAAACTATGGCTGAACAAAAGCACTATTAATTTCTAACCTCAGTTCTAAATTTTTAAAGGAAAAGAAATAAAGGAAAGGAGGAAGAATTTCTTCCATGAATCCGAGTGCTGGGGGCTAGGCCCAGATAAAATTATTTCTCTTGGGGCACCACCTTCCAGGTCTGCACCCAGCCCTGCCCATGGCTCCCTCCCCAAGAGCCCTGAATCTCACTATAACTCCTTCCCCTCCCTTGTTTATCTGCAGTTTTCAGCAAACTCCTCCCCTCCAAAGTGCCAAGTGTCTCGAAAATTACCCACTTTTCTCTCCCATAAAAAAATTCTTAATTTCCTTTGTGCCATGGCTTTAATTCTTTTTCTCTGAGCATTAAATGGCTAATGACTCTTAAACTCTATCTGAAATATACTTCTATGTTTAAAAGAGTATGCAGACTGGAGAAAAGTTAAGGCAGTGTGGAAGGAAGAAATCTGGAGACAGGTTAATCCCCAGGCCTCTCCCCTCCACTCAGCACTTCTCACTTCCCGGTCATCTCAGACAACCAGGTGGCTCTCCTCCCCTCCCAGTGATGGCTTCCCACAGGACCAGCCGCTGGAATTCTGCAGGGGTAGCTGCTGTTTTTAAACCAAGAGCTTTCTGCACAGTCTTAGTCACTCTGGAGAATATCTTTCATTTTAACTAGATATTATAATCAGTTATTTCTTCCAGATACAAGTGGAAACATTTAAAGTATTTTTCCGCTTGATGGTATAAAATTATTGTGTATATCCAGGCAGGAGGGTATTAGATGCTAACTTTAGAATCTAGTTAGTTGGCAGCAATAACCTCTTAGGTTTGCAAATATTGAAAAACTATAGATATTTGATCCACAGGTGATTAAAGATTCAATAAAACTTGGTTTTCTTCCATAAGAAGCAAAGTGGGACTTACAAAGCATACTACAGTAACCATGCTTCGTGGCTGTATGCAGAAAGCAGTTCCATGTCTCAGGAAGTGGATGTCCTTCTGATGCCATGATTCCTTATTGTACTTCAGAATAATTGATGGGGTTTTTATTTTTTTGGCCTTAGTCATTACTTATTGAGAAAGTCTTGCAAAGGCCAGAACAAAAAAAAGTTTTCAGAAAACCTGAGAATATGACTGAATTCTCAGTTCATCAGGCATTCTTTTCCTTTCCTTTTATCCTGCTTTTTACCTGAATGTAACAAAAACTTACCTGCCCAGTTTTAACATTTGAGGAAAAATGATTGTCAGCAGCATATTCCACTCTGAAAATAGTAGGAGAAATTTTCCTTTATCCAAAACCAGTTATACAAAGCAGATGCTCTGAGGGAGCGTGTGTGTATATGTGTGTGTACATACACACATAACCTTTTTCAACCATTCAGTTGAAAGCCCTATCCAAAAGAGACTAATATAATAGAAGACATTGGTACCTTGTTATCACAAAGGACATTTCCCTTGTATTTTAAGCCACTGGAAAAGGAAATTAGATCAGCCTCCATTAATTATATCTAACATCCTTTCCAGTAAGAGACAAACCCATAATAAAATCAACCCATACACAAAGCCCATTAATGTAGCTCATAATTTTAGAATTTTGATCAGGTTCAGTTTTGGTTCAATTTTGAACTCTTTGTCTCAATTCAGAGTTGCCCATCATTTAACCAAAACAGATTTCCTTTTTAGCCTTTTAAAATTCCCACGTAACTGTTTAGATTCAACACCATGCATATAAGTGGATTATACAGATTATAACCTTAGATTATAAAAACTTTAGACCAACACCATGAGTAGACTCTGTGTCATACATACTCCCAGTCCCATGTTTGTTTATTTCATACCATATTTGCAAATTATCCTTTATCCACCTCTGCCTGGCAAAATCCTACCTATTTTTTAGTCTGACAAACCTGCCACTTTTTCCATTAAGCCTTTACCATCTCCACCTCAGAACTTGTCTTTGTTACTGTCTCTCTTCAGAACAATAGCACACTCTGTTGTATATTGCAGTTCATTGTGAACACATCTGTCTCTGACTAGATGGTAAGCTCCTTGAGAGCAAAGACTGGCCTTGGTCATCTTCAGAGCTCCCCCAGCAGTACCCAGCCGATGATTTTGTACATAGCAGGTCCTCGGTAAATGTGTATTAAGATAAAAAAAGCAGCTGCATGACTGCACACATAGTCAGTAAAAATGAGACTTCCTACGTTTCTGAAACCTGCTGATCAAGACTTGCCGATCATAAGCTGAGCTCTTTGGATAACGAAGACTGTGAGTCGCCTTAATGAAAAGTGCTGGGGCAGCTTATCGTGAATAGCAGCGTCTTTAGTTGCCGGTCTGCTCCTCTCCGTTGTTGTTTTGCCCCCATGGAACAGCGCTCCTCAGTTTGACATGTGAATTCTTTGTTCCCTTCTAGCACTCTATCAAGAATTGCCTCCGGAGGTAAAGGAGCGATCCCCTCCTTTAACCCCTAAGGAGAAAGCCAAAATGGAAAAAGCTTTTCTAGCTCCGCAGAAGGTAAGTGTTTTCGAGTATATATATTCCATGTACTTTGATTTTCACCCTCTCTGGATGAAATACTACTTCATTTTTCGTGCTTATACCCTTCATTGTTTATATTATTATTTCTTCTAATATTGCCACCAACGTTATTAAATATATAAGGCAAATCATTATTATAGCCATTTTCCAGATAATGAAACTGAGGAGGCTCAGAGAGATTAAAGTAGACCCCCAAGTCACAGCCCAAGTGATAGGATGCAAACCCAAAGTGGAACTTGAAACTTTTAGTGTCACGCTATTTCCACTCAATGCACGTTTCTGTAGCTGTGATACTGAGACTGTCAGCAGCCTCACCTGAGGGGTCCACATTTATGCTAAAAACACATTGGGGCCCACAGAATAAAGATGCTCTATCTTTCCAGAGCATTCCTCTTACTTGTTAGTAATTTTAAATGTTTTCAGGTTAAAATAAATATGGATATATAATCACCCAGAGAAATGTCATGATTTTTTAGCCTGTGCGATCAACTCCTTAAGGATATCAGGCAGAATTCTGATGCTGGTAGTGCTTTGGCAGAAAAGATTATAAGCACTGTACCACCATATATATTACTTATTTAACTTATTATTTGATATTAACTCTTACCTTAGGCTGAGTATCTTTGGTTCTTTCTGACTCCATAACTGGCAGGCATGTACAAGTATATATATACACATATATATAAACAAATACCATGTCATGATAGGCTTTCTGACATGACAGTTGAACCTGTCATGTATTTTTCTGCCATTCATTCTGTATTTGTTGAGTGCTTACTTGTGTGCTAAGCACACTTTAGTCCTCACTGAAACAAGATTGAGTGGCCAAGGCACCTGCCCTTTAGGAGCCTACAGGCTGATGGATGAGACCTCTGCAAGCGGGCAATTTCAGCAGACTATGATGGGAGCTATAATGAAGATCTAATCATCTAAATATGCCTTAGGGAGTCCAGGAAGAGTTCCTGGAGGAAGTCAGGCTTGAGCTGAGGCTTATAGGATGAAAAAAGATGTGCTAGGTAAATGATCTTAGAAAAAACATTCTAGCAGAAGGAATAGTTTGGGGAAGGTATGGGATGGGATGGTTCTGGGTAGAGAGCACAGGGCTTGATGAAAAGAAGGTAAGTGAAATATAGGAGCCAGGCCTAGCATGCTCTCCTCAGATGCTTAGACTGTAGCCTTCAGACAGAGGGGATTCCCTGGAGAAGGATTTGCAGGAGAAAAATACCATTCCAATGGCAGCATGGTGGTTGGACTAGATGGAGCTGGGAAATTGGTGAAGAAGCCATTGAAAAGAGTACATAAAAACCTGAACTACTAGAGATGGAGGGGAGATGTCATAAGGTAAAGTTGGCAGGATTTTCTGATTGATTAGGTATGATTAAGTTGGAATTGAGGATTATGCTAAGGCTTATTTTACAGCTACATGGATAGTGGCACCACAGAAATAATAAAGGAATAAGGAGAATTTGGGGAGATAGAGAAAGGGAATGTTGGGAGTAGGATGTGATGAGTTGTTATAGATACCTTGATTTGTTAGTGGTGTCTCTAGGGCTCCCAGATAGAAATATTCACTGGGGAGCTAGTAATTCAGGACTGGAATTTGAGAGAAGATAGAGCTTCAGAATAAAATGAGGGAGCTAATTATTTATTGAATTATATGAAGAAAGTTGAAGTTTGTACTAAAGGAGATAGCATAGAGCAAAGAGTTCTGAGAGAAGGCAGTCAAGGACAGAATCCCAGTTGAACACCAAATAGGATTTAAGGGACAGTCAGGTGAAGGGCTTCCCTTGTGGCTCAACTGGTAAAGAATCCACCCGCAATGCGGGAGACCTGGGTTTGATCCCTGGGTTGGGAAGATCCCCTGGAGAAGGGAACGGCTACCCACTCCAGTATTCTGGCCTGGAGAATTCCATGGACTGGATAGTCCATGGGGTCACAAAGAGTCAGACATGACTGAGCAACTTTCACTTCACAGGTGAAGGGAAGAAGATTAAGAAAGAATAATCAAAGGAGAAAGACGGGGGAAAAAGAAATGGCATGGAAGCCAGGGGGAAAGAGAGGTTCAAGGAGGGTACAGTCGAGAGTGTCAGAAACAGCCAGTCGGGTGGGGTCTCAGCATGTGGTCACCTAGGACCTGGCCTGCAAGCCCCAGTGTCAGGGACTCACACTGCTGTGATGAGGACTGATGAGTAGAACAGGCCTCCGCCAGTGGACCTGTAGAAGACATTCCCAGAGCCTCACGTGAAGAAAACCAAAGTGGTGACTAGAAGGATGACGTGCTTCCAGGAACGACTTTCTAAATACTGGAATGACATAAAAGCACATACAGAGTTGTCAAAGCCAAGGGGACAGGTTCACATTGAAGGCAGATAAAGAAAGCACACGTGGATCTTAGCAGAAGCAGGAGCTTTCCATTGGAAAAACAGGTTGATAGATTAGTCTTGGCTTAGAGCAGTGGTTCTCCACCGAGGGTGATTTGTGCCTCCCAGGACACATCTGGCAATGCTTGGAGAAATTTCTGCAAATATCAGCAAGGTGAGGGGTGCTACTGACGTCTAGTGGGTGGGAGTCACAGATGTGGATAAACACCATAGCATCTCTAGGACAGCCCCCTCCATAAAGGAATGTTTTCTGGCCACGCTGAGCCTAGAGCATTACCCCTCTAAAACAGGTAAACATAAAAGAGGATACAGATAAGTTGATAGCATGGAAGCTTAGAAATTGAGAATATCTCCATGTTCTCCAAAACAGGAAGGTGGGTCTGCTTCTAATGTGATGGTCATAGGAGTGAGACAGGAAGAATAGTGACTGTGGGAATAGCTGTAATGACAGCAGGAGCAGGGCTCACTGGGGACAAATAGAGATTCCGGAGTAGTTCTGAGAGCTACTGTTTGAATACCATAAAAGCCTTGGTGGCATCTTTCCATGTTGTTGGGTTATCCCCTCAGTAATCCTCAGCTTCTAGGTTGGCAGTGGAGAAGACAGATTTGGTCTGATGCATAATTGGAGGTTCTGTGGGTGTGACAGAGAACAAGAGGAGAAGAGACTTGATAGCATTGGTCAGGCAGTCGCAGGAGTGACCCACCACGGAGGATCAGCCAGATCAGAAAGGACGTGGAGTTGAGAGAAGACTGGCAGACTTAGCAAGGTTGCAGCAAGCCACCCACACACCAGTGGCAGCATAGTGCGAAACAGGAAAGGAATTAACCAACTGAAACGATGACCTGTAAATCCAGACGTTCTCTTGCTTATTTAATATATCAGATGCCAGGCACCTCAAAGTTAGGATAAATCCACAGAGTTGTGCATAAGAGCTGGAGTGAAACTGAAGGACATGTCAATAGAATTGAGCTAGTCAAGGAATTAAAGTTATTGGTTGGGCAGGTTGTTCTCTTGGACATTAAAATTCCAGGACAGTCATAAGAGTTGGGAGGAAGAGGGCACAGGTGAGCCAGGAGTGGAAGTTCTTAATTCTTGTGTAAAGCAGATGTTTCAACTTTGGCTTCACATTAAAGTCACCTGAGAAATTAAAAAAAAAAAAAAAAAAGGCCTGTGTTCACATCCACAGATTGATTTGACTGGGCTGTAATAGGGCCTTGGCATGGGTAGATTGCAGAAACTTTCCAGGTGATTTTAATGTACAGCCAACATTAAGAACCATTGTGTAAGTGTGACCACAAGTCTGAAGGTAAGAGCTGCAAAGATAAAGGGTGTTATAGCCAGATGTCGAGGTATAACACAACAGCCTAAAATAAGCAGTGGAGAGCTAAGAGGTGGCCACTGTTAACTCCAGCCCCCGTGGTTCATGGCTGGTTTCTGTGTGAATGAACAGCTTATGCTGCAGAGAATTGAAACACAATTCTTGGTAAAACTCCAGTTACAAATCCAGCGAGGATTTATGGCAGTGGTTGCCTATTATAGTGTGGGGACTACAGCGGATGCAGTGAAAGGATTGGCATGGAATTTGGCTGCGGGCAGATGTCACATGTGCAATAGTATCCGATGTTTGAAATTCACCATATTTGAGAATTTAGGAAGATGCTAGTATGAATTTAACCTAAAGACATACACGCAGTGAAAGCATTTATGACAGCGGCATGGAGTCATCGTAACAACTAACAAGATTTGTAGTCTGTGTCAGGAACTGGATGAGATGCTTTGAAAGACACAGCCTTTACTTGTGGTGGCTTACTGGTATTTTCACCTGTGCCTCAGGCTGAACATGGACACTGAACCCGCCTTAGTGTGTTCCTCTCCAACAGCCTTGAGCTACCTCTCCCTCAGCCAGAGGAGTTACAGGAACGCCGGCAGTGGCTCACTGGCTGCCACGTCCCGATGCACCTGTGCTCCTGTGGAAGGAGACCTCGTCCCCGCCTCTGAGACTCCCCGGTTCTCCCTGCCTGAGCCGCTCCTCTGCTCAGCAGAGCTTGCCACACCGTAGTCTCAGTCTAGACTGTACCTGATTTTTTTAATTGTGTGTGCCTTGCCTTCTCACAGACAGGTCTTCATGCTTGAAATAGACCTTGATATTATATCCCAACAGACAGTTCTTCAGATACCCCACTTGACCCTTGAGATCTGCTTCAGGCTGTCCCACTGCTGCCCAAACCCTAATTCTGGTAGATCCAAAGAACTTGTAGATGTGCACGTAAAACGTTTAAAAACATAAATAGGTAGAGTAAGGATGTGTTAGAGGCTAGGAATACATGTAGAGGAAGAAGGAGAAAAATTCTCCTGGAGAAGATGGAGCTCAAATAAGGCTTTAAGGCTTAAGATACAAGAATTTCTTTTATTGAAAAACATAATTTGATCTACTTTGTCTGAATCCATGTATTAGACTACCAACCAACCAGTGAAGTTGCTCAGTCATGTCCAACTCTTTGCAACCCCATGGACTGTAGCCTACCAGGCTCCTCCATCCATGGAACTTTCCAGGCAAGAGTACTGGAGTGGGTTTTCACATCCTTCTCCCAACCCAGGTATTGAACCCAGGTCTCCTGCATTACAAGCAATTGCTTTACTGTCTGAGCCACTAAAATCTTACATATATGTATTTGTCTTCACATGTGGAATGTACCACATGAATAGTTAGACACTGTTTTACGTCCCTTTTGGAGACAGTATAAAGAATGATCTAAGCTTATGTGAGGAGTCCCCGGGAAACATTAATACTGTACCAGGTAACCAAAATGCCTTGGATATACTCTTGAGTCATGACACAAACAGCCAGCCCTTGAGAACTCTGTAACTGGGCTTCCTTAGCACCTGGCGTAGTTGCATTTCTTCAGTTTAGTTTCTTTATCAGAGTATGTATGGTTTGATTTTATCAAGATCCTGCCTTATAAACCTACCACAAATTCTATCAGATGTTTAACTTCATGTGCAAGTTTTATTTTTATTATCATATATAAGATAAGTTTTTTCTTAAAAAGAAAAAAGGACATGAAAAGTGATCTCTGATAAGCGACTAGAACTGGGGGCGAGTTGGAGAGTAGGTCCTAAGTTCAGAGAACTATAGAATTAGTGACATGGAAGGAACCTTAGAGATCAACCCTGGTGATTCTGGTCAGCTCCTTTTTGTAGATGAGGAAATCAAGATAGATTCAGAAAGGTTATAAGGAGTTCATTCAGAACGACCCTGCTGGTAGGAGCCCAGCCTCCGTGCTCTCAGGCCAGTACTCTTTGACCTCCATATCTAGTCAGCAACACAGGCAGACAGCTGTTACTTGCACAGCTAGCCACGTTTTGCATTACATTGCCTTTTTTTAATATGATATGTTTACTTATTGGCTGTGCTGGGTCTTTGTTGCTACACGGGCTTTTCTCTAGCTGTGAAGAGCAGGGGCTACTCCCTAGTTGCTGTGTGCAGGCTTCTCGTTGTGGTGGCTTTGGTTGTTGAGGAGTAAGGGCTCTAGGGTATGTAGGCTTCAGTAGTGGTGGCCCACGGGCTCAGTGGTTGCAGCTCCCAGGCTCTGGAGTGCAAGCTCAATGGTAGTGGCACAGGGGATTAGTTGCTTTGCAGCATGTGGGATCTTCCTGGATCAAGGATCTAACCAATGTCCCCTTCATGAGCAAGTGGATTTTTTACCACTGAGCCACCAGGGAAGCCCTCATGCTGCAATTTTACATCCGTTTTTATGTTTGTTTCATTGTACCCTTTCTTCATGTGGAAGCCTTTAGAATCATATTGTCTGTACTTCTTAAGAAAAAAAGAAAAGAAACCCCTTCAATAGTTTTTTTTTTTTTTTCTATTCAAACTATAGAATAAGAAGTAAAATTATACCATTTGGCAGATGCTCAATCTTCTAAGTCCTTCCAAGTGGAACACACCTGCTGTGTTGCTCAGTGTACCAGATACCTTCCAACATTTCGTCTGGTTCATTGAAGTGTTGGCAGGTGATGGCAGCATTTGGCTTTTCCTCTGCAAGAGGAGAGGATGCGTCTTGTTCATTACATTCCACAAATGGCCAGAGATACCCCAAATTAACATGTACCACAGGGGTATAGGAGAATGTTTTCTCAAGCTCATTCTAGAAAATCTTCATCGTAGTGTGCTGTAAATTTACACCTTATAGGAGAAGGCAATGGCACCCCACTTCCGTACTCTTGCCTGGAAAATCCCATGGATGGAGGAGCCTGGTGGGCTGCAGTCCATGGGATCGCTAAGAGTCAGACACGACTGAGCAACTTCACTTTCACTTTTCACTTTTATACATTAGGGAAGGAAATGGCAACCCACTCCAGTGTTCTTGCCTGGAGAATCCCAGGGACGGGGGAGCCTGGTAGGCTGCCGTCTATGGGGTCGCACAAGGTTGGACTCGACTGAAGCAACTTAGCAGCAGCAGCAGCAGCAGCAGCAGAAGGAAGAGTATTGGTGCTATCAGGGAGAAAAGCAACTCAGGAGGTTTGGGAAAACAGAAGTGCTGACGACTTTCATTTGTGTTTATACTATGAACTCTTTTTAGGCTTTTTATTTTTGCTAGCCTAAGTACTAACCTACATCATCCATGTATTAGTGGAGGAAAGTTGTAGTTAAAGTTCCTTTTGTAAAATTTTTATTTATACTATAAAAGTAATATATGCTCATAGTTTTAAAAATCCAAACAATAGAGAGTAGTATAAATGAAAGATAAAATTCCTTTATCCTGCTAACATTCATCTTTACTCTGTTTCTTGCAAACCCTGTTAAAGATGTTATCTGAATATATGAATACATGTCTGTTCATGTCTGTTCTTTGTTTTGATGAAACTAGGATCATAACATTTTTATTTCACCAATACATCTTTGACATCTTCTTTAATTAATTTTTTGAAGTATACTTGACATACAACATTAGTTTCAGACACGTGACATGGTGATTTAACATTTAAATATATTATGAAGTGATCACCACAGTAAATCTAATAACCATCTGTCACTATACAAAATTATTATAATCTTATTGACTATATTCCTTATGCTGTAATTTATTTCGTAACTGGAATTTTGTACCTCTTAATCCCCTTCGCCTATTTCGCCCATCCCCCCCCCCCCCCCCGT